>OU830604.1:1514048-1835540 GCA_917563855.2 Limnephilus lunatus
TTTATTGGTCGGGAAGACGGAGTCAAGAGGGTGGCCGGCCCTTGCAGCGCGTCGGGAGGGCGGCCCTACCCTTCCCTGCTACTGTCTACAGTGCCTACTTACCCAGCCGAGCAGTGGAATCACCAACGCATCGAGCCAATCATTTTATCTGAACATGGCCCATTGATTTACATTTAACGTTTTCGGTACACAAATTGCATAATATTATATCTCATGTATATAATACTAGCCAAGTTGATTTAAAATTTCATTTTATCTAAACATAAACTATAATCACTTGATGAAATAATTTATTTTATTAATACTCTCAGATCGGAAAAGTCAAATTGTAATTGGTAGTATAGACTGAACTGATTTAATTAAACTCATTAAATTTCATATACCCACGAGAGGTACTCGTTCCAAAATCCTGTTTAAATGCAACAATACCAGGACTGAGTGTTTGAAATACTCGCTTATAGGTACATTGGTTGCAAGTAGTTAGTAATAGATGTGGTGAATCTATTTAATTGCAAGGAAGGTAGGGCTATGCTATCAAATCTTTACAATCAATGTAACTTTTAATATAAGTCTACCTTATTTGTACTATGGAATTTTTTGTATATACTGATATCATTTCAAATCAAATGCCACAATTAATTGTTATTTTTATTATTTCTAATAATTTCTCTGATTTTAACTGCGACATGTAATCGTTATTCATGGTATATATATGAGGCATTCAGCGGAAGTGTGGCTTAACCCACATCAGTGAAAACGTCATATTTTTATCATATCATAACTATGACGCCACAGTGGCCCAATTTTAGTTTTCACTGGTTTCAAAGGACCTTTGACATAGTAAAAACTAAACTTGGGCCACAATGGCTTCATAATTATGACAAAAATATATAACCAATGATTTTTGTTGATTACGAATTTTTGTGGGTGGGCTGAGTAACTTATTTTGAAATGTAACGAACCGGTAACCAAACCGCTGAGAGATCCGTTTTCTTTTGACATTTAAGTATCCTGAACTAAATCAACATTCCTAGCGTTTGTTTTTGCATTGAAATTGAGACCCATTTTGCAATGTTTTTTTTTGAGACGCGACACCTGTCGGTGAATAATGTAACTGAGCCGAATTGAACGATTTAATGAAAACTTCCAGTTTTCGCCGCCGTTTTGTATGAGACAATAGATCGCTAGTGGTATTCGTTTTGTCGAAAAAATATTACTATCAGCTTCGTGTCTGAATGTGAATTCAAGCCAAAACCAAAATGCGCTAAGTGACTTTTCCCGATTTTCAGACTTTTCAAGCCAAAACGAACCTCGAGGTTTGTGAAACTTAAGGGGCGGTGCGGTCGATTTTAGTCTGCAAAAAACAGTAAATTTTTCCCCATTTTCAGTATTTTCAAGCAAAAACGAACCTCGAGGTTGGTGAAACTTGAGGGGCGGTGCGGTCGATTTTCGCCTGCAAAAAAAAGTGAGTTTTTTCAAAAACTGAGCATTTACATCATATTTAATATTTAAAACACAGGCACATATAAATAATGTTTGATTCATGGTAAACATTCAAATATTGCTTTCCTCATCATCCCAAAACTTGGTATTTGGGGATTTCTGACTAATCAACTGGACGATCGACATGCCAACAAATAATGATTTTTTCTTTTCTCAATAGGTTATTTATATCATTCAACAAACTATACAATATTGGTTTAGATTACGAATAGCACACTAACAGAAAAATCAGTTAGTCAATACAATGAAAATAGGGTAAAGTTTCTTGAAGAAATAATCAATAACACAGTAAAAATCGGGGAAAGTTTTTTGAAGAGAGCGGGCTTTCCTGGAAATCATCTAGAGGAAGTCGAACATACCTAAATGCAACATTAGTAATTAAACAAATCTGAGTGTGTAATAGTAAAGCCTTCAGAAAACCATATAGACAAGAGTGGGAACTTTTTTATCAATGTGAAGGATGATTTTTTCAATATATTTGTTGTCGAATTCCAGTGCACCTTTTCCTGTTAGTTTGGTAATCTTATCAGTATTTGTATTTTCTTCTTCAGAGTCGCTTTCTTTTGTGTTTTCTTTGCATGTTCATTTTGGAGTTGTTTGAAGGTTGGATATTGATTTTCCAATAATAAAAATGTTTAATTGGGTATTCGATTCTTGTTCCTCTGAATGTCTGGCTGCTTAGATTCGTCAGGCGTTTTATAGAACTAGACTAAAGGAGACTTGCGTGGGACCATAGATTTATCGTATTTTATTGGAATCGAGTACTCGTGCAAAAAATAAATATTTTATTGCTGTCTCACTCTCTCGAAGGCTAAATTCTATAGAAGTAAGTGTTTTTATTATTTTTGTCTCTTTTTAGTGTCCCTTTTTCGCTTTATCGAGTTTCAAATCACAACGGTGCTAAAGAAGTTTTCACTTAAAATAAAATTCGAGTGCAGTTAACGCGCGGTAGAAGCGAAACTTTACCAAAACAATCTCAACCAATGAAGAACCAAAGAGCCTTTACAAGTGATCTCATAATTAAAGCGGCCAATGAGCGCAGACCTAGCGTCATTTCCGTTTCATTTCTCAACCAAACTCAAACTCCGCATCAAACACTTTGCAGGTGCTGTTATACTTCACTTTACTTCAATTTTTTTATTAGTAATGATGTTGTCAAAATATAAACAAAATTTTAACAAAACAAAAAACGACTTCAAAAATGCACTAAAAAGTAAAAAAATAATTTCGTACGATTGTCATTTTTGGAGTCGGTGTCAGCCAAGGTAACTACATACATAGGTAGTTATAGGTGAAATGTGGAGATCTTGGCTGACACCGACTCCAAAAATAGAAATTAAATTATTTTTTTACTTTTTAGTGCATTTTTGAAGTCGTTTTTTGTTTTGTTAAAATAAATGTTTTTTTTTTTTTTTAGTTACGAGCGTAAGCGTTTTAGTGCGTAAAGAAGTTTTACTTCAAAAAAAATATTCATCGAAATCTGTTGGCGTAATATTGAGTTATTCGTCCATTTGTCACACACAAACTTATTGCAAATTCAAGACATATATGGTTTTCTCATCCCAATCGAAAGTTCTGAGGTAACAAAAAAAAACCGTCGAATTGATAACCTCCTCCTTTTCGAAGACGTTTAAAAAGACTACTTTCGTGAGAAAATAAACGTACATAATGAAGAGATTTTTTTCAAATAATGCTAGATTCAGTCTTTCTTTATACAGCCGTAGACATTACCAACAAGCCCTTTTCATCACACTCGTATTATAAAATTTGTCAGGAGTTTCTCTGTAGTAACTAAAACTAGGAACCAACTTCAAAGCAATAAATTTCAACGTTATCGTGTAGTTTGAAACCCCATGAAATTTCACGAATTTCAGGAGAAGTATCCATGTCGTTTCTGCCCGGTGTCTCGTGTACGCTTTACTTTGTGCTTGTATCTAGCGGAGACGTATTATATATACATTGTACTTAATAATAGATGCCCGATTTAAAGCAATATAGGTACAGAGACACGAGACAAAGAAAATATTGTAACGTCTACAAATTGCAGTGAAAATTAGTCTTCTTGGATATTATTTAACCAATAACCATTTAATACAGAAATTGTTTCTCCTTGCGTGTCCTTTCCCATTAGTCCCGTTCCCCTTCCACCTCCCCTTCCTCTCCTGCGTTCCCTGCCTCTCTCGCGTTCCCACTCCGCCTCCTCCACTTCCCCTCTCCGCACTCCACTCCCCCTTCCCCTTTCCCGCGAACCCCCCTCCAGAGTTCCCCCCCTCTCCCACATTCCATACATTCATTCCCGGTACATTCAGTATTCAAACAGCTCGCGTGTCACCTATTGTAATTTTTTATGGAAATTTCATAATGCCAGAGCTCACCAGTAGTTTTATTCAAACCTTGTCCTGACAATAACGAATACAAAAAAAATATATATCCAATTAAGTGCAGTCGTTCGGAAGTTATGGGCGAACATAATATAAAATAAAGCAAAACTTACCATTCTCCAATCTTTCAAATAAATATTAACTCAACTTTGGCAATACTCTTCTTATAAATATAAATGTAAATGTAAAACCAACAGTGATGGGGCTAGCAAAGGTAAAGTCATGCAATGTCCAGTGTTTTAAATACGATGCCCTCCACGTGCAAAGTCGTATCTTTCTCAAGCAGTGACCTGCAGGTCAGTATGTTTTTGTATCTATCTGTAAATAATAAAATTAAATAGAACCTACTAGGAATTCATAATGAATTGTAAAGCGCCCTTGAGGTGTTTTTTCACAAAAACGGCGCTCTACAAATTGTCCAATTATTATTATTATTATTAACATACTCGTACATTTCGGCGATTAATTTTTATTTATTTAGATAGATAGATAGATAAATTATGGATTACCTACTCACTTTTTAAATTTTATTTATTGAAGTGAAAACTTCTTTAGCACTGTTGAAACGAAAAAGCGACACTAAAAAAAAACAGGATTGATAGATTTTTATTTAGAAAATGAGAAAGAATAATCGGTCTCCTCTTTGTGCGGTGCTTACCAGCCTCTCCACTCTTGTCTTCTTTAGTTTTCTGAAGATTTCACTTCTACCGCGTTTGAATTGCACACTCTGATTTTCTTTTAAATACACATATTTGAATTTCTATTTTGTTTATATATATATCAATCAATCAAAATCAATCAATCAATCAAAAAATATTTATTGTACATATAAAAAAATACAAAAGGTATAGCTTATGGTAGATCCCATTTCTTCCAGCTAACCACATACATGTTATATTATAATGTTCATACAAAGAATAATATTATAATTTTTATACAAATAAGAAAATACAGATAACAGGAATACAAAAATAGGTGTTTCATTTATGTGAGGTATTCACTTAAGGTGTAATGACATTTGTTTAGAAGTAATGTTTTGAGTGATGATTTGAATTTGTGTGTGTCTTGAATTTGTTTGATGTTATGTGGAAGGTTGTTATATACTTTAACGGCCATGTAATATTGTCCTTTTTGGACTATTGTTTTATTTGCTTTGGGAATTGATAAGTTTTCTGTGAATCTTGTAGCGTATTTATGTGTCGAGTTTTTTTGTGGAAACTTGACTGTATAGTGATAGTCATGCACACATACGAGCACAAACACATATTTTTTATAAAATATGATGACATTATGTTAAAAATGTCATGTGACCTTAAAAACCTCACCCCAAGAGCCCGGCAACCCTGCTAAGTCAGCAAACGTAGCAAAACACTAGAAGTGACCTATGGCAGAGGTGTAGGTTATCCATTAAATTGTTCCCGGGGATGCGGTACTCATACCCATTGTAACGTTATACATCGTTAATTGGTTAACGGCATTTCTGTGAACTTTGAATTGTCACAAACTAGAGTTGGGTAACAATGACGAGTGATTTGATATGGCAGTCAGTCATCTGCAAAAGCTGGAATTTGCTGCGTGTCGCGGAAGGGAAGCGTGGTAAGGCTGGGAGGGGTGGGAGGGATGGGGGGAGGGGGGGGGGGGGTAATTATCCACCGCGGTACGGGGTAAATGCGGCGTGAACTTCCTCACGAAATGTGCCACAAAAAGTGGTGAGACACTTCTGCGGGCGCACGCAGGGATGTCACTTATATGCCTATTAAACAATTATTTTAACATTTCAAAATGTTGTCAGTATTCGTCTCATACACCTAAGGTATTTACGTACATCCTTCTGCTTAAATTATATCATTGCCTACCAACACTACGCACACTACCTACTTGCCTGAATTTTAACTTTTTATTTTAAAAAAGTGGGAAAAAAGCATTTATAGTACGAAATCTTTTCGTTTTTTTGCAATTAAAATCAGAACAACTTATTATGGAAACAATGTCGTGTTAGACCACACGACTGAAGTAAAACTTCACTAACTTATAAAAGAAGAGAGAAAGAAAATGTGCCCGCGCACTGCTCTCTCGTGCTCCTACAGTGTGATACAAACAATAGGCCTGCACTGTGTCTTAGATATACGAAACGTAATTGGCTATGAGAGAAAGAGATAAATAAAATGTGTGATCGCACCTCTCTCTCTTGCGTCAAGCGTGCGTAAAGAAGTTTTACTTCAAAAAAGCAAATAAGAAAGGATTATTATAATGATGATATCTTATATATATGTGCATGTGCACGTATTCTCTATATGAGTGTTATACTTTTTAAATCAAGTGCATTATTTTGGCGCGATGATAAATTTCGTTATTTCATTAACAAGATGAAGCCTCAAACGCAGAGTTTTTGGAAATCAGTTTGGGACAGTAATTTTCTTCTTAGCTTGAACGTCAAGTGTGCAAAATTTTATCAAGTAGTATTAAAATTCTGCTTTGAAGTGTGGTAAAAGAGGATCTTTAAAGTAACTTTTTGAAGTTCAGATGTGCATAATACTTTTAATAACTTTTTTTTTTTGAAAATGCTATAAAAAAAAAACTACTGAATATTTTCTCAAATTTCTTTTTTTATTTATAAGTACAATCCTTCCGGTTAATAATGGAAAATAATTTCATTCAAATGGCTGCCTCGGCTGGCCATGCAGTAGCCTACACGATCGGTCCAATTTTTAAGCACATTATCGATTGTGTGCAGCTGTATTTCACCAATGGCTTCACGAATATTGTCCTTTAAAGCGTCAATTGTCTCTGGCTTGTCGGCGTAACATTTATCTTTGAGGGCACTCCACAAATAATAGTCCAACGGTGTCAAATCGCAGCTCCGAGGTGGCCAAACGACATCAGCTCTGCGGCTGATAATGCGATCTTCAAAAACAGGGCGCAAAACATCGAGTGTAGCTTCGGCTGTGTGGCACGTAGCGCCGTCCTGTTGAAACCAAATGTTGCCAATATCTTCCTCTTCAATTTTTGTGAACAAAAATTCGTTCAACATGGCCCGATAACGATCGCCATTGACTGTAACGGCCACTCCTTGCTCATTTTCAAAGAAAAATGGCCCAATTATGCCTCTGGACCAAAATCCGCACCAAACAGTGACTCGTTTTGGGTGTACCGGCTTTTCAATGTATGCGTGCGGGTTTTCTGTGCCCCAAATACGACAATTTTGCTTGTTTACATACCCGCCAAGATCAAAATGAGCTTCATCCGAAAAGATGATTTTTTTGGCAAAATCGGCATCTTCTGTAAGTCGATCGCAGGCCCACTTCCAGTGGCCCACGCAGCGTTGTTCAAGCGTATACACAACCATATTCGCTCAGCGGAAGGATAAAACTAATTATCTGTCAAATCAGACATGAGCTAAGTGTTACCATTCACGAAATAAGCACTAGTTGAAAAAAAAAACTTTAGATGGCGGACCCTTTATTATCAATTTAGGAATGAAACTGTAGATTTTTATTCAGTTTTTAATAATAGAGGTCTTTTTTCTAATTTCTAAAAAAATAACAGACAAAACCATGGCCACGATTTTTTTAAAGTGAAAAGTTTCTTAGCACCGTAGTGATTTTAAACTCAGTGAAACGAAAAAACGACACTTAAAAGAGACAAACGCATTCATCTTTATCTATAGGATTGTGAGATAATGAGATAGAATAATCGATCTTTTTTGTGCAGTGCTTCTTAGCCTATCGGTCTCATATTTGTGCGGTGATTGTAGCTTCCCCACTATTTTTATACAGAAGTTTTCATTTCCACCGCTTATGAACTGAATTTTAATGTTTTTAGATTTTTAAATATTTTTTTCATATATTTTTATGGATTTTAAATACTAGCCAAAGTTCCAGCGAAATGAACGGCAGTTGATAGCAGTTATTGAGAACATCGGTACGTGGGCAGAGTCAGCCCTAGCAACCGCTCCGTCCCGTCTACGCCAGGGAGCGCCCTGTCTGCGGAGAAATACGATATTTTTACACATCAAAGCGTGTCAAATAATTATTTATTGCTACTTTATCTTTGTAGGGACGACGTCATTAGAGAGGTGGCGTGTCTTCTGCTTCCTTCATTACCCATCGAGTCCCGACCCCTTAATTGGACGCCCGTACCTACCCACGAATAATAATAACACGATGAAGATGCCACAAACAGTAACTTCATGGGATGCCTTCCGAACAGTTTGCAGCGTCTCTGGCAATTGTTACCAAACTGTTACCAACTACAGTTTCGAAACTTGAACTGGTGGATGTTTACGTATCTTCGATTTTACACACGCCCGGTCTCCGTTACGTTGTGTCTGGCGTCCATTGTTTCAGGATTCTGTCCGGTCCTAAGATTAAAGCGTTTATAGTTAACATGTTTTGAAAGCTATCGATTAAAGCCTATCGTTAAAGTTGGTTTTAACTTTCAAAGCATTCACACTTGTAATGTGATGAGTTTAATATATTATTTAACTCATAGGAAACATTAATCCAATAAATAAAAACCAGATAGTGTTTTTTGAAATATTTATATTACGTTATGTTATGTTCTATTCACAAAAAAAAAGATGGAATTTAAATCCAACAAATTCCCCAATCCATTCACTAGTTCCTAATTTCAACCGTTTTACTAGCTAGGTTACCCGGCTTCGCTCAGGACAATAAGATAGTGTTCTGGAATGTTGCACAATGATGTTCCCGATTCCCTATTCCTTATCATTCCACGACATACTCCGCCACTCCTTCCACAACTTTCTACAGCTCTATGGAACCTTCTAGAACTTTCCGGAAGACTGTTCTAGAAATTTCAAGAGGGTGAAACTTTCAGCCCTTATATCTTTAAAAGCACGGCCTTTAGGTAAAAACGGATACCCTTATTCCCTAGGGGGGATAGAGATCTACCACACCATATAACTCCCTTGATCGAACTGGGACTCGTTTCTGAGTTTTTGCGAGCTGCACGTTTTTTTAGACTTTCTTTTATAATATAAGCCATATTCAAATAAATAAAATGTTACTCCTTACATGTCCTTTCCCGTGCGTTCCCCTCCAGCGTTCCACTTCCACCTTCCCCACCACCGCTCTCCCGCTCCCCCGTCCTGCCAACCCCCCTGGCACTGCATTTCTTGACTCCTCTCCCGCCCGGCCCGTAGCCGAAACTTTTTTCTAATACTAACAATTTTAAACTCGTGATATCTTTCTAATTAAATATCCGAATTGAAAAATTCAAAAAGTTAAATAAAGGTATTGAAGCTGTCTTGAATATGAAGTAATTTATTTTGATAAGGATTAAAACCAAGATACAAATAAAGAGGCTTTTCAAGCGGCGATATTTAAATTAAATTTTTAAAATAAAAGAATACTTATTATGGCATAACCATAATAGTTAGACATATGCTGAAGCGACTTTTTTTGTAAATAATGATGTGTTCTATAAAGTGGTAGTACATTATTTTATTCTATCATCAATAGTTTTCGCAGCGCACGCGATTTAAAGAATATTTTAGGTAATTTTTTTACACCCTGGGTTACATTATTGAAGTTTTAGTAAGGATGCCTATTTTTTTTTTAAAATATTATATAGCCTATGTCATCCAAGGATAGTGTAGCTTCCCAACAGCGAAAGAGTTTTTTAAATCAGTTCAGTAGTTTCGGAGCCTATTCGATGCAAACAAACACACAAACAAACAAACAAATATTACCTCTTTATGTATATAATAGTGTAGTAGATTTCTCAAGAACTCTTTAAGTTTTTAAGTTTCTAAAAAAATATGTATTATTACATAAATTCTAAGCATTTGCAGAGCCGAAACGGTAATTATATGAAATTCCCTCGATAGAAAAAAAATCGCAAAGAATACTTCGAGGATTATTATAAACACGTTTTTTCTATTATTTTACAAATTATATGTATGAAAAAATTCACGGTATTTCGTTAAATGCTATTTTAGACGTTTCTCATTAGATATGTGCTGTGCTTTAAAAGAGTCTTACAATTTTCGCGTAATTATTACCGTTTTTAATATTAGCGCACTCCCTCGTACATTAGTATTGATGTATCTCCCCTCGTTCTTCTTTTTGAGCACTTAAGGTACTACCGGGGAAAATCATCTAATTGATAGTCCGCCGATATTACGTTTTACATAGAATGATGCATATTATACTTATTCATTATATATAACTATCTCTTATATATAAAACAAAGTCGGGTTAGTTACACCATTTATAACTCGAGAACGGCTAGATAAATTTTTATGATCTTTGATTTGTTGGATTTGTCTCTGCCCCGAATAGTAGAATAGCTATTGAAACATCGGAAAAAATCACGAAAAAAATAATTATGAAGAAAATTCTTTTCCTCTTACATCTTGTATGGAACGAATTCTCATCGTTTGAAAAAGCTGCATGAACAATGTGATAAGCATAATATTGAGTAGTGAGTGAATTACAATAATTCAAAACGTCAAATATCAATGCGCTGATTGTTTTTCTTTAGTTCTTAAACACACTCGTATAATGTTGCCCCTCTTTCTTACAAACTTACAACAGTCGAAAATTGGACAAACAGTAAACGTAGGATATCTGCACCCCTCCAAAGGAAAAATACAATAATTATAATAAATCTCCCTCACATGTATAAAGAAAATGAAACGCTATTCCCGCAAGTAAGTGGAAAAGTAAGAAAATTACAAAAATTATAAATCTATCCAGCCACCAAGTATGCACTATTAAATCAAATTAGAGTGATCGCCAACGTCGGGGGGACCTGATAAGGCACATAAAGAAGAAGAAGAAGTCTTTAACCAATAAAACAGAATAAATAAATATGTAATTTTCTGGATGCAACACTATAGCAGATATTAATAAAAATGAATTGAACTTATAAAAAACAAATACAATTTAGCAAAAAGTGAATGGAATTTAATTTATAAAAAACTAGCTGGTACCCAGCACGCGTTGCTATGCCATTTAATAAATAAATTGTTTCTCCGTGCGAGTACTTTCCCCTTCCACCATCCCTTCCCCTCTCGCGTTCTCCATCTTCCGTCTCATCATTCCACTCCCCCCCCTTCCCCCGTCCCGCTAATCCCTTCTTGAGTTCCCCTCCCCCCTCCCAGGTTACCCTCCCCGATCCCTGGTTCCCCTCCCCCGATTCCTCGAACCACCTACCCGATTTCCCCACCCCCCCTCCCGCATTCCATACATTTAGTCTTCAAAAAGCACGCGTGCCATCTATTGCAATTTTTTATAAAATTTCATAATGCCAGAGATCACCAGTAGTTTTATACAAACCTTGTCCTGACAATAACGAACACAAAAAAAAAATTATCCAATTTGTTGCAGTCGTTCGGAAGTTATGCGCGTACATACATTTCTGCGATTCATTTTTATTTAATTAATTAATTTCTCAAAATTTCATGATGTCAGAGCTCACTATTGTACACAGAAACCATCGCGGGCATGCACACATCAAATCCCCAAAGTTTCATCGCAATCGGATGAATGGTTTTGCAACGCATAGCGGACATTCAAACATTATTAGATCTTTATATATATAGAAAATAATTAATTTTTCGTAATTTCATGATGCCAGAGTACATAATTGTATACAGAAACCATCGCAGGCATGCATACAACAAATCCCCAAAGTTTCATCGCAATGGTTTAGCAGCGCATAGCGGACATACAAGAGTTTACATATATATATAGAAGATAGGTGACATAAAACAAAGGATAATGTATTAAAGCTAGTTAGTAAGTATAAGCAGACCATTTATTGTCAATATTACAGTAAATAAAACAAAAAATAGGAATATAATTTACTCGTGAGACACCTTTAGCACCAAGCTCCAGATTTATGTATCTTTGTGGTTACAAACCGAGTGACTGGAAACGATAACCATCAGTTCAGTTATGGGTAAAAAAATTATTATCGGTTATTAATATTTTTGCCACATTGCGAAAGGAGTCAATTAATTTTTAAATGTTCCCTGCTACAGCTGTCAATCCATTTAAGGCAGAGTCCAAAATATCATAATACCAAGACTGTCAACGGAAATGGAAAAAAATAAATGTCAAATTAAATATGTGAATTTTACGAGGCAGCGGTATCGTTTACTTTTCAAAAGCCGTTATATTATTATTAACTTGAAATATAGACACACATAATGTGTGATTATGGATCGTGAAAGAGCCAAAACATACCTATAAACTTAGCATTGTGCGGGGGAAGATGTTATTAATATTTTTAAGAGGAAAATACGTAATTTGATTAATATTAATATACAGGGATATACTAGACTTACTTTAACCAGTGATTTCGGATATTATTTGAAGTAAAAAAACTAACCAAAACGATATTTTGATCCAGTGACATTTTAGAGGTTTTATTTTTTCAACTTAAAAAAAAAAAAACTAGTTAGCTTTAGACCACACGATTAAAGTAAAACTACACTGAAGAGAGAAAGAAAACGTGTGCGTGAATGCTCGCTCTTGCTCCTAAAGTGTGATACAGACAATAAGCATGCAGTGTATCGATATACGAAACGTAACTGGCTATGAGAGAAAGAAAGAAAATGTGTGCTCGCACCTCTCTCTCTTGCCCCTACAGTAATACGAAACGTAACTTTCTTTCTTTCTATCTCCACTAACTTATGCCTCCCTCTCAATTTCCGTTCGCCTCGCCCGATCACACTTTTCGTAACGCTCTCGTCACGCATTTACCAGCTTACTGGTGATGAAACATATAGTGGTTACGTTTGGTAAAGGGCTATTTAAAAAAAGTCTTAACTTTTAATGACTTTTCGGTGTTGAAATGTCTTTTTGATAAGTTGTCATACAACCAAAAAATATCAGAGTGTGCAGTTCACACACGGTAGTGGCGAAACCTTCAGAAAACTTAACTTTGAGAGAATGAAACGAATGCAGAGTGTCAGGAGCAGGATAATTTTTGTAGGGTTTATTTATTATACTATTGTTACCAAGTTTAAAACTTATTTTACATTTTATTCTATGAAGAAACGTACAAAGAGGACACCGATTAGTCTATTTCATTATTTCACAGGCTATATCCTTTAGATGTATGTGTTTGTCTGTTTTTAGTGTCGGTCATTTCCGTTTCATCGAGTTTCAAATCACAGCGGTGCTAAATAAGTTTTCACTTTAATAATCAGTAGATATTGGACAGGTAGGGCGGTTACTCGGCTGAGTGACCAGTGATACAATGGAAGTTGTTTTTTTGTTTCGTTTTGAGGGAAAAAGTATTAAAAATGTCAGCTGAAACCAAAAATTCGTTCATATTTTTTACTTCAAATAATGTCTAGAACCAATGGTAATTTATGTAGGTACGTCAAGTCAAGTACATACGTCCCTTAATGCTCTGCATATATAAATATATTTTTTTTCCTAAGCACTCGGAATCAGTACCTACCGTAACTGTGACATTCCCATTTGGGGGATATTGTGAAGATAAGTGAAGTGGGGGTCGTGAAAGAAGTGGAAATGCTGAACCTTCATTTTATTTCTAAGTAGGTACTTTCTTCTTGAAAAAGAAACAAACACACCATAAAGAGATTGCTAACAGCAGGTCTTGAACAATTACCAGAGAGAAGGAGCCTTGCAACGTGGGTTTACAAATCCCGCGGGATTGCTGATCAGGTAAACCGTCGCGATAAGAAATTGCACAGGTTAAGTTTCTTTGTATGGATTTGATTTTATAATTATTGTGAATCTCTCAATTGGGAGACCAAATAGTGGATCCTTATTCGAGAATACTTCGCACAATTGATTTATATAGTGTTAAAATTAATTCTGCACTTTTAAAACAATTTGTGATTCTTGGCTCATAATATTTGTGACGCTCTGTTTGAAATTGTATCTACAAGTCTTAAATTGAAGTTATGTTATAAAACGACATTGATATTGTGATATGTGTTTGAAAATAATTTATTTCTGTTCTTTGTGAAGGAAATCATTTAGTATGCACCATTCGTGAAGTGATGATAAGTATTGAAATTTCTTGAAATTATGTAAGTATGACTTGAGATCTTCGATATTATCATAATTTATTTCTTTAGCCAAAGTTACATTGTCCATCATTAGGGAATATGTGTATTGTATAATCTTTGAACTTGTTTCTAAAGAGACTAAAATTGATAAAGTGCCTGCGCAAATATTAAGGATTTACTAATCCAATGTTGGATCTCTTTGTTGTTTTCAGTTTTCAATGCAATTCAATTTATATTTTTAAACATTATAAAATTTTAATTTCAAAGCGTTTTTGAATAGGAGACAATATATAATAGGTTCATGGGGTGAGCTTTGTCTAGGTATTGGTGTCGGGTGCGTTTGCCCACCCAGCTTGGCGGGCCGGATCGGGAGAGACTGAGGAGAGGTTGAGGGAGACCTTTTGACTTCCCCAGCCGGACTCTCGCCGGAGGAATAGATTCATACGTCCGTCACTCCTGGGTATACTGACCCACAAATTCCTACCCACACCTCATACCTTTTTCCTTCCTCCACCCCCTATATCTTTCTCTGATTGAAAAGACCCTCCACACAACATCCCCAAAGATGACATAGGCCCCGAGGGAAATTGTTTTCCCCAGAGCCTCCTGTGTGGAGCTAATGTAAAAAATATAAGATAATTAGATTTATACTAAGTGCAACAAAGCTTGCTGCCTAAATTGTGCTTCATTGATGCTACCAAATATATCTATTTAAAACAAGACAGCTCTCTCTCTCTCTCTCTCTGACAGTTTTCTTTAATTCCCTGTATTTTCTTCCCTCATCCACCTGTAAATTTAACTGTATCAAGCTGTGCACTGCTCTTGAAAATATTTTAATGTATTTTTTACGATTATTGTTTTCGCATTATACGAATTATCTACTAAGGCCACCGAAAGTCGTTCAACAGACGGGCATCTGCAGATTCCTTATCGAAGCTGGAGCTTTTTAACACTAGGAAAAAAATAATAAGCAGGTGAACGCCCAACTAGGCGTAGGTCCGAGATGTATTTTCTGAAAACCGTTTACGTTAATTAAAAAGGCGGGAAAAGATAACAGATGGGCAACACATTTTTGTGTATTTTTGTTTGGTTCTTACTTTAACCCGTTTAATCACAGAAGATCAAATTTATCTCATATAAATCGCTGTAACTCATTTACTATTCTAAGCGGTGCTCGAAAGACAAAATACCACGGTTTATATTAAAATCTTTAAAAAAACACCAAAAAAGTAAAATATGCCTACACCTTTATCAAACAAAAGTTTTGAATCGCAATTTGAAAAAAAAATTGTAACTTTGGGATTTTTTTTAATGTCTTTTACATGGGACGATGAAAAAGTGAGGTGACAATAACGTTTATAATACACTAGCGAGTTCCCGGCATGCGTTGCTGGGCCCCTTCCTGCGTGTTCTTTCCCATTCGTCCCGTTCCCCTTCCGTCTCCCCTTCCTCTTCCGCGTCCCCTTCCGCTCTCGCGTTCCCACTCCCCTTCTCCGCCTTCCCTCTCCCCTTCGTCTCTCCCACTTTCCCGGTTTTTCGAACCCCCCTCCCTAGTCCCCCCCCCCGCCTTCTACACATTCAGTCTCGGTACATTCAGTTTTCAAATTTCATAATCCAGAATTCACTATTACATGTATAAGAACCATCGCGGGCATGCACACATCAATTCCATAGAGTTTCAATCCATAGATGAATGGTTTAACAACGCATAGTGGACATACAAACATTTTTAGATTTTTATATATTTAGATTTTCCTAATAAAATATGTGTGTGTTTTTTTTTTTTTTTGTTATCAGGAACTTTTGTTCGAAAAAACTAAGGTGACCTATTTTTTAAACTTTTTTTATATTTGCATGCCAATTTTTTATATATCAAAAACTATATAAATATATATTCAGGGAATTTAAAAAAAAATTATAATATAGAAAATTAAACTTCTTTTTTTGGATGATTTTCTGACTGAATTTTCGGGATCTCGGTAATTATCTGTGCATTCTGAACACAAGACTGGTTTAAATTTAAAACTTCAAATTTAAATGAAACACTAGAATATAAGCATTCGTTAATTTTAAAATTTGAAAGCATATTTCATCACCTTTCAAAAACAGTACTTAGATTTCAGAAAAGTTCCATTTATTAGCATTTTATTGTAAAGCGGAAATATTTTATCCCCTGAAAAATACGCGAAATTTCTGAAGGGTTAAGGTGTACTGATAAAAACGGGTAATTTGGCATTCCATGACCAATAGGTCGGTAGACTGGCCAAGTTACTTTACATTACCGATTGTGTTTATACGGTACCAAGGACCGCTTCAGGAAATACATTCACGTTCGTCGCCACAGCGCTGTACACTTTTTCCCTATAAAAGACATAAGGAAAGACGCCTTCTTGCTTTTCGGCACAGTGGACTTTATTACATTTCACTTGCAATAAGTAACATGTAGTAAGTTCACATAAATAATGTAATAGTGTTAACGTAAAACCAAAACTAAGAGTAAATAGTAATAAGTATAAAGTAATAAGTTGTAAAATGTATAATGTGTATAAAGTAAGAATAATTCCTTAAAAATTCCCTGCACAAGATAATTACAAATTTTCATTACTCAATTTTTAACCTCCGACCCAAAAGGAGAGGTGTATTTAAAAATAGGAGATAAGTTTAACGTGGTGTGTGTTGGTTTGTCTGTGGCATCGTAGCTATAAAATTCTGGCCGATTTTTACTTTTTTCAGAATTTTCTTTACCAAAAGATGATTTGTGTCCAGAACACAAAGAAAAGAAAAAACAGAGTGAACAATTCACACGCCGTAGAAGTGAAACTTTCAGAAAACCAAAGTAGACAAGAGTGGGAAGGAAGACTAAGAGAACTTTTTTTATCAATGTTTTTCCATATTCTTATACATTTGATCATCTTATTATTTTATTTCTTTTTCGGAGTCGCTTTCTTTTGTGTTTTCTTTGCCTGTTCATTTTGGAGTGTTTTTTTTTATTATTTTTATTATTTTTTATTCATATAAATTTCTTAGGTGTATATAGTATTTTGAGGATTTTGACTACCGCACATGCCCTTATTATTGAAGATTCGATATTGATTTTACAAAAATACTCGTATTTGTATATTTATTTATTTATTTTGGATTTCGTAGGATTCGATCCTCGGTTAGCTGAATGTCTGGCCGCTAATGTTCATCAGGCGCTTTATACCACTAGACCAAAGGAGACTTGCGGGGGATCGTGGGTTTATTGTATTATATTAGAATCGAGTACCCGTTAAATAAATAAATATTTAATTGCTATCTCATTTTCTCGCAGGCCAAATCCTATAGATGTATATTTTTGTCTCTTTTTAGTGCTGCTCGCTTCCGTTTCATCGAGTTTCAAAAAAGTTTTCATTTCAAAAATCCAATTTGATTTTAGAGTGGAATCTTGGCTAATCTAAATGATCTAAGTAGGGGTTGTTTCACAGAATTGGACCAATTCAGCTAAATACAAAGTTAAAATTACAGTTCTATTATTATTTCAACATTGGCCGGTTGTATTACTTGGATTATAACAGAACTTGAATAGTTCTTCCACGGAACTTGAATATTATCTTTGAAATTTGATGAATAGTTCAAATTCTGTAACACTGAACCTTTTTAATAATCAAAATTTTACTTGAAGGATTGAGAGTGTAGCATCCATAATCATGTAGGTACATAGTGGAAAATAAATAATTTTTATATCTAAGTCTTCTTCATGAAAAAAAAACTTATCGTATATGATGAACCAAACATACAAATAAGGAAATAATGTACAGCAATCTATCTACAGGAACTATCCAAGAAATCTAAACATTGTTGTCAACGTTCACATGTCAGAATGCTCATATGCGATCGTTGTACTCGTAAAATCATTGAGATAGGGTTCATAAAACATTGCCATATAGGAATCACTCTTCGGATTAAAAAAAAGACTATATTTGTAGTTATTCGTTTGGATGGGAACCGAATCACAGCCATTTAAGTTGACCATTACGAACCACGGTACCGATGCTTAAGAGTTTTAAAAAAATTATCGGATCGTTATGGGGAACCCAAAGCTTTTATATTTCTTTGTGTGTGAAAAGTCGTGGTAAAACGCTTTTCTAAAATTAAAAATATACATAATATAATGACCGGGAATGAATTTCACATCGGATACGCGATCGGAATACCAATTCGTCGGCCAAATAAGGCTTCCGCGCCTCTACCAATCCGGGAAAAGTGGAAAGTATTTCGAGATACATTGCAGAAAGAGTAAACTCTGCCAAACGGGAGAGTTGATTGGTGGTTGATTTAAAATGTTCCTTTATTAGAATGTTTCATTGCTTGATGTGTGTTTGGGTTGTTGGGGCGCAGGCGTATCAGCGCCATTTACAACATGGCTGATGGCTGTCGGAATGGTTGTTGACCATATCTGAGAGTAATTACTTAACAAGATACGTAAGTCTCTCATTCGCTGAGTTACGAGTCGATATATTATATGGCATTACTATTATTGCCAGCGATCGCATAAAATTATTACGTAAAAAAGGTGATCGTGGATCGTCGGCACGGCAGCCTCGGCGGCCTCGGCGGCATTCCCCCGGGGAAAAACGCCCGAGAAGTGGAGAAATGCACATTAACTATATTTCATTTTAATCCAATGAAATCATTCCCAACATTGAATCATTGCACTGCATTTAGCAGTTTATGATGTTAAAAAATAGATATGCACTACTGTAGATTGATATTATAAAAACTGTTGACTTCCATCCTCAGTATCCTTTTATTAACGAACAAACATTTAGGCACTTTACAATAATATTCATGTCTTGCATTGGTAGTCAAAAATTATTTTAAATCGTAGCGAAAAATTTACAAAATCAATTCTATGTTTCGTAATTCGATTACTATAATCCTTCAACATCTTCGTAATCGCAGAAAGCTGCGTTCGAGGACGGTTTGTTTAAAAAAATTTGAACAATTCATTTTTATGAAGAAACGAACCTAAAATGATATAATAACAAAACTTGAATAGAACTCACATAGAACGTGAAAATGAACTTCAAATTTCGAATTTGAACGAAAAATCACAGAACGTGAAAATGAACAAATATTTGATGAATTGTTAAAATATAGACAACCTAGATTTCAGAGTAAGAGCTGACCCATAGATGGCACTAGATAGCAGTGTATTAGGTTATCCATAGATGTTATAGGGATCGAGTCAATGACATTAATACTGGACGCGGGGTAGAAATCTCAAAGTGGAAAGCCAAACACAAGACGATTATAGCTGTCTCTATTTCTAGTACTTTAGTACTAAACTGCTACGCATCGAGTGAGGTCGTGTCTTACCAGTAAGTAAATTGCATTGCAAAGCGCCAAAATGCCCTCCTGTGTGATGAGAAAATGCTTCAATTACACGGCAAAAGCGAAGGAATAACACTTCATTTGTAAGTACACGCAAATTACTTATTATTATCAATTATTAGAATTATATAATAATAATAATACGTCATTGTATTCTTTACCCTTCCCTGTCCATTGTGTAACCGAGTGAGAGTGTCTTGTTATCTCAGTCACACCCATAGGTCACACCCGTGATGTGAAAGCAGTATTCGGCGAAGAAATTAATAAGCCGCCCTACCATATATCTATGACATTCACACACGTACATTCTTTGATTGTCTATCTTTATCACACAGGAATAAAGTTTTGAATTTAGAAATTATACTGAAAACCGCTGAAAACAAAAGAGTGTTGCTTGCTTTCAACATTATATTGTGAGTATGTGAGACTATGGCGAGTCTATTTATATAACGTCATTGGATCGAGTGTATAATAAATACTGTGGAAACCTCAAGGAGTCTAGAATAATTATTACCAAATGTAAAAAAATATATCAGAGCTCATTGATGATCTATCACAATAAAGTGCAAAGTGTTTCGTTAAAGAGAGTTAGTGAGACGACCCGGGAGAAGTAAAATCATATCTTTACAGAAAAATCGAGTGCAGTTCACACGAGGTGGAAGCGAAACCTTCGTCCACACAATCTCAACCAATAGGAACCTTTAAAAGTGAGCTCAAAATCAATGCGGCTAATGCGGTAAGGTTTCATTCTATCTCATTCTCTCGTAGGCTATATCCTGTAGGAGCTAGAGGGCTAAGACTGGAAAATACAACATTATTGATGTTGTTGTAGCTGAAAATGATTTTTATTTTTTTTTGAAATTTCAATTTTTTGTATGAAGATTTTTTATTCAGGGTAGGCATACCTATAGGTATGCCTACCCTGAATAAAAAATCTTCATACAAAAAATTGAAATTTCAAAAAAAAATAAAAATCATTTTCAGCTACAACAACACCATTTACGTCGAATTTTTCAATCTTAGCACTCTAGCTCACTAAAAACTCTGTGCACGCCACTGCCTGTAGATGTATGTGTTTGTCTCTTTTTAGTATCTTTTCCGTTTCATCCGAGTTTCAAATCACAACGTTGCTAAAGAAGTTTAACTTTTTAAAAATCATGTGTGCAGTTCACACGAGGTTGAAGTGAAATCCTCAGAAAACTAAACTTCGATAGAATGAAACGAATGCAGAGTATTAGGATAATGGTAGGATTTATTTATTATATCTAATCTTGTTACCCAGCTAAAAAAATATTTAACATTTTATTCCATGAAGCACCGCAGAAAGAGGAGGCCGATACGCTACTAAGCACCGCACAAAGACGACACCGATTAGTATATCTCATTCTGTCGCAGGCTAAATCGTATACCTAGATGTATATGTTTGTTTCTTTTTAGTGTCGCTTTTTCGTTTCATCGTGTTTCAAATCAAAATGGTGCCAAAGAAGTTTTTACTTCAAAAATATCTGTTTAAAATAGACAAAAAGTTAGTGTGCAATTAACACGTTGTAGAAGTGAAACTAGAAAGTTCTAGATGTCGCTTTCCTTTCTTTTAAGTACCTGTTTATTTTAAAGTGGTTTGAAGATTAGATTTTGATTTTTTTTTTTTTTTAAGTTTTTTTTTTATGATTTGGTAGGTTTCAAACCTCCGTTCGCTGGATGTCTCTCTGGACGCTGAGATTCGGGCGTTTCTTACCGTGGCGCTATTGGAGTATAAGTTAGTATAATATTGGGTAGTCGTGAATTTACCGCATTATATTAGAACCGAGTTTCATTAAAAAATTCATTCGAATTTCAAATCAAAAAAGAAGTTTCACTTTAAAAAAAGCTATTGTAAAACTCTAGCGTCGGAGTCGCCCTTTCTTTAAAATACAAGTTACTTTGTAAGAAAATTGGTTGAGTTCTTTATTTATATTTTTAGGAGGTGCACCTATTGAGGATGCTCACTTGCTCATTAAAAGCCAAAGAGCATGCTACCTAGTAGCATGTGTGTCAGTGATGTTGCTAGTAATGAGCATGCTCATTTGAAGCCGGATGAGCTTGCTCACAAATCAACAGCCGTCTAGCTTATGAGCACGCTCATTTCAATCCGATCTCAGTTCGCGCCTACGCATACTTTACAAAAATGTCAAAATAGCCCGCTGGGGAGACGAAAAAACCTCGTTTTTCGTGATTTATTACGGAAATCACGAATATATTTGGAACACAAGGTCACAAAAATACCCATAATAGATTTCCAAATTCCCCAAAAGCTCCTTTACCTCCAAAAAGAAACCACATTCTATCGAAATTAGGATTTATTTTTTAATATTTAGTCATTTTCGGATTTGTTGACATCTTGGATCCAAATCAAACGTCTTATTTTTTTACGTCAGAAGATTCTTAAATAATTGCATTGCAAGCAGTAATATTATTTTGTTTGGTTCTGAACGAATGAAACTGACTGTATTTAATTTTTCGAAGAAAACTTCTTCGGAAAGGTTTTCACTTTGTGATGGCATTATTTATTTTAAGAAAAAGACAAATAACTTTGTTTACATCACTTTTATTGGTACACAATCAACATGTTTCGTAAACAATGTTTAATATAAATACTAAACTTAAAATTTAAATATAGATGACACATGGAAGGAAAGGGAAGGAGGGAGGGGGAGGGGTAAGAGTGGGGAAATTTTATCAATTAGGGATTTCAAAGCCATTAGCAGGGAAAGACCGGTTAAGTGGGAAAAGGTTCAAAAGAGGGTTTATAAAAATTTGCTGCTTATTAATTATGTCTGCTTTATTATTTACATTTTTTCTAATTTCTAAAATCTCTAAATTATTTATCTGTGATGCCTTATAAAGCCTGTATGTAATATTTTAAGTCCATGGTTTTTGTCAAAATTATGATTATTTTTTATTAAATGATCTGCGAACTCAGACTAGCTGTTGCCATTTAATGCCCTGAGATGTTCTTTAACCCTTTCTTCAAAGTTTCTATTTGTTCTACCTAAATAAAAGCTATTACAATCTTTACTACTACTAAGCTTTTTACTAATCTTTACTCTATTTGTCATGAGCATGCTTATTAAATAGCATGTGTGTTCAAATGTTGGCTTTGAGCACGCTCATTCAAGAGAAAGCTCAAACCAAGCCTGCTAAATATTGAGCAAATGTGTTAAGTTGACTATTTTTGACATAAGCGTACTCATTAATGTGCATGCTCATAAGCCGGCTTCTGTGAGCAAGTGTGTCAGTATCTTAACTCGAGAAAGCAATGAACCCTTGCTCATTTTCACAGGTACGTGTTTATTCATCAGAGGGGCAGAATAATAATTTCGTAATGGCACGAATATTAAAAGAATAGCCGCTGTGTGTTATGTGTTTATGATCGGTCGCCGGAGCGCGAAGTAAGCCGTTCCGACAAAACAATTTTCGTTTTACTACTGCCGAAACGCAACGCTCAGCTTCCCGTCGCGAATCCACTCGGGAGTAAATTAAGTACAATTGGCTTTGGTCTGGGTTATGTTCCCGAGGTAGGCGAGGCGTCCAATTCTAAAACCCCTAGCAAATGGCGTATCGCGCAAAGGCCGAGTAACATTTTAAGAACCTTTAAACCCTCATTTACATCAAGTGTAACTTGTGTGTAAAATTGTTATTACGGTGTAATCAGTAAAACACCCCATGTGTATGCAAGGTCTAGCACGGAATCTCCGCAGCTATTCGTATGGCGTGTCCAGCAAGGATTAAGCAGCATTTTAAGAAGCTCTTTGCGCCAAGCGTAACCTACGTGTAAATTTGTTATTAGTTTTTACGGTGTGATGAATAAACCACGATGACATTTAATGGGCTTCTTAATCGCATCGATTGTTTTCTGATGGTGATATTCTAGTATACAACAAAAAAAACTCATATTTTCATTGTTTAGATATTTAAAAATATTTCCTTGATAGGATTTTTCGAATTCGAATTATTAAAAGTAATAACCATTTGTGGTATACGGACTACGATGTATTGTGTCTGGGTTTACTGTGTCGGTAGTACACGGCAAATAAAGAGAGTAATAGTATTTAGTACTGGTATTTATTAGGGAGCTGCTTGTAGCAAAATAAGGACAATAATCATGCATACGTACCTTATATATAGATTCGGCCAGCATACTATCTCGTTTGCTCTCATACACATTCAAACAGACATCACACCATTTTAGTGTCGCGGTTTAGACGGAATCAAAATAGAATCTAAATAGAACAAACTTTAAACGCATTTTCCTCGAAACTACTTTTTTCGAAACGGTTGACATGATACCTCAAGTTCTACTGAACCGATTTACTTGAAATTTGGTGTGATTATACTCTATCGCATGTACCAAAACGTATGGTAACTAAAAAATACCCTTTTTTTTATCGAAGGAAGCAAATACTTTGTGATGTGACATTATATATTAAATGAAAAAACACACTTTGTAAAACGCCACTTTATTTGAATTAATAATTATTTGACAGCCAACCAGGTTTCGCTTAGCTTAATTAACTTAATATAATAGCCCTGATGAAGCTTGAGCTAAGCGAAACCTGGTTGGCTGTCAAATAATTATTAATTCAAATAAAGTGGTGTTTTACAAAGTGTGTTTTTTCATTTAATAAAAAATACGTATTTTTTTATTGCAAAAATTAATTTTTAATTTAATTTTTCATAATTTAAAAAAAATAATTTTTATCTGCAAGAATACCTACAATTGATGCTTCTAGACTAGAATACCCTTTTAAGCTAGACAGACGAGGTGATAATATTGGTCTAGCAACGACAATACGACCAAGAGATTCTTACTATATTGGTAACGCTCAAAAGCTAAGTTATGTTTTAACATCGCTTACACCATACTTTACATCAAGTTTAGTATAACCAATGTATAACTGTTGAAGTTAAAACTTATTTAGCACTGTTTTGATTTGAAACTCGGTCACAAATAGCTACACTACAAAGAGACAAACACAGGATTTAGCCTGCGAGAGAATGATATAGTATAATCGGTCTCCTCTTTGTGCGGTGCTTCGTAGTCTCCACACTATCTTCTATTTTAGTTTTCTGAATGTTTCACTTCTACCGAGTGTGAACTGCGCACTCTGATTATTTCCGAGTATTGATTTAAACGCAATAAGACAGTATTACAACTTTATCCAACTGCCCGAAGCCAGTGAAGCTAGAGGTCGTTAATATTGATAATTGTGTGAAGAGTGGATGCCACTGTCGAAGTGTTTTTGTTTTTATTTTGTTTATTGGAACGCTTTTAGATACAAAATATTTTGTTGTTTTTCTTGTGTGAGAAGCGTGGATTTTCCAAGTTTATCCCCAGCTATCCCGCGCACCCTCTATTATATCCTTCCCCTACCCCTCGCGGATTCCCCTCCCCTACTCGTCTTCCCTATCTGCCGCTAAACTTTATGAAATATACATATTTTTCAAACAACTCCCGCGCCACCTATTGTAATTTTTTTATACAAATTTCATAATGCCAGAGCTCACCGGGCGTGCGCTTAACAAATCTCCAAAGTTTCATCGCAATCGGTTAAATAGTATGAGAATGCGTACGAGACAAAAAAAAACTTTATGGGTAATAACCTGAAACTGTAATATTTAATTAAGAGCGTATAACCAGCCAGCGGCCGAAAATCCACATTTCGTCGAAAGATGTTCTTACGATCGTACAGGGAGGTTCCAATGAGAAAGATTAATTATTCACGGTACCAGCTTTTTAAAATTATAACTCAAAATCGATTTTATTTCATTTCAAAATTGCTTTAATTTATACCTACATCCAAAAATGCCGAAAAGCGAGTCGATAAAACTATTAAAATTGTGTACTTTTTAATATACAAACGGACCAATTCCGTCAAGAAACACATAAATACATTTTTTAATGATTTTATTTAAACTGAAATTAAAATTCTGTAACATACAATTTACCAGATAATATATTGATTTATTTTACTGCATGATTATATGATTTGAAATGGGTGTTTTATAATACAAAATCTTTTTTGAAAATTTAATAAATCTGCCAACGACCTATGGTATAACCTTGTTATACTAAAAATAAACATTTTTTCTCGAAATTTAAAACATACGTTTAATCTATATTTTTTTGTGGAAAAGAGTCAATACGTCTAAACACTGATTTAAAAATGACATATTTCTGGTTTTCTCTGGTTATACGCTTTTATGGAGATAATATTAGCGAAACTCAAAATATGGGGACAGAAAAATCATAAAAAGATATTGGCACCTTTGGGACCATCTGTGACCCGGAAAGCCGAAGGTCCTGGGTTGAAGGTCGAGTCCCAGAGCTACCAATATATTTTTTTGATCCTTCCATCTCCAGATTTTCGATTGAGTTTCGCTAATATTGTCTTCATTTTTATGTTTTAAAATAATTAAAATACCTCCATAAACTTATTAAGCATTTGGTAAATTAGGAGTGAACTAGAAATAAGTCAAGTAAATTCTGAATCGTAATCTGATTCCTCAATGTTCCTGATTATTTTCATCCTGCCTTCTCGTGTTCTAATGGGGCGAATCTCTTCTTAAAGCAACCGTGACTATTTCATGTCGCGAGGGGTTCTCGCCGAACGGGGGTCGTTCAACCGGCGAAATACCTTTAGGACCACTGCTTTTATACACCCAGCGTTGAAAACCTTCTACGAGTTCTTCATTCAGTAGAAGATATTTCCAGCATCCCCTTGGTGAAAGACTACCATTCCGAAATGAACCGTTACTTCTGTTGCGACTACGAGATCACATCCCCCCTCACTTAAATTTTCTATACAGGGTTTTAAGGGGCGTACCTGACAAACTTTAACCAGCGATTTCTGACCTTATTTGGTAAAATTTGAGTAAAAATGTAAATGTAATTTTGGTATCTATTGTTGCTAAACTTTTTTTTTTTATTTCTAAGTCTGTTCACTCAGCCGAGAAACTACCCAATATCTCACCGATCCTATCCGTCAAATATCTTTTTTTTTTAAATGAAAACTTCTTTTTTCTGGACGCTTACTGAAGAACTAACTAGGCGACTTGAGGCATTCAAGATGTGGATCTACAGAAGAATACTTAAAATAAGCTGGATGGACAGGGTTACGAATGGAGATGTTATGGTTAGGATGAATAAAGATAAATAAGGTATTAAAACTATAAAAATCGGAAAACTTCAATATCTTGGACATGTGATGAGACATCCAGAGAATTATGAGATCTTGCATCCCATAATGCAGGGAAAGATTGCTGGAAGACGGAACCCTGGAAGAAGGAGAACCTCATGGCTGAAAAAGCTGAGACAGTAGTTTGGCCAGTCTACCGTAGAGCCGTTCCGTACATGCAAAGTCCGCATAGCCAACATGATAGCCAACGTCCGTTGAACGGACAGGGCACAAGAAGAAGAAAACTTCTTTAGCATTGTTGTGATTTGAAACTCGATGAAAGGGAAACGAGCTACACTAAAACGGGACAAACACAAACATCTATTGGATTTAGCTTTTGAGAGAATGAGAAAGCAATAAAACATTTATTTCATTCAGGGATACTTGGTTCCTATAAAATACGATAAATCCACAGTCCCGTGCTAGTCTCCTTTGGTGTACTGGTAAAAAGTGCCTGATGAATCTTTGCAGATATTTAACGGACCGTGGATTTAATCCTATAAAGTGCAAACAAAAAAATAATATTTGTGAAATTAATATCCAATCTTCAAACCACTACAAAATAAAAAGGCAATAGAAAACACAAAAGAAAGCTTCATCTATCATCTCCGAAGAACAAAACACAAATACTAATAAGATGACCAAATGTACTGGAAAAGGTACACTGGAATTCGAAGACAAAAGTATGTGAAAAAATCATCCTTCACATTGATTAAAAAGTGCTTCGTAGTCTCCCAACTCTTGTCTACTTTAGTTGGTAAATATGCGTAGAGTCCACCTCACGGATAATACGGAATACGGAATATTCCCTTTTTAACTAATATCCAATCAAATATGACATTTGTCGGAAGTACCAACCTTATTAAGTAAATTCTCGTCAAAATAAAAACAAAAAAAGTAGGTACCTACTTCGAATTATGCGGTTGAGGTTCAAATACGAAAGCTGCATGTCATTATAATTTAAAAAAACATCCCAGGTTTTGAATGGTTTGTTTGGCAAATCAGGGTTTGTCTAATAATAATTCTAATACATTTCTTTCCACGTTCTGCTGTCATAAATACAGGTGCAAACTTATCAATAATGCATTCACTTTGTTTTATATGGCAATAATATTTTTTCTATGATTAGCAGCATTGATTGATTGTTTATGAAATGTTAAAATAAAAACGATAAATATAAAATGGCGTCACCGCGTAAGTGAAATAATTTAAACAAAATTAAAATGTTATTACAATATTTATGACTTTCCGCTTACTCGTTAATACGGAATATTTTTTATTCAAACAGTTAGATTTAGCTTTATTATCACGAAAAGTGAGTATTTATGCCGGGGTAGACCAAAAAAGATGCAAAAAATATGCATTTAACATTTTAATTTTGTTCAAATTAATTTACTCACGCGGTAACGCCAATTTATTTTCACCGTATTTATTTCATAGACAATCAATCATCTACTACACTATATAAAGAGGTAAGATTTGTTTGTTTGTTTGTTTGCATCGAATAGGCTCCGAAACTACAAAACCGATTTGAAAAATTCTTTCGCTGTTGGTAAGCTACACTATCCCCGAGTGACATAGGCTATATTATATTTTCAAAAAAATTAGGGATCCTTACTAAAACCCAATAATGCAACCCAAGGTGTAAAAAAATTACCTAAAATATTCTTTAAATCGCGTGCGCTGCGAAAAATATTGATGATAGAATAAAATAATGTACGACGACTTTGTAGAACACATCATTATTTACAAAAACGGTCGGGACAGCATATGTCTAACTATTTTGGTTATGCCACAATAAGTATTCTTTTATTTTAAAAATTTAATTAATATGTCGCCGCTTGAAAAGGCTCTTTATTTGTATCTTGGTGTTAATCCTTATCAAAATAAATTACTTCATATTCAAGACAGCTTCAATACCTTTATTTAACTTTTTGAATTTTTAAATTCGGATATTTAATTAGAAAGATATCACGAGTTTAATAATGTTAGTATTAGAAAAAAGTTTCGGCTACGGGCCGGGCGGGAGAGGAGTCAAGAAATGAAGTGCCAGGGGGGTTGGCGGGATGGGGGAGCGGGAGAGCGGTGGCGGGGAAGGTGGAAGTGGAACCCTGGAGGGGAACGCACGGGAAAGGACATGCAAGGAGTAACATTTTATTTATTTGAATATGGCATTGCAACGCATGCCGGCAAACAGCTTTATATTATAAAAGAAAATCCAAAAAAACGCGTGGACCGCAAAAACTCAGAAACGAGTCCCGGTACGATCAAGGGAGTTATAAGGTGTGGTAGATCTCGGGAAAAAAGGTACCCGTTTTTACCTAAAGGGCGTGCTTTTGAAGATATAAGGGCTGGAAGTTTCGCCCTCTTGAAATTTCGGAAAGTTCAAGAAGGTTCTAAAGAACTCTAAAAAGTTCTGGAAGGGGTGGCGGTGTATGTCGTGGAATGTTCGTGAATAGGGAATCGGAATCATCATTGTGAAACATTCCATAACACTTTCAAATGTTTTCCTGAGCGAAGCCGGGTAACCCAGCTAGTAATTTAAATTATGATGACGTGCAGCTTTCGTAGTTTAACCTCAACTCAAAAAAGGAATATTCCGTATTATCCGTGCATCAAGCTTCGACAACACAAACGTTTCGTATTATCCGTGAGGTGGACCAAATGCATATTTACCAAAATGTTAAATGCATATTTTGTGCAAGTTTTTTCGTCTCCCCCGACATAAATACTCACTTTTCGTAATAATAAAGCTAAATCTAACTGTTAGCGGTTCAAAGCATAAATAATTTAAATTATTTCAGGTTTATAAAAAAATGTCAGGGGAAACCAAAATGCCTTCTGTATTTTTTGTACCAAAGGTGTAATTTTTTTTTATTCTATCCTTTCTCATGAATCACTGGTATAAATAAGTCAGGTGTGTCTTTCAACGTACCTATCCTCTAACCAAGCTAGCTAATAAATTAACTATTCGCTAAAAACGTTATGACCACGAATAAGTCAATAGTTTAGCAACTAATCACATTATGAAATATTAATCCTTAAGATTAGCACACTCCACCCATCAGGCTGTCATGTTGTTTATGGACAAACAAAGCTCTAAGATTAACCCAACAAGGGATCAATGCTAACCAAAAAAACACCCGAGGTTAATTCTAACTTAATACATTTGACAGCCGAGGTGCCGCATAAGGTTTAAACATACTAAACATAAGCAAAAATTTTAACAAAACAAAAAACGACTTAAAAAAAGTAAGAAAATAATTTCGTACGATTGTTATTTTTGGAGTCGGTGTCAGCCAAGGTAACTACATACATAGGTAGTTATAGGTATGTTGAGGCTGGCACTGACTCCAAAAATAACAATCGCACGAAATTATTTTTTTACTTTTTAGTGCATTTTTGAAGTTTTTTTTTGTTTTGTTAAAAATTTTGTTTATTTTTTGATTTTTAATGAAGAGCGTGCGTAAAGAAGTTTTACTTCAAAAAAAGAATCATCGAAATCTGCTGGCGTAATATTGAGTTATTCGTCAAATTGTCGCGCACATACTTATTGAAAATTTAAGACATATATATGGTTTTCTCATGGATCCCATTGTCAAAACTGGACCAAATTAAAATGGTACCACACGGGAAGCACCAGCTTTCTAATAAATAAAGAATCATCAATATCGGTTCACCCAATCGAAAGTTCTGAGATAACAAATATAAAAAAAAAAAAAAATACCGTCGAATTGATAACCTCCTCCTTTTCGGAGTCGTTTAAAAATGACACAAACTATCTACCTGCTAGTACTTAAATAGAAGACGTCGAGTAAAATTGCCTTAGACCTTTAGACCTTACAACTGAAGTAAAACTTCATTAACTTATAAAAGAACATATGACATTGGGGTAACATATGACATTGGGGTGACATATGACCATGGGGTGTCCTACGACCCTGGGGTGACCTACGACGTTAAGTTGACCTACAACCTTGGGGTGACTTACTATCTTGGGGTGACCTACGACCTTGGGGTGACCTACGGCACGGTTATTCAACAAATGATTCCCTAACACTTTTCGTAACGCATTCACCAGCTTACCCCCAAGTCAAGCATGCGTAAAGGAACGACCGTTCGCCTCGCCCGATCACCGTTCGCATCGATCACCGTTCGCATCGATTACCGTTCGCATCGATTACCGTTCGCCTAAGACTTTTTCGTAACGCATTCACCAGCGTACCCCCCAAGTCGAGCGTGCGTAAAGAAGTTTTACTTCAAAAATAATGTTTATAATTTTCTCTTATTTAATAAATCAAAATCAAAATGTAGTTCCAAATAATAGAAGAGTGATTTGTAAGTAGGCGCCTAAATAGCTACCTACCTAATTTAAAGAATAATTTTATGTTACGTTTTTGCAGTGAAACTTCTTTAGCGCCGTTAGTGACTTGATATTCGGGTGAAACGGAAATACGTCAAAACTCAGTTCTACACAAAAACTCGATTATAATATAATGCGGTAATGTTGCACCTCGGTGCGTGTCTTCCATGGCGTAGTGGGCAAGGTGCATGACAAGTCTCAGCGGCCAGAGAGGCATACATCAAGCGAACAGGGGTTCGAGTCCTACTAAATTCATAAAAAAAATATTTTTATTTTGTGAAATCAATATCCAATCTTCAAACCACTTTAAAAAAACAAGCAAAAAAAAGAAAGCGACATCTAGCGACTATTTAGATTCACTTTTTTTTAATTTTCAGTAAGGAACTGCACATTTTGCACGAAGAAATGTCACAATTTTATTTTAATGTGAATTCCCTTTCACTTGGGGTATGTTGTTAAACTGAAGGTAGTGGGGTGGGGAAGTATACGGAAAGTAAGTTTTTAATGAATTAATTGTGAGATATCGCAAATTAATTAAAAAAAATGTATTTTGCGCACGAAGGATTCGATCCCACGACCTTCGGATTGCGAGTCAAGAGGCTTACCCCTCGACCCCTTGAAAAGATTTCACATTTGAAAAGATATCTTCTATCTTTACTGATCTATTAAAATGGCTATTTAGAAACGGAAACGGAAAATACCAACAAATTTACAGACAGACGAAATATAAAAGGAGTGAGTTAAAACAGGACTTACGCTCGGCTAACTGTGAGATTAAACTTTAAAGCCGACATTATATTGGAATGACAACGTTTTACCATTCCTTCACAAAAATTTTAAAGTTTTTTTAAGGATTGTTGAAGACTTGGGGAGTAAGCTGGTGAATGCGTGACGAGAGCGTTACGAAAAGTGTTGAGAGGGAGTTATAAGTTAGTGAAGATAGAAAGAGGGAGAGTTACGTTTCGTATATTACTGTAGGGGCAAGAGAGAGAGGTGCGAGCTCACATTTTCTTTCTCTCTTTCTCTCATAGCCAGTCACATTTCGTATATCTAAGACACAGTGCAGGCCTATTGTCTGTATCACACTGTAGGAGCAAGAGAGAGCAGCGCGCGCGCACATTTCTGTCTCTCTTCTTTTATAGATTAGTGATGTTTTACTTCAGTCGTGTGGTCTAAAGTCTAAAGCGCACTCGTTTTTTTTTTAAATATTTTTTAAGGATTTATTTGTAAGATTAGTGAAAATAGCACAGATTAAAATAGGGTGATTGAGAAATTGTTGTTTGATGTGGCAGTTGTAGTTAGTAAGTTCATTAACGAGACCATTTATGAATTTTTAAATGACTTGAAAGGGAATTTGGTCATAATCAAATGAATTTAAACAAATTCACATTAGGATATAGTCACCAAACACAGCCATTTTAATCAACTTATCAAATCTGAATGGTGGTCTAACAGCGGAGCAATACTGAGAGTTTCTTCTACTCTGGAACGTGTCGAAAATTTTAAATTAGTAAATTGTAAAATAAAACATATTAATCAAATAAAATTTATTGGCGCCCGCAGAGAATTGGCAATAGTTTAATAAGTGCGTGATAGGAAGAGGTTCTCAAATAAAGACAATCACATAGAATTACTTCGAATGTAAGCGTAGAAAATATTTTAATATACTCGAATATGATTAAAATAACATCAACAGCCTTCTTTTCCCGAGGAACACTAAAAGGAGCCCCTTTCACATGAAACTTAATTTTGAATTCGAAGCCAAATTACCAGATTAATTTTTTTTTTAAATCAAATGTCTGGTCGGATACGTGCTATTTTAGTTTTGCTGATATCATCATCATCATCACTCTTGGATCTACAACCACTGTTGGGTCTTGGCCTCCTCAAGAGTCTTCATCCGTTCATCACGGTTTTGTGCCAGCTCTCTCCAGTTTAATAATAATAAATATTTATTCCGGTATGTGGGGAGTATAGTGCAATCCCACACATTACATAAAGGTTATAATACGTACACAAAATAAAGTTTAAAATCTCCAACTTGGATATATCTTTGAGGACGTTGTCGCTCCATCTTAAACTTGGTCTTCCTAGGCTCCTTCGTCCTGTCGGTCTTGAGTTCAGCAGGAACTTTGGTGCTTGATGCTAGGTCATTCTCTCTACATGACCCAGCCACCGAAGTCTTCCCAGTTTTATAAATTTTGTGACGTTTAGATCCTTAAACAGAGTATACAGCTCATTGTTATAACGTCTGCGCCAAAATCCATTTTCTGAAACCGTTCCGAAGATATGCCTCAAAATTTTCCTTTCAAAAACTTCCAGTGCTCGCTCATTCCTCTTAGTTAGTACCCAAGACTCAGCTGCGTATGTGATTACTGGTCTGATAGATTTTTTACTAAGATTACGAAAATGTTAGTAAAAAATTTGACAAATGTATATATTTTTTTTTTAAATAAATAAATCCATTATTTGGGATCGTCACGTTACTACATGAACATGAATTATTTTTTACTTATACTACACATCATGTAGAATGTAGAATCACCTCCCGAAGTTAATGCACTTTACACCCTGCATATGAAAATGAGATGGTATAATCCATCTCCTTTTTGTGCGATGCTTCTTAGCCTATCGTTTTCCTATTTGTGCGGTTCTTCGTAGCCTCGCCACTCTTGTCGACTTAAGTTTTCTGAAGATTTCACTTCTGCTACGGGTGAATTGCACACTGTTTTTATTTTCTTTTAAACATTATTCTTACACTGACAGTAATAATAAATAAATGTCGCGGCGCTGTTCGATAATTTGATGGGCACCAAATGTGATGAAATCTAGTTGCAATTATATCACATATCTTGTAATTTAAAATAAAATATAAAATACAAAACGAGTAGGAGTGTCATCTGACACTTTGAAGGGATCACGTGCGCCCCACGTGGGCTACCCCGATCATTTGCGCCGCCTCGTTTAGCGCGTCCCGTTTCCGCCGAGCGTCTCCCATTCGGGGCCGACCTGCTCTGCTACGCTTCGATTTGATCGATGGACTTCCCAGAGGTTGAACACAGACCCACTTGCCGAAAGATATCGTTTATCATTTTTGTGGAGAAAAAAATGGTTCACCGTTATGATTTGCGGTTTTTTGCATCAGGCATTCATGGTTTTTTCAAGCAACCGTGAAGTTATCGCTGCTAGATCTCCATTCATAGAACCCTGTTTGGTTGCACGATTTTTACGAAAAAAATAGAAACAAAATATTAATAAGTGGGGTTGAGTAACGATATATTAATCATTTCGGGGTTTTGAATTTTGACTGTCCCAAAAAATATTCGATTTAATTAAATGAAGACAATATTAGCGAAACTCAATCGAAAATATGAAAACAGAAAACAATACGGTCACATCTGGGACTCGAACCCATGATAAAATCTAGATAGCATTTATTTATTTTTATCATTTGAATCTTGCAATCATGCATGAAGATAGCAGGCAGTAAAAATATGCGTTAATATGATAATGTTGGTAGTTCTTAGTCGAAGTTATGATAGTGTTAAATATGACCGAATCGGATAGGGACACATTAGCTCAGTTGGTAGAGTTGCGCCCTGGCAAGGCGAAGGTCCAGGTTTCGAGTCCCAGATGTGACCGTGTCTTTTTTTTTTTTTTTTTTTTTCAGATTTTTTATTGTCTCTAATATAGTCTTCATTTAATTAAATATTGCAATTTGAGGTTTTACTCAGTAAGATAAAAAAAGCTATTCGAAGTAATTGTTAAATTTGCATTGTTTAAAATCTCGGCGAAATAAGATTAAAATCAATATACCTGTAGCCTATTCAATGAGAAGCACGGTAAAACGAAATGTACCAAACAAACTTCCTGCCTGATGAGATTGTAATAATATTTTATGTAATAGGGTGTTGTCAGATGTTATGGACTTCTTCAAAGTATGCAGTTCCTATCCTACTAATATTATAAAGGCGAAAGTTTGTATGGATATATGGATGGATGAATGGATGGATGTATGGATGTTTGTTACTCTTTCACGCAATAAATACTGAACGGATTTTAATGAAACTTTACAGTAATATAGCTCATACATTAGAATAGTCTATAGGCTATAACTTAGAGCTCTGGAATTATGAAATTTGTATAAAATTATACGTTTATTGTCCAGACGAAAAGCAAAGCGTTGCTACCTAATTGTTTGACGTGAGCTGTCATTGTGTTATTTGTGTAGGTTGCTATGGAGATCCCTTTGATAGTCAAGATTTACAGCGCGTGTTTGATTGTTACGTTGAGGGAGTAGGGTTGGGGGGGAGGGTGAGGGGGGTAGGGTGAGGGGGGGAGAGGGGGGTTGGTGGGGGGGGGGGGGGGGGGGAGGCGGGAGTGGTACGTGCGAAGCCGGGGGCAAAAGCTGGTATAAAATATAAGAACTGCATAAAATATATTTTCACAACTTCAGCATAGAACAGGACTTTCGAAGAACTTAAATATTGGCACGACCAAGTGAATCAGATACTTGAGTCGGGCCATGTCAAGAGTCAGAATAATAGAAGAGCATGTATGAAACGACGTATGAATGTGTACGAGGCAAGGAGTGTGTGCCAAAACCGAGTTTTTTGGCGGTCCGTCCTCTCTGCCTACCTCTGCGGGGAAGCGGCGTGATGGTTAGTTAGTTAGTTAGTTTTGAATATTAACTTTGAAATTTGACGAATGAAATGTGGTTCGCTACTTATGGTGACTTGGCAGAGAGGAGTGCGGGTTAAATGGGTGAGATTCGTTTGGTTTGGTGGCGGATGCGTTTTCCCATGTACTGCGTGGCGGGCCAGATCGGGAGAGATTGGTTGAGGAAGATCTTTTGACCTCTTCAGCTCGACTCTCTCGATCCATCGTCTTGCAGAGGGCGATATGGATTCATACGTCCTCACTCCTGGACACATTGTCCCCCAGATTCCTATCCACTCCTCATACATTTTTTCTTCCCAGAACTTCCTCTACTTTCTTTCCCTAAAAAAATCTTCCATACAGTATCCCCAAATGAGAGGGATTTTTATCCACAGAGCCTCCTTTTCCCTTTGGAGCTATTTTTAAAATTCTGTGCAACAACCCGTCCTTACAATTCGAATAGGCCACTTGCATGGATTTCATAACGACTTGAAAAAAATCGTCTGGATAGATTTTTTCACCAAGATTATGAAAATGTTAGTAAACTTTTTTAGAAATGTATAGTTTTAATTTTATTTTTAAATAAATAAATCAATTATTTGAGCTCGTGACGTCACTACATGAAAATATCCCATCTCCGATTATGTTCCCTTAATTTTGTAAAATTTCACCCTGAAATTTTTTTTTATATGGCAAAAATTTGATTTCCGGCGATTATTTTAATTTGCGTTTAACGTTCACTAGATTTATTGTTTGTTCTATGCGAACTTATCCTTTGGTTTGATTTTTTGATAATTTTTTATAGATATTACGAAGAGAACCCCGTACAATTTATTGATATTCGTGTGGAAAACGTTATTTTTTTAAATGATTTTCGTCTATGTAATTATCGTTTTGTCGCACCCATAAAATTATGTCCCGTCTTTCCGGTTTATAAAAGACGGAAAGTCTTAGAATATTTGCCTAAACCGGATTTTTTTTTTTTAAATGTAATACAAGTGGCCTATTGCACTATTCTGGTGTCACATTAGATTTTCAGGATTTTTCAGGAGTGTCTTTGAGATCTTTGAATAATTCAAAGTTTGAGAATTTTTTTAACAATGAAAAACATACTGGTCTTTGATAAAGGGTCAATGATTGATTTATAAAAAGGAATCTGGAGTTCCCTATTGAAACATTACAATTTTTTGCAAACTCATAACCCAAGTGTCCGTAATGAAGTTTTTCATCTTGAAATTTAAGTGTACCCACATTAAATTTATTAAAGTCAATACCGATGAAGTCGTACGAATATGTTTGGCGCCGCGACTATCGACGATCGTTAGTACCGACAACATGGAGTGTTGACTGTAACATAGGTATTAGGTAGATGATTTGTTTTTCTGTGGGTCCCAGCTACAGTTGACACGGGCCCAGTGCATTTCTCACGGCAATCTTTCCAGTCACCTCGGACTACAATGCTCTAACTCTAACGTCTGGTACAGTATGCGAAAGAGTAAGCTGTGAGAACCATAAGTGTGACAGAAAAAGGCGTGGGCGCTTTCCGGACTTTATACTCGCCTATTGCGACGATTTCTGTATCAACGTCAGGCCAAAGAGAACGTTTGGCGTTTACCACACCGGGTGTATATCAATGCATCAAGTTAAATACCGGCGAAAGCTCTCACGTATCTAATTTTAATTTTATTTTTATTTGCTTAGTGCCACGGCTACAGACGATCATAAGTACCCACAATATGGAGTGTTGACTTAACATGGGTTGATGATTTGTTTTCCTATAGGCAACAGTCACAGCTGACACCGGCCTAGTTCATTTCTTACAGCAACCTGTCCAGCCTAACCTAACCTCGGGCTGTAGAGTTCTAACTTGAACGTCTGGTACTGATTTTACATCAAAGCTGTGTTTATGAAGAACAAAAAATGCATTCAACTTCATGAGGACCTCAATCGTCTTTTTTGTCTAATATGCATCATGATTTCTGTGAATTGAACAAATTTGAGGTAAATATCTCAAAATTCAATAAATTATCATTTACACGTAACACAAATCAAATTTCATTTGTGTATACATCACTAAACGGGACACATATAAATGAAGTGGAATCTATCAGGGACCTTTGGGTATTACTGGATGTTAAATTTAACTTTTTACAACCCACTGATGAAGTCATCAACAAAGTTAACCAAATGCTGGGATTTATAATTCGTATAATAAAATCTTTCCGCAGCATTACGGCTCTGCATTCTCTTTACAAAGCCCACACGACCTGTCCCCACTTAGAACACTGCACACCGATCTGGACTCCTTTCTACCAAACCCATATTGAAAGAATCGAGAGAATTAAAAAAAATTAAACTCTTTAATTTTCACAACTTTAATTCCCTTTACATATATACGTCGTTTAATTTTTGACCAAATCTTGTTATTTAAAATTATGAATAATGGCCTGGACTCGCTAGATCATACCAATTTAATCCAAATTCATGTTCCTTCAAGATCAATAAGACAATGCAATTCATTTTATTTGTCCACATGTAGAATCAACATTAAAAAAAATCAAGTGCGTTTGAAATGAAACCTTCGCCCACACATTCTCAACCCATAGGAGCCTAGAAAAGTCAGGTGATATTCAAATCGGTCAAAAGCGCAGTTTGAGGCTTCGAAGGTACTGTAATTCATCATTTTAGTTTCATATCTCAACCAAAAGGAGCCATGAAAAGTGAGGTCATAATTAAAGCGGCCAAGGAGCGCAGTTTGATGTTTTGTAGGTAATGTAACGCGTCATTTCCGTTTCATCCGAATTTTAAATCACAACGGGGATAAAGAAGTTTCACTTCAAAATTTCCAATTTCCCGTATATGTGCTCAATGTGAAACGTGGACCTTAAAAATAAATACCATGAACACGTTAGAGGCTTTTGAAATGTGGCTTCACCGGAGAATGCTCAAAGTCCCATGGACCGAAATGATCAACAACACAGAAATTCTCAGGCGGGCTAGAGCAGATAGAGAACGGCTTACATTAATAAAAATCAAGAAAATTTCATATCTGGGTCGTATACTTCGAGGGGAGAAGCATCACTTGCTCCATTTAATATTGAAAGGCAAGATAGAAGGTCGACGAGGGCCTGGCAGAGACAAATGTCTGGGCTGCGAAAGATACGAGAAGTGTGGAGGAGCTATTCCGGAGAGCGCAAGATAGAAAGACATTTTCAAGAGTGATCGCAAACGCCGGGGGGACCTGATAGGGCACACAAAGAAGAAGAAGTGCTCAATGTAATACAAAATTTCACGTTATAGAAATTTTTAGCAATAGGTACCCTTCAAAAATATCTTCATAATAGAAAACGCGTATGATCGAAAATGAATACGAGTGTGTGGAATGTTTAAGGAATTGCTCTTATCCACACAAAGCAATAGATTTAATGTAATTTCATTTAATTATTATTTGTTTGTTTCGACGGCTATCGACGATCATTAGTACCCACAATATGTAGTGCGTGTCCACTGGACGTGTTGACTGTAACATGGGTTGATGATTTGTTTTCCTACGGGGCCCAGCCAGAGCAGTCTGCTGACACGGGCCCAGTTCATTTCTCACAGCAACCATTGCCAGCCACCTCGGGCTATAGTGCTCTAACTCTAACGTCTGGTACCGGGTGTACATCAAATCTGTGAGTTTTTAGATTTTCACGGCCAAAAGCATTTTTGTTGCTAGTTTTTGGGGTGTTATGCCGTGTTGCGCTACCTCCTTCTATAGCCGACGTTTCGGACTTGCAGTGTCCATAATCAGGGCAGATCCGACGATGTGTAATTGTCAGTGTAGAGTGTGTGATTATTTACTTGGAAGCAGCGTTGCCAATTCTACGTCTTTTTACGTAGATTTACGTACTTTAGGTCCTTCCTGAATAGGGCTCTAGTATGAAACGGAACGTTGGTTGCATAAATGAACTAATACCGTTGGTTGGAGTCCGCGCTACATACTTTGCCCCGCAGACGGGGGCGCCACTGTAAAGTAACGGAAAATTTGCTTCTTCAGCCTAATGAGTTACATATGTTATTTTGCAAATTTGTACAATTTGACAAAAAATACGTAGATTCTGAACTGAAGTTAGTAGATGTTCAGGAAGGACCTAAAATACGTAGATCTACGTAAAAAGACGTAGAGTTGGCAACGCTGCTTCCAAGTAAATAATCACACAATCTACACTGACAATTACACATCGTCGGATCTGCCCTGATGATGGACACTGCAACGCTGTCCGAAACGTCGGCTATAGAAGGAGGTAGCGCAACACGGCATAACACCCCAAAAACTAACAACAAAAATCAAATCTGTGATTCAGAGTTCCACTGAAAACTAACAACAACACAAACCGATGGATTTAATGCAATTTTAAACAATTTTTTAATGCGATATTTTAGAACAAAGTTGTTGGCAGTTAATTACAATAATAATTTTCCCACAACTCTCCACTCTGTTTTTGAAGTAAAACTTCTTTACGGACGCTTGACTTGGGGAGTACGCTGGTGAATGCATGATGAGAGCGTTGCGAAAAGTGTGATCGGGCGAGGCGAACGGAAGTTGAGAGGGAGATATTAGTTAGTGAAGATAGAAAGAGAGATAGAGTTACGTTTCGTATTACTGTAGGGGCAAGAGAGAGAGAGGTGCGAGCACACATTTTTTTTCTCTCTTTCTCTCTTTCTCTCATAGCCAGTTATTAGTAACAAAGTTTGGTATAGCTAAGACATAGTGCAGGCCTATTGTCTGTATCACACTGTAGGAGCAAGAGAGAGCAGTGCGCGCGCATATTTTCTTTCTCTCTTCTTTTATAAGTTAGTTTTACTTCAGTTGTGTGGTCTAAAGCACACTCGTTTTTTTGTTGTTGTTTTTTTATTAACTTATGATGTACCTACACAGTTTTTCTCGCAAAAAATTCAAAACACAAAAATTAACTTTTCAGGCTAATTTATTCGGTTTTCGGAGCAACTCTCATAGGCCTCATAGAAATTGTTGTGCCTCCCTTTCCATCACGTTAGAAATGTAATATAAACGGTGTTAGAAAGAGAAAACACCACGCTTCATATTTAAATGTAAAATTTGACAGCAAAATAATTCAAATGTACATCTTTACGAATCTTAGTTTCAAACCGCAATTTGAAAAAAGCGGAAATATTTTGACCTTCCGACAAAATAGCCGGAGAGGTTAAATATTTTGACCTTCCGACAAAATAGCCAGAGAGGTTAAATATTTTGACCTTCCGACAAAATAGCAGGAGAGGTTAAATATTTTGACCTTCCGACAAAATAGCCGGAGAGGTTAAATATTTTGACCTTCCGACAAAATAGCCGGAGAGGTTAAATATTTTGACCTTCCGACAAAATAGCCAGAGAGGTTAAATATTTTGACCTTCCGACAAAATAGCCAGAGAGGTTAAATATTTTGACCTTCCGACAAAATAGCCAGAGAGGTTAAATATTTTGCCTTTATAAGTACCTAGGTGTATTATGGAAATGGGGCTTTTTTATAAGTGAATGCCTCATGAGAGTCTCTGCTGCTTCCGTCTAGAGCCAGTGAGATTGTTGCATCCTCATCAAATTGTGAGGTTGAAGCTAATGGGGAGGGAAAGTACCTGGCTATTCAGATCTGGTCACCAAACACGCCTAAAGCCATTGCAAGCAACGTTTCAAAGGTGAAAGGTGGTCTTACGCCAGGGCCATACTGAGAGTAATAAATTATGAAATAACAAAAATTTGTCAAATATAAAATTTATTTGGGCACGCCGGGATTCGATCCCGCGACCTTCGGATTGCGAGTGAAGAGACGTACCCCTCGACCACGAGGCAGTTGTTTGGCTGTGTCAATTTTTGAAGTGGTGAAAAATAGAAACATTTGATGTTACAACATTACAAACGTTGTACTTAGAGAAATTTGAATAGAAAACGTTAAATCGTAGGAAAAACAAACAAAAAGTGAAACGCACCATGATTTCTGGATAAGGGTGTAATTATTTTTATTTTTACCGATTACCTTTTTTAAAATTTAATCGTGTGAACATCAAGACAAATGTAACGCAATTGGTAATTTGTCCGCACCCCAAGCAATAATTATTCTTAGCGCCATAGCACGCTTCTAGTCACAATATTTACATATTTAAACAATAATACATTTTCTTCTTTTTTAGATGCTCTCGCTGTTATAATAAATGCAGGACCGGTGTTATTTATCGTTTGATCATTAAACAATGCAGGCTTGATTTATCAGCGCGATAATCTGAAAGTCATTATAAGCACTGCACACTTCGAATAATGTTGTAAAATCGATATCTTGTCAGCTATAATAGGAGTTTTCGAAAAATATCTATCACACATTCGTGACAAAGAGCCAATTTAAAAATACATAATATGTGTATATGTCTTTGGTGAAGGTGACGTTTGGTAACGAAGAATAATAATTGATTTACGGCTTTTATTATTACCGTGACGATCAAAGATTACTGTATCGTGACGGCAAAAAAATCATGTTCTTTATCCTAATAATGCTGCAGCTCTTTCTTACACATGGTGAGACCAAAGAAAAGACAACTAAAAGTACTTCTTTTTGAAGTAAAACTTCTTTACGCTCGATCGACTTGGGGGGGAAGCTGGTGAATGCGTTACGAAACGTGGTGATGTTACGAAAAGTGTAATGCGAATGGTAATCGATGTGATCGGTGATCGGGCAAAGCGAATGTTTTTTTTTTTTTGTGTTATTGTTATATTTTTAATGGTCTATTTGTACGTAAATAAATAAATTATATACAGTGGGTACCTGGCATGCGTTGCAAGGCCACTGTAACCTCGGGGTCAACTAAACTGTAATGGTTCAATATGGCTGTATTTGGCAACAATTTGAACACGGCAAACTTCAAACGCCGTATACACCTACTATTTCATAAACTAATGTGAAAACAAATTTCAATTTTTTTTATTTCAATAAAATTTTTATTAGTATTCAATTATATCTTTATTAAAATTTATGATTTGGAGGAAATTGGCAGATTTTCTATTTTAACTAAACTTACATTCTATGTTACCTACTTTGTGTCAACTCTTATATTTTATGTAACTTCTGTTTTGTTTCATATTTTTTGTTATCTGTATTTCTTGTGTTTTTTATTATTTCTATTTTTGTGTTTTTTATTATTTTTAAAGGTATCTTGTAGTCAATACATTTTACTTTTTACTATATCATTTCCTGTATTAAACTTTTTATTTGAACTTTTTACTTTTACATTATACTTCAGATTTTATGCTTTATGTTATAATTTCATTTTATACATCTTACTTTTTTCCTACTTATTACCTTACTCCTTTTTTTACCTTTTGTTTTTAGATTTAACTCTACATTTATATGTTACTTTCTCTGTTATTGTATTATAATATATGTACAAAAATATAATTATTTTAATGGTACATGTTGTGCCGTATGTTTTTGAAATAAATAAATTTCGTCAATTCCTTATTTTCATTGTAATTTAAAAAAAATGTGTTTGCAGTTCAAACGCTCAGAAAACAAATCTTCGAAAAATGAAACTAATGCAGAGTATAAGGTGTAGGATAATGTAGGTTTTATGTATTATAATATTGTTATCAAGTTAAAAAAACATTTAACAATTTATTCATCTTCATCTCATTCATTCATTTCATCTACTGTCTATCTCATTTTCTAAAATATGATTTTATTGACTTTGTTGTAGCTGAAAATGAATTATATATTTTTTTCAAAATTTCAACTATTTGTATGGAGATCTTCAGGATTCTTTCAGTCAAGGGATGCGCCGCATCCACATACTGAAAGGTCTTTGTACAAATTTTGAAAACAAAATTTGAAAAATAAATCATGTTCAGCTACAACAACATCAGTATTGTCGTATTTTTCAATCTTACCACTCTAGCTCACTGAAAACTCACGGACCGCTACTGATGTGTTTCTCTCTTTTTAGTGTGGCTCGTTTCCGTATCGAGTTTCAAATCACAACGATGCTATAGAAGTAGAACGCGGTAGATGTGCAACCTTCAAAAAATGAAGTACACCAGATTGGGAAGGCTCCGAAGCACTGCACAAAGAGGAGACCGATACTGTCATTCTCTCGAAGGTTAAATCCTATAGATGTATTATGTGTTTGTCTCTTTTTAGTAACGCTGTTTTTCATTTCATCGAGTTTCTAATCACAACTAAAATATTTTCACTTCAAAAACATGTTCTGCATGTATAGGTTTTTAAATAAATACCAATAATACGCTTTCGATAAAATCTGATTTTGTAATTAGTATTGTTATGAATCCTAATGAACATATATTACAAACCCAAGCGTTCCCATCCGCACCGCGTCCGTCGATAAATAATTTCATCGAAAAATAAAGCAGTGCGTCCGCGGTCGATTCTTAATATCGAATAAACGCTTTGTATTTCAAGTCGATCGTAATTTATACGGTGATAAATCATACTTCCCAGCTTGCCATCTTGTAAACACGGAATAGGACCGCGGGTTGTTGGCTCTACCCAAAGGTGGTGATCGAATGGAATATTGATTTATTTTATTGCATCGCCCATCGGCGTATTATTGTTACGATCCACTTGTGGCGCTTCGAAGAAGAGGACGATTCGGAACGGACGTAAAATGCATTAATGATCTTCGGCGCATTAATTATTTTTTTAAATAACACTTCAACACCATCACTGGTGAAAGGGTGCCAAAAATAAACCCGTTTTTGATGATCAGAACTGAATAGTCAGGTGCTACCTCATCTTTATTCTTCTCATCTTCTTCCCTTCCTCACTAACTTCAGTTTCACAATATACAAAACACCCCGATTGGGGGTGGCATAGTTTCACTGGCTCCAGACGATTGGGAGCAGTTGGCTCATTGTTTCACATAAAAAATAATATAAAACATTTTTTTTGGCAATTGACAATTAACCTTACCTAACCTAACTTAATCTAATTAAAGGTGGGTTCAAAAGAAATACCTCAAACTACAGACCCATCTCAATCTAACAAATCTTATCAAAAAAATTTGATCGTGTAATCTACGAAAGATTAAAAAAATTTCTGTTAAAAAAATCATTCTTTTATAAAAAACAATATGACTTTAGGAATAAATCGAACACACTTGCGGCAATAAACGACTTAATCAGTTAGCTTAGGAGTGGTATTGATGGTGGAAATTATATTTTATCTATACTTGTTGACCTTCAAAAGGCTTTTGATACAGTAAGCTATGATATGCCAAGAAACTCGAGAAACTTGGTGTAGTTGGTCCTGCTCTTAATCTATTCAAATCATATCTTAGCCAATAGAAAGCAATTCGTAAGCATTAACAATCAAAATAGTAAGCACCTCCCAATAAACTATGGAGTTCCACAAGGATCCATACTAGGGCCACTACTGTTCCAAATTTATATCAATAATATTTCGCAATTAGAATTAAACAGTGAAATTTTCTTATACGCAAATGATTCTGCAATATTCTACTGGGGTAAAGATCTAAACATACTTCTAGAAAATGCACAAAGTGACCTAGAAAGAATTTGCAGCTCCAATCAAATATCCTAACAATGAATATTAAAAAAACAGGATACATGATTTTAAGCTCAAACCGTAAAATAATTCCTCCTCATGTTCCTTTAAAAATTGAAAATGACGATTTGCAAATCCTGATACAGGAAAAATATCTTGGGCTGTGCATCGACAATCATTTAACTTTTAAACAACAAATACAAAATGTAAAAGATAAAATCACACCCTTAATTAGCGTTTTTAGTCGGTTGTCATATCTATTAACAATTAAATTTAAAAAAAAGTTTAAATTATAGTCTCGTACACTCGCACCTAAATTATAAAGAAATCTGGGGAAATGCGTATGAAACATACATCAATGAATTACAGGTAATTCAAAATAAGCTAATCAAAAAACCATTTCACTACGAATCCAAAACATCCATAAAAAATTATACTTGGAAACAAAACTGCTAACATTAAGAAAACTATACGAGTACAATATATGTATCCTTATATTCAAAATAAATAATAAATTCATACATACAAACACAGAATTCATTAAAACGTCACGAGTACACAAACATTTCACACGACAATACGATAACATACGTTTAAACACCATTCATACTAACTTCCAGATGATACCAAAAACAAAAAAAGTATGCGCAAATTCAAAAAAAAAATTATTCATGTTTATTCACAAAAAACAAAGTAGTGAAAGTGAATAATATCGTATGGTAATATAATGTTATGTAAATGTTAGTACTGCAATCTAATGTAATTTAAGGTTATGAAATGTAAAAAACTACGTATGAATTCAATATTCTAGTTAAGTCAGTGAAAATGTTATTTTCTTTTTTAATGAAATAAAAACTTAAAAAAAAAAAATCTGAACTAACAAATCAAATCTACACTAACCCAACCAAACATAATCCAAACTAACCTACCCTCGTCAACACCGGGAAAATGAATCAAAAATAACTAATATTAAGGACGGATTGTTTCACAGAATTTGAACAATTCATCAAATTTCTAATTTAGTTGTCAAGTTCTGTGAACGTTGTATTCAAATTCTGTCATTGTTTCAGTTATGTAGAATTACTGGTCTAAAATGATTCAATAACAGACCTTGAAAGAAACTTTCACGGAACTTGAAAAAATTCGATATTTTATGAATTGTTAAAATTCTGTAAAACAACTAGCCCTAAGTGTTCAGAATGGTGACCCGACAGTTGATTCCCCGAAATAATATTTACTATAAATAAGAAAATATACAGATTTAGGAAATGAGATTAAAAGAATTTGGCATTCTCAGACTATACAAATATTACCATTCAAAATTTAGGCGTATTAGATTTGTCAAAGATTTTATGTTTAAAAATGCAAACATCAGTCATTTTAAATACATGTAGGATTACGAAAGATTTTTTAGATATTTATATTGAGGGATCAGTAGGATTTATCGGTCCAGTTAGGAGTTCTACCGAGCCGAACCCTCTGATATAACAATATCTGGAGTTTTGTATTTATTATACTTACATATATAGTGCACTTTATTTGTGGAAAAGTGTGTTGAAGGGTTTGGTTTTTCATGTAAGGAAGATTTAACCCGGACGTAAAGTCGTAAATGTAATATCAACAGTGATGGGGGTAGCAATTGTAAAGCCATGCAATGTTGAGTGTTTTAAATATAATATCCTTCGCCTGCAAAGCCCTTATCTTCTCCAAGCATAAAGTTTCTAATTAAAGTGTATTATTTATCGAAAGTGACCTGTCAGGTAAGTATGTTTCTGTATCTATTTGTAAATAATAAAGTTATAATTAGAGCCTAAGGATTCTTAATTGTAGAGCGCCCTTTAATTCTCAACAAAACGGCACTCCACAAATCATTAAATTATTCTTATTATTCAAGTATACTTTATGAAGAAACCTTTGGTTGCGAAACATGTGGTTTAAAATAAAAACAAAGTTTATTATTTTCATTTAACCTACTTTTCATCAACTTGCCGATTTTTTAATCTTATTTTGTTTTAATAGGGCTACGAAAAAAAATGTCTCATATTACTCCCCGGCGTGATTCAGGGCTGTCCCTAGCCGTGCGATCTCCCCCGGCTGGCGGCGCTAATGAGGCCCCCTCGGCCCGGCACGTGCGCCCCTGGCCGCGTGGTGCGGATCGGATATTGCACGCCTGCCAGATCTGAGCCTTTCGACTCCTAATACATACTTTCTGATATTAATTAATAACTCGTCGGATATCCGACACTCTGCGATTCCTGTGGTTAATTTGACAATCGATTGAAATTTGATGATAAAAAAAAAAAAAAAAATAGAGTGTGCAATTCACCCACCGCGCCGTAGAAAACTAAAGTAGAAAAGAGTGGTGAACACCCCTGATATAAGTAACCCCAATTGTTCGCTACGTTTGGTGACTTGGCAGGTGTTCCCTGGTTGATATGGTGAGGTCTTGGCTGCACACCTACTGTGTGATGGATAGATCCAGGAGAGGCTGGTTGACGGACACATTTTACCTCTCCCGCCAGTCTCTCTCGTTCCATCGCCTTGTACTGCAGTGGGAGGGATGGACTCATGCGTCCGCCACTCCTGAACACATTTCCCCCAGATTCCTACCCACCCCTCAAACCTTTTTCCTTCCCAGAACTTCCTATCGTTCCTTTCCCTAAAAATAAAGCAAAGCTGTGTGGAGCTAATGTGGAGCTAAGTTAATAACTAAATGCACAATATTATATGTATGGGCAAAAAATACTTGAATTACGTTGTCAGAGAAATGCACAAAGGAGACAACTTCATTATTTTATTAGTTTTTCTTCTTACTCCCGTTAAATAGACTTTTACCTAGACACTTATATACAAGTGTCTAGAAATGTTTATAAACATAAACGAGAAAGAAAGATGTACATTTTTAAATTTTACCGCCACGAAGCAACGCTCTTTTGCACTTCTCACTTGGTTAACTCTAACCCTTACAGTACAATCTTAACCAATAGGAGCCTTGAAAAGTGAGCTCATAGTTAAAGCGGCCCATTCGGTAAGGTTTCGTTCTATCTCAATCTCTCGCAGGCTAAATCTCATAGATGTTTATTTTTGTCTCTTGTTAGTGCCTTTTCTGTTTCACAGAGTTTCAAATCACAACGGTGCGAAAGAATTACAATGATTTCTTCAAATTTTGCAAATGCACTTTGTGGCACCATTTTATTAATTAAATAATTAAATAAATTTTGTGAATAACCCTATCTAAAACATATTTCCATTGTAATTTTGTCTATGATCTTCTAAGCAACCCCCTCCCTAAGCTCCTCCTCTTTCCACCCCTCTTCCCCCCTCCAACTACTTCCATTTCCACCCACGCCTGTCTTTCTATGCTTGATAATTTAGTTTTTAGTACATATAATGTCCTGATGAAGAGAACATCGTTCTCGAAACATGTCGACTTTTTAAATAAAGATTATTGTGGTAAAAACAAAGTGTTTTTAATTATTTAATTAATTACAATGATGTCGAAGAACTAAATTCATATATCTACAATTTCGGAATATGTACATTCAAAATTTTGGATTAGTTTTATAGGCGTATGATATTGTGACGTCGAAGAAGAATCGTTACAATAATATGATAGACACTATCTTTTAACTGCCCTGTCAGGAACAAGGTACGAAATTAAATTTAGAATCTCAGGGGCATTGGACATCGAATTAATAATTTTAAACAAAAACATTAAATCGTAAATAACGTTGTGTTATTTATTACTCAACCGCATATATGTGTTAACACGTGAAATATTCCTCATCTACTTATCCGTCCAATCATCAATTATTTGGTCTATTTGTTTGTGTTTCATCTCACGAACATGACATAATTGAAACCCTCTTTCTTGAGTTTGTTAAAAAACACCATCGCCAATTCACCATCGCCAACAGCATATAGTAGATATATATAAATGTTGATCCTGTTCATGTACAATTCGCAAATGCATTCTACTGAGCTTGATATTCACCGATGGTTTGTGTTCCTAAATAACTGAAAAACTATTGACTTCTTAACGCATTAATATATCTAGTAACTAATTGTTAAAAAAACGATTTAACCTTTTTATTCATAATACTAAACACGAAATTAGACTGTTGCGAACTCCTGTAAATCATAAACTTACGAATACCCACAGTAACAATACGACAAAATACACTATTCTACTGCAGCATTCATAAGCGTAACAACATTGCCCATATTCTCCGACACAACGATTTAAGACTATGGGAAATCAATACTTAAGTGATGAAATTAGTTGAATTCAAAACTCTTTGACTAAGCTCTTGGTAAGCAAAAGTATTTATGCACAAAGAAGAGACATAAAATTATTATATGAATCAGTTAATATATTACCTGTTAGAGGGATATTATGGTTTAAAATTGTATGCCAAAACGTATTGTCGGGTTCAATATACAAAGAAAAAGTTGATCATGCACATGGCACTAGATTTAGTAAAAATGAGGGTTTATCCATTCCGAAAATTATAAATAAATGCGGGCAACGGACTCTCACTTATCTTGTCCTTACCATATTTAACAAGATGCCAATGAACATAAAAATCGAAACAAATTGCACCACCGATTTAAAAAAAAAATTAAAAAATGGCTAATGGATCAAAACTTTTTATATTGATATTGTTTGTAATCTTATGTATAAATATGACTTTGCCTGTATAATATCTGTCTGTCTATATATTTTATGTCTTTGTATTCAACTTAAAAGTTATTCATCTGTATCTATTTTGTATATTGTGGTTTATTTACGGTGCTCCAGATTTTATGTCCGGGTTAAATCTTTCCCAAATGAAAGACTAAACCCTTCCACACACTTTTCCACAAATGAATATCTAGTAAATTCACGCAATGTAAGTGCACTATATAAGTATAATAAATACAAAACAATACAAGAACAATACGTCAATCCACCAGAAACATAATGGGAAAATATTTCACCGACTCCAGATATTTTCATATCAGAGGGTTCGGCTCTGATGAAAACCTAACTGGTCCGATAAATCCTACTCATCCCTCAATATAAATATTTAAAAAATCTTTCGTAATCCTACATGTATTTAAAATGACCGACTTTTGCAATTTTATGTAATTTTTTTTTGACAAATCTATTACGCCTAAATTTTGAACGAGAGAGCTAGTTATAATGCCAGTAGCCGAAATAACAAATGGTAATATTTTTACAGTCTGAGAATGCCAAATTCTTTTAATCTCATTTCCTAAATCTGTATATTTTATTATTTTTTCAGAAACAGTTTTTTGAATATTACAAGAATTTGGAATAGCCACATCAATGATATAAGTTATTTTTTTTAAATTTTGTCATGTAAAACTATATCGGGTCTATTACGACTAATTGTTCTGTCTGTAGAAATAGTTTTACTGTAATAAATTTTATAAAATTCATTTTCTAAAAATGAATTTGGTTCATATTCATAATATGGTACATTACGGCAGTCAATCAAGTTATGTTTAATTACCAAACTTTGGTGAATTATTTTTAAAACTTGATTGTGCCTAAATGTATACTCGGACGGCGCTAATACAGAACATCCCGATATAATATGTTCTATAGTTTCCGGAAAAGCCAAACATTTTCTATATAAATCATCAATTTGATTTGCATCTTTGATGATATGCTTCCTATAATTTTTAGTATTAATGACTCTATCTTGAATGGCAAGCATAAAGCCTTCTATTTCTGCGCTCAACTCTCCAATACTCAACCATTTGTTTGACAAAAATTTGTCAACATATGTTTGGTTGAGATAATTGAAGTGTTTTGCGTGAAGAATTTTATTTGACCAGGAATCTAATAATTCCTGGTTGGTATTTATAAGAATGCTGGCATTCTCGTAGTATAAATTTAATGGCGAAATATTTCTTGTTATATTTTTGCTTTAGTGTTATATTAATGTTGTTAAATTGACCTGCTGACAAACTGTCTTGGTGGTTTAGCGGGTGCTTAAAATGAAGAATAAAAAAAAAATTAAAAAAAATGTTAACATATTTAATATTAACGGGATGAGTTTTGTGGATCATGAAAAATATTTATTCCTAAACACATCTTGTATTTTTGTAAACTTATCTAATCGTAGTTTTTCAGTTTTTGTAACTTGTATTTTTTAGCTTATGTAATTTTATTTTTATTATCAGTCATTATAAATTGTTCTACCAACAGGTAAAAGCCTTAAATTAATTAAAATACTCTTTTCTACAGATTTCACTGTCTAGCATTTAGAACGTCAATGGCAGGTGATATTACTATGTTTATTCAACCAGTATTTAAACACAAGGTGTTTCAGATAACTACTATTCTCGCTTATACCTTCGGCAACCGTGTAAAAGCGGAAGCTTTTTGACTTTTTATTTTGGAATTCGACAGCGAACAAATGGTTTTAGTGTATTCCTCCCTTCTACAGCTGACGGGATTCCCCCCACGTCAAGGCTCACAAGGAAAGATCCTTTTCCTAATAAAATCCTCAATGTGTCATTCCTAAAGATGTCATTTTCCTCATGATGACTAAATTAATTAATAAATTCCGTCAATTAAATACAACCATCAGATGGTGATAGTAAAAAGGACAAATGAGCCGCCGTACCAGTTATCTACTATCTACTATCTACTACAAACACTATATAAAGAGGTAATATTTGTTTAGAATGAAACAAGTACTTTGTTTAAAAACCACTTTATTTGTATTTATATTCGTCGACCGGTTTCGGTTGAACTCAACCTTCTTCAGGACAATAAACATATAAACTAAATTAAGATACAGAGTTAAGATTAAAGTAAACAAAAGAAAGAGATAGCATATAAGAAAGGGAGAGAACATCAGATACTGGTTGGTGGAAGGGTAGGGGGTGGAGTCACGGGCGGGTGGGGGTGGGGGTTACATAGGGAGAAAGGGAATAACTTTAAAATAGGACTGTTGGTTAATTCTAACTGTTTGTTTAAAATTTGGCAATTACGTTTCTTTGATTTGGATATTTCTAATGCTTCTAGGTTATTAAGGCGTATTCCTATTTTATTGATATGTATTATTTTTACTCCTGTATTTATGTTAAATGTATGGTCAGTATCAATTAAATGGTCTGCAAACTCAGAGAAACCTGTGCTTGTAAGGCACCTGACGTGTTCTTTAACTCTAATCTTAACATTACGCGCTGTTTTACCTATGTATGTGGCTGGGCAATCGTTACAATTAAGTTTATAAATGCCAGAGTGGCTTAATTTATCCTCTGTATCTTTAGAATTAGTAAGAAGTTTAGCTAAATTATTGTTAGTATAGAAGGCCGGCCTTATTTCTGATGGAAGTGTCGACGTGCACTGGGAAGAGAATTTACTTATGTACAAAATTCTACGCCATTGAGTAGTTATATTATTATTATTAATAGGTAGGGCATTATACAGAAATTTATTTGATGCGATTATTCGAAGTTTTTTTGAGAGGATTTTATCTATTAGATCGGTGCCATATCCGTTGTTAATAGCTATTTGTTTTATTGTAATTAGTTCATTGGAAAAATTAATATCAGATAAGGGGATAGAGACTAGCCGGTGAATCATACTATGGAAAGAAGAGTGCTTATGCGAGATAGGGTGATTGGAGGTATTATGAATTATGGTGTCCGTGAATGTAGGTTTTCTATAAATGTTGAAGCTAATTTTGTGATTAACGATGGATAAGGAGAGATCTAGAAAATTTAAAGTGGAATTTATACCTATCTCTAGTGTGAACTGGATTTTTGTATGAAAGGAATTAAGGAGGGATAGGAAACTGTTAAGTTGTCGGTCTGTGCCTGTCCAAATACACAAAATATCATCGACATAGCGTTTCCAGAAAATAACGTTTTTTAACAGAGGGGATTTACTTTCAAATATCTTATTTTCTATATTATCCATAAATATATCAGCTAATACAGGGCTAGTGGGTGCTCCCATCGGAAGACCATCTTTTTGTTGGTAGAAAACCTGGTTGAATTTAAAATAATTTTGATTTAAACAAACGTTAAAAAGGCGAGAAAGATCATTAGATCTTATTAGATTTAACGTTTGTTTAAATCAAAATTATTTTAAATTCAACCAGGTTTTCTACCAACAAAAAGATGGTCTTCCGATGGGAGCACCCACTAGCCCTGTATTAGCTGATATATTTATGGATAATATAGAAAATAAGATATTTGAATGTAAATCCCCTCTGTTAAAAAACGTTATTTTCTGGAAACGCTATGTCGATGATATTTTGTGTATTTGGACAGGCACAGACCGACAACTTAACAGTTTCCTATCCCTCCTTAATTCCTTTCATACAAAAATCCAGTTCACACTAGAGATAGGTATAAATTCCACTTTAAATTTTCTAGATCTCTCCTTATCCATCGTTAATCACAAAATTAGCTTCAACATTTATAGAAAACCTACATTCACGGACACCATAATTCATAATACCTCCAATCACCCTATCTCGCATAAGCACTCTTCTTTCCATAGTATGATTCACCGGCTAGTCTCTATCCCCTTATCTGATATTAATTTTTCCAATGAACTAATTACAATAAAACAAATAGCTATTAACAACGGATATGGCACCGATCTAATAGATAAAATCCTCTCAAAAAAACTTCGAATAATCGCATCAAATAAATTTCTGTATAATGCCCTACCTATTAATAATAATAATATAACTACTCAATGGCGTAGAATTTTGTACATAAGTAAATTCTCTTCCCAGTGCACGTCGACACTTCCATCAGAAATAAGGCCGGCCTTCTATACTAACAATAATTTAGCTAAACTTCTTACTAATTCTAAAGATACAGAGGATAAATTAAGCCACTCTGGCATTTATAAACTTAATTGTAACGATTGCCCAGCCACATACATAGGTAAAACAGCGCGTAATGTTAAGATTAGAGTTAAAGAACACGTCAGGTGCCTTACAAGCACAGGTTTCTCTGAGTTTGCAGACCATTTAATTGATACTGACCATACATTTAACATAAATACAGGAGTAAAAATAATACATATCAATAAAATAGGAATACGCCTTAATAACCTAGAAGCATTAGAAATATCCAAATCAAAGAAACGTAATTGCCAAATTTTAAACAAACAGTTAGAATTAACCAACAGTCCTATTTTAAAGTTATTCCCTTTCTCCCTATGTAACCCCCACCCCCACCCGCCCGTGACTCCACCCCCTACCCTTCCACCAACCAGTATCTGATGTTCTCTCCCTTTCTTATATGCTATCTCTTTCTTTTGTTTACTTTAATCTTAACTCTGTATCTTAATTTAGTTTATATGTTTATTGTCCTGAAGAAGGTTGAGTTCAACCGAAACCGGTCGACGAATATAAATACAAATAAAGTGGTTTTTAAACAAAGTACTTGTTTCATTCTATATAATGTCAAGCCACAAAGTGTTTGCTTTCTACGATAATTTAATATTTGTTTGTTTGTGTGTTTGTTTGCATCGAATAGGCTCCGAAACTACTAAACCGATTTGAAAAATTATTTCGCTGTTGGGAAGCTACACTATCCCTGGGTGACATAGGCTATATTATATATATTTTTTAAATAGGCATCCTTACTAAAACTTTAATAATGTAACCCAGGGTGTAAAAAAAATACTTAAAATATTCTTTAAATCGCGTGCGCTGCGAAAACTATTGATGATAGAATAAAATAATGTAGTACGACTTTATAAAACATATCATTATTTACAAAAAAAGTCGCAACGGCATATGTCTAACTATTATGGTTATGCCACAATAAGTATTCTTTTATTTTAAAATTTTAATTTAAATGTCGCCGCTTGAAAAGGCTCTTTATTTGCATCTTGGTTTTAATCCTTATCAAAATAAATTACTTCATATTCAAGACAGCTTCAATACCTTTATTTAACTTTTTGAATTTTTCAATTCGGATATTGAATTAGAAAGATATCACGAGTATAAAATTATTAGTATTAGAAAAAAGTTTCGGCTACGGGCCGAGCGGGAGAGGAGTCAAGAAATGCAGTGCCAGGGGGGTTGGCGGGACGGGGGAGCGGGAGAGCGGTGGTGGGGAAGGTGGAAGTGGAACGCCGGAGGGGAACGCACGGGAAAGGACATGTAAGGAGTAACATTTTATTTATTTGAATATGGCATATATTATAAAAGAAAGTCCAAAAAAACTTGCAGCTCGCAAACACTCAGAAACGAGTCCCGGTTCAATCAAGGGAGTTATATGATGTGGTAGATCTCTATCCCCCCTAGGGAATAAGGGTGTCCGTTTTTACCTAAAGGGCGTGCTTTTAAAGATATAAGGGCTGAAAGTTTCACCCTCTTGAAATTTCTAGAACAGTCTTCCGGAAAGTTCTAGAAGGTTCCATAGAGCTGTAGAAAGTTGTGGAAGGAGTGCCGGAGTATGTCGTGGAATGATCAGGAATAGAGAATCGGGAACATCATTGTGCAACATTCCAGAACACTATCTTATTGTCCTGAGCGAAGCCGGGTAACCCAGCTAGTTAGAAATATGAACGGTATTGTTTTAAGCGGAGGCGTCTTCTAATATCTACAGGAATTCCAAAAACTGAACAAATCGGACTAATATCTATGAGAATCCATGTTCTGACTAATATATTTACGTGGTATGTTGGAAAAATATCTATGGGCATTGGGCACCAAAGTGAGGACAAATATCTACAGCTCACACTGCTGACTAATATCTATGGAACAGATGATGTCAACGAATGTCTACAACACTGGCAGAGGTTGGGTTAGGTTAGGTTAGGTTGGGTGCTCAGCTGCCCTCTGTAGATATTAGTCCCACCTACGCTCCATAGATATTCGTCACCACTGGGACCGTCATAGATATTTATCCGACCTTAGCTCTTTAGATATTACATAGTCTTCACTCTGAAGTTTATAGATATTTGTCCATCATATGAGCTGTAGATATTCGTCCGACATACAGGCTGTAGATATTAGTATCTGGAGTCGTTTTAAGTCATAGCTAGTTAGATGATTACGAAAGAATCCGTAAAATAAAAATAAAAATAAAAATGATTACCAAAGATATTTTGCTTTATTCTGCTTTTCTTTCTGAAGCTTCCTAGACAATAACAAACAAAGATAGGCCACTTGCATGGATTTCATAAACTTGCAAAAATCGTGCTGATTGATTTTTTTACTAAGATTACGAAAATGTTAGTAATTTTTTTTAGAAATGTGTAGTTTTTTTTCTTCTTTTAAATGAATAAATCCATTATTTGAGCTCGTGACGTCACTACATGAAAATGTTCTGTCTCCGATTATGTTCCCTTAATTTTGTAAAATTCCACACTTCATTTTTTTATATGGCAACACTTTGATTTCCGGCGAATTTTTTAATTTGCGTTTAACGTTCACTAGATTTATTGTTTGTTTTATGCGAACTTATCCGTTGGTTTGATTTTTTGATAAAGATGGCGGTGTTTTTACAGATGTTACGAAGAGAACCCCGTACAATTTATTGTTATCCGTGTGGAAAACGTTATTTTTTATAAATGATTTTCGGCCACGTAATTATCGTTTTTTCGAACCTATAAAATTATGTCCCGTCTTTCCGGTTTATAAAAAATGGTCTGAATTTTCGGATTGAAATTTTAAAAAAATCGCCAGGGTTTCAAAAATATGATTTAAAAAAAAACAAAAAATAAAGAATGTCTTAGAATATTTGCCTAAACCGGAATTTTTTAATTTTTTTTATGCAAATGGTCTATTTGGTTATTTGATTGGATTCCGGTTTCCATTGAGGGCTTCAAAAAGCTACCTCCCTTTGAAGTATCATCGGATATATCAATCCCATCACGCCACCTTGACTCCGAATGAAGTAGGGTTTTCACTATTTTAACAAGCGTATTTTATCCGGCGCCAACAAATAAAATTCGGAGTTTCCTGTTCCCTGCGCACGCGTCCATTGTCCCTTGGCCAAACAGTGTTCTCAGGGCGTGCTGTCGGGAGAGCGCGCCGCTGCAGCAAGGCGGGCAAGAGGTGGTCGCACAATAGTGGCTCGGCTCGCAAGATCTCGCAGGTAGAGCTGCGCTAGAGGGGCGCGCGCAGGTCTGCTCGGGGCGGGGCCGCGTGTCGGCCGCGTGGCTGTCACGTGGCCACACATCCCGCATCGTAAACCACCCCCCGGTATTCGCGAGCCGCCCACCCCGCCGCGGGGCGCATTGTTTAATTCGAGTTTATTCCTATTAATGAACTAAACCACTCGATAGCCGGTGAATTTGAATTCACTCCGCCGGCGAGGGGGCTATTATACTGTTTTTAAAGATTTCTCTATTATTTCCGTTCTAATGGGGATCGCCGTCACGTTTTGCCACTCAGCCGTGATTTGTAATTGGTGATGCTTGGGAAAAAATAATATTAGTTGGTGCACTTTTTATTCAAAACAATCCGATTCATTATTGATTTCCCCTTTGAGCATGGGAACTTTCTGGTGGTTGTATTATATTAATTGAAGGATTTTATTTTATTTATTTATTTACGGACTTACGTCCAATTTACAACATGGTATAACGAAAATTTGGGAATGTACATTGTAAGGGTGAAAATGGTACATGAGAGCAAAGACAAACAGAAAATAGAAGTGTCAAGTCAAGTCAAGACTATGCAAAAATTACAGTAAATATAAAATATCATCATTTATTTAAAGAGCGACAGAATTCATTCAAGCTTACACCAAAAAAAATCAAGGTCTTGTCGTGAGTTGACCATTCTACACATTCTGGACAGTGGTGAGTTGTAACCATAATTAGTGGAGTGCTGATTGAGGAAGAGTAGGTCTTTATTTCTGAGTCTACGAGAAGGTATATTGAATGGGATGAGTTGTAGTAATGTAGGTGAATCGATTATGTAGTTAATAATTTTGAAGAAACAAATGAGATCGGATTTTTTTCGACGGTCTTCTAAAGGAGAAAGGTTTAGAGTTTTTTCAATTTCAGCATACGACTAATTGCCTCGCTCTAATCCTAGCCTCCTAGCAATCCCTTTTAGGAACCTATGTTGAACGGATTCAATATGACGAATATGGACAAATAAATAATTTTTCAGATACATTATTAGACGATTCTAGAAAGTGGCAAGGGTATTTTTTTTAATACATATCATTTCCCCGCCTCCTCTACGCTTGTTAGATGAGGAAGAGCGGTCACAGCGAAAAATATTGTAGTCGTGTAGTCCAAGTTCGGTTGAAGCAATATTATCTGATAGCCATGTTTCGGAAAGACATAAAAAAATCATAATGGGATATATTAACGGAGCATGGTATTGAGACCACGAATATTTTGATAATACGACGAAAAGTTAGTATTAATAAGGTGTCGATTCTGATTTAGCCTAAAAAATTGACACGAGATAATTCGCGTCTCTCAGCGGCTTGGCGGGCAGGACAGTCAGGGGAGCCAGTGTTGTGAGTGACCGGTTTTCTGAAGAATTTGCATGTGGCACATGCTGGTGGCTTTTCGGGAGTCGGGCAAGCGTCGCGATTGTGTCCAGGTTTTCCACAGTGAGAACAGGTAGGTGTGTCAGCGTTACATTTCGACGCTATGTGGCCATAAAGTTGACAGTGTCCACATTTTAAACTGTCAATCCAGTCCCTTACGGTATGTATTTGCCAGTCCATAGCAAGTTTGGAGAAGCGAATGAGGGAGTGACGAACAGAAGGAGGAACTCTGAAGACATGCGTACATGATCCAGTACGAGGTCCTACTTTATGAGAGAACTGCAGTGTTTCTTTTAATTCATTTAGATGTAGACCAGTTTCTTCGTGTGTTTGCTGGTGTATAGTCAAGGTGATGTTTTCTAAAGGCACAATTTGAGGAAGGCCATGGATAGCTATCCGAGGAAGTTTATGCGAAGAAACTGCTGCTTTCAGACCAGCATCGGATATGGATACCATTTTAATGTTAAAACTAGCGTAAAACCATGATAAATCATGCAATTTTTTTAAACTTTTTTAGCACTGTTGTGATTTGACACTCGATGAAACGAAAAATAGCGACACTAAAAAGGGACAAACATATCTATAGGACTATAGGATTTAACCTGCGAGATAATGCGATAGAATAATCGGTCTCCTCTTTGTGCGGTCCTTCGTAGCCTCCCCACTCTTGTCTACACTATTTTTCTGAAGATTTCAATTCTAATGCGTGTAAATTGCACGCGTCTGAATTGATTTTTTTACGTTAACTTCACACAGGAGATCCCGAGGAAAATAATTTCCCACATGAATTATGTTCATGCCTATGTCATCTTTGAGGATGCTATGTGGAGGTCTTTTTGAAGTAAAACTTCTTAACGCTCGCTTGACTTGAGGAGTACGCTGGTGAATGAGCCTGCGAGAAAACCTCCAGAAAACTAAAGTAGACAAGAGTGGGAAGGCTTCGAAGCAGCGCATCAAGAGTAGACCGATATGCTACAAAGAGGAAACCGATTACAATTTCTTGTATAGCGTAATCGGTCTCCTCTTGGTGCAGTGCTTCGTAGCCTTCCCACTCTTGTCTATAGAATTCTGAAGGTTTGCACACTGTCTTATTTTTTACATGTCCAATTTTGTTAGGATATTTAATTGGAGACACGTATTACGCATTGACGTTAATTATTTTGCTTTTGTTCTTAAACATATAATGCTGCCCCTCTTTCTTATACATACTAAATGTCAACGGTAGAAAATGAGACAAACGGTGAACGTATGTCTGCACCATTCCAAAGGAAAAATACAATAATTATAATAAACCTCTCTCACACGTACAAAGAAAATAAAACGCCATTCCCGTAAGTAAGTGGAAAATAAGAATAAATCGTACACAACGCCCTCTATTACACAGACAAAAAATAAACATGGACAGTTGTGCATCGATAATTGCTTCATTGTGCAATTTTTAACTTAATAAAAAAAAACTGAATTTCATTCAGCTAATAAGTTAACACAACAGTTATTGATTCTGAGGCGGTACGAAGTTCTCCGGGTTCTCAAGTGTCAAATTCATATTTGACACTTGTATTTATTTCATGGATTTTGACAGATGTCGTAATTTTTCAAGTTTGCTGGCGGTGTTCTTTCGAAAGATATATTTATGTTCGTCTTTTGGGTGATGATGATAGTTAAGCAAATATTTTGTTTAATAAAAAACACTTTCAGCTTCACAAATCCTATAATTATAACATTGCGTGCAGTAACGTGCTGTCTGGGAAAAGCTGTCCTTGTTCTACAGGTATTTCAATGGAAAGCATGTACACACCTAACATTTGATACACGATTAGCTTCAATAGCTCGGCTAGGGAACGATTTGCCTGCCTCTGTGTATATTCTTTGATACACCATGGGTTTCTCTATTTCCTTTCCTCAAAATAAAAACGACTGTTCTTTAGACCACACAACTGAAGTAAAACTTCACTAACTTATAAAAGAAGAGAGAAAGAAAATCTCTTGCTCCGACAGTGTGATACAGACAATAGGCCTGCACTGTGTCTTAGGCTATGAGAGAAAGAGAGAAAGAAAATGTGTGCTCGCACCTCTCTCTCTTGCCCCTACAGTAAAATGCGAAACGTAACTCTCTCTCTTTCTATCTTCACTAACTTATATCTCCCTCTCAACTTCTATTCGCCTCGCCCGATCACACTTTTCGTTACGCTCTCGTCCAAAAATCTACAAAAATGTAAATATACTTTCACGTTATTATATTTTACAACAAATTTTGTTTCTTTTGTAATTTCCAACTTCGGTTTTATGCCTTGTTGTACCTTGTATTTTTAGTACATTGTGATTTTCTTTACATTAATTACCTCTTTTCTTTATTTTTGTACTGAATTGTGCAATTATGTTCATGTAAAATGAATAATTTTGTCGTCAAATTTGTATTACTTCCCCAATTATGGTTTGTAAATTCGCCATAATTCAAAATGAGTTTCATTATTAAGTAGAAAGACACAAATTACAAAAAATCAAATTAGTTGAATTTAGTGAGAAAGTACAAATTCGTATTCATTCCAGCGGTAGGTAGGTATATCTTACTAATAATATTATAAATGCGAAAGTTTGTATGGATGATTGGTTGGATGGTCCTTACTCTTTCACACAATAAATATCGAATGGAATTTCAAAATTCTTTCTCTAATCTAAAGCTACATTATTTGCGAGTAACAACGGCTTTATATATTGGTAAGCTCTGGCGTTATGAATAAGCTGTGGTGTTATGAAATTATGTATCATACGTTTTCTGTCCCTAACAAAATCGAGTTATTGCAAACGTCAAACAAATTGTTACCTTGGAAACAATTTTTTTTTTTAATTTTAGGCTTAAAAAGAGTGCTTTGTTGTGATTAAAAAGAGGACCTTTTTGGCGTCGTAGTTAATATCTACATATCTCTAAAAATGAACAAAAAGCATAACGTTTCTATAAAGCAAAGCGTTTGAAGTGGACTGTCATTTTTTTAGGTTACTCTGAATTCAAATATGAATAAAATACTAATAAAGGGAGTAGGTACTTAAAATAAATTTCTATTTCCATAATTTTAATATTTTCTAAAATAGAATTTTTATTTACGAAATGTCATTCTCAAATTTTGAAATTTTTTATTAAACGATAATTATTTTCTATAAGACAAAATAGAAAGAATAATAACAATTATTCCAATAATTATGCCAGTAATTTCCCACTAATACTATGCGAGCGAAGCAGTGGGTAAAAGCTAGTAGATATATATATTCTAAAGTTTAGCAGCAATAAATCAACGTTGTTATCCAATATAATGAAGTAAACACAGTATCATGGTGTAGTCGTCATTATAATCACAAACAGTGGCATGTTTGTCACGTTAATCTTGAGCCGACATTTTTCATCGGCATCGGTCGCGCTGGAAAACGCTCGGAGAAATGAAACAAAAAGCCGGAGACAACTAACAAATGAATCCGGAGCGGCGGAAGAACGCCTGTGCGCTGTGCGCTGTGCAGGGCTGCCTCAAAACGAACTCTGTCCTGGATAAAGTGTTGGAGAATATCAACACCAAGAATTCCTAATTTTTACCGGCAGATATTATGTATTTTCTTTATGTGCCTTATCAGGTCCCCCCGACGTTGGCGATCACTCTTGAAAAGGTCTCTCTGTCTTGCGCTGCCCGGAATAGCTCCTCCACACTTCTAATGCCGGTCCACTCTCGTATGTTTCGCAGCCAAGACATTTGTCTCCTACCAGGCCCTCGGCGACCCTCTATCTTGCCTTTCAATATTAAATGGAGCAAGTGATACTTCTCCCCTCGAAGTATATGACCCAGATATGAAATTTTCTTGATTTTAATTAATGTAAGCAGTTCCCTATCTGCTCTAGCCCGCCTGAGAATTTCTATGTTGGTGATCATGTCGGTCCATGGGACCTTGAGCATTCTCCGGTGAAGCCACATTTCGAAAGCCTCTAACCTGTTCATGGTATTTATTTTCAAGGTCCATGTTTCACAACCATACAGCAAGACCGACCACACATAAAATTTTAGCATTCTCGGCCTTAATTTTAAGCTTATATTGTCATTGCAGAAGAGGGATTTCATTTTTATGAATGCAGTTCTTGCTGCTTCAATTCTGCACCTAATCTCTATATCTGGGTCAAGATTCTCCGTGAGGATACTGCCGAGGTATCTAAATCTCTCCACCTTTTCGACATTACAACCATTTAACTGAATCATTGATCCAGAGTGATCTAGTCGTCCAAAAGTCATCCATTTAGTTTTATTGACGTTGATTGTTAGGCCCAGTTGCTCACCAGCATTATTAACAAGATCTAATAGGTCTTGGAGGTCACTGATACTGTCAGCTAGTAATACAGTATCATCTGCATATCTTATCTTATTAATGACAACTATGTATAACGGAATTATTATGTATATATTATTATGTATAACGGAATAAAACGGTTATATAAAACGCGACTACCATTTTGGCAACATCAACACACAAATTATTTTAAAGCTATTTAATTTTGCTTTTTGTAGCTACGCTACCTACGCTACGAAATTCCTCCGACAGAAATCCATCGCATAATACGCTTTGAAAATTAAAAGAAACACATCTGGTTCTCTTACTATGAAATAAAAAAATCACAATGTTTCTTAAATATTTTCACCTTTTCATCATATACATTTTTAAATATTAGTGCGCTCCCTCCATCATTCGCATCTACATATCTCCCTTCCAACCATCTTCAGGAACCTATCAGTAATTTTCTTCGTCTTTTTGAACGCTTATATGGAGCCTTATTAATAAAAATGTATGTGTATCTTAGACTTTTTAATTGTTTAGGCTGTTAAATAGCATATATATCGATGATATCGCTTGAAATCAATGCCGGTTAGTCTGAGGAGCTACAGCATCCCTGATTTTAGAGAATTCATACTGCGGAGTAGAAATAAGTGCAGGAATAAGAAGTAATCATATTTAAAAAACAACTAACCCCTTTTTTAAATAAAAATTACATTATTTGATTAACTAACTATGCTAAACAAACAACAGTTACTAAGTTTTAAACTTTTTTTTCTTTCTCTTATTTTTATTTCTTCCCTTTTCCTTTTGTTTGTACAAAACATGTTCCATATGTTCATACTCATCCTAATTTGACTGTCTTAATACGAGAATCCTCCTAGTTGGGAAATCAACATATTTTTATAATTAATGTACTAAATAAAAGTTTTAAAAAAATAAATAAATAAATCTGACCTAGTCATTGATCCCAGCTTACACCATCACAATCCAAGTTTAGATCCTCAACAATTTATTGAGTTTTCACCAGAGCTATAAATATGTATTTACTTTGAAAGGATATTTGTAATAGTTGGCGCATTACGCCTGCTTCTTCAAGTAAAAAGTTTTAACTATTTTCATTGCTTCTATCTTCTAGTATATGTCATAGGCTTATTTTACCGTACAGCATTTTTACCATTATTCGTTCGATAAGAAAATTAAGGTGAGAAAATACTGAAAATTCGTTATTTTGAACGAAATACCACCATTCGGAATGAAACATTGAGTAAAATGTCCCTTGTCAATAATTCTCAACAGCCGTAGAAACTAGTTGTAGAAAGCTTCAATTTATTTTATTAACATTTGGCCCTACCTGATTTCCCCATAAAAATCATCGTCAAAGCACATAATATAGTTATTATGTATTAACGGTAAAAGTAATATGTACATTTTGTGGTAACCCTGGCTGCAGAGAACAGAGAGCCAGGACTGTCAAATGTTACACTTTGTGAAAAATTAAACCCCACGACTATGAAGACGTGATCCGCTTTGTGGCGTTCGGCTTCTCGAATTTCAGCTGATTTTGCCTACTGCGACTGTCACTGCCACTGCCGGGCCTGGAAAACTGAAAATGCTGAAATTTAGCGGTCAGGATTCTGGCGACTTAACGCTACCAATCAACCAAGCAAACATTTGACCAACCAACCAATAAACCAACCAACTAACTCTCCAACTAACAAACCTACCTACTTACCAACCAACAAACCAAACAACCAACCTACTAACCAACAAACCAATCATCAACTAACAAACCAACCAACAAACCAACCAACCAACCAAACAAATAACGAACCAACCAATTAACCAAAAAACTTACCGACTTACCAACAAACCAACCTACCAACCAACAAACTAATCAACAAACCAATCAACGAACCAACAAATCAACCAACCAACCAAACAAAAAACAAACTAACCAACTAACGAACCAAACAACAATCAACGAACCAACCAACCAACCAACCAATAAATACTAATATTTTTGATAAACGAAGTGCGTTAAAATTACTCGGGTCACGTATAGGTAGTGCGGGGTAGGTATAATATACCACTACATATTATGTATAATGTATATGTATGTCACCTCATGAAACGTCCTCATAAAAATCGTTCTGCCTACTCTTATATTAGGGTCAGACATTAAAATATAAACATATTTAGAATGAGAGAACACCAAGCTTTCTCTTTGCATTTAAACGTTTACAATAGATGGTCCCTTATAATTAGAAATAATTCTTTAAAACAGAACACTGGTGAATCTACAATTTATCAATTTATGCACCAAATCTATCTACTTATCCAGACAAATAGAATATCTGTTTATGATAGATACATATAGGTACCTATCTCTCATTGATAGTTCAGATTAACTTTTATTGATATCTTTCTAAAAAAATCCAAAACCTACGTATAATAATATAATGCAATAAAATTATCTTAATAATATAACAATTTCTAAATATTTAGTATTTTAAAAAAGCACATTAATTGCTCTGTTAGAAAAAAAACATCGTTAACAATGAAAAGACATGCCTACTTTACTCCCCACCAGAACATAAGCTTCGGATTAACCGTTTTCAATACATCAAACTGCCAACGGAGGGGAGATTGTGAGAGGGTTGTTGGGAGGGGGAGGAAGCTTGTTTTTTGTGGGGGTTGTAGGCGGGTAGATTTCGCAGATTGTCACCCTCCTCACTGTTTAGTACTAGAAGATTAACTTAATGTTGTAATACTAATATTCTATTACCTTTTCGGATAACCTTTTTGACCGTAGCCTCGTTCATATTTATTGCAACATAACATTTAATTTTAATTTTGTTTGACAATCATTTTTTAACCTTTAAAAGATGACATCATGATAAGAATAACATTAAATAAATGGCTAATGCGTTTTATACTAACAACTGGAATAAAATATTTATAAGCGTTATACAGCGCCATCAGAAAAAAAATAATGAGCCAAAAACAAATAATTTTAACTCGGTAAAAACTTTAACTTTGAGCTCATAAGTAGTAACATAGTATCATTGAAGAAGAAGAAGATAAAACTAATAATAATGATAGAGAACAAGACACAGAAAATAGAAAGAAATAATGGTCGCAACTGGGACCATTATCTTTTTCTATTTTTCTGTTTCTTATCTTCTATCTGTATCTTCTTCTTCAGTGATATATTACATTGAAGGGAAAGTTATAAAAAGAGAGTTGTTCTTATAAAAAATGTAAGTTATAGAATACACTATACATATTGATCAACACGTACAAAACACAGTTATAGTACTTAAACGATATACCTAAAATTATCTTTTGTAATTTATATTTCACGTATGTACATATTTATATCATTAAATGCAAATTAATAGAAAAACATTTGTTTTTCTTTTGAAAATTTGATCGCCAAGAAATATTACGATTGAATACTGCGAGTAGAACCCGTCTTGGTCTTTGGCTTAATCGGGAATAGGCCACTTGCATGGATTTCATAACGACTTGGAAAAAATCCTGTGGATGGATTTTTTTACTAAGATTTCGAAAATGTTAGTAATTTTTTTTAGAAATGTACTTTTTTAAAATAAATAAATCCGCTATTTGGGCTCGTGACGTCACTACATGAAAATGTCCCGTCTCCGATAATGTTCCATTAATTTTCTAAAATTCCTAATACTAACTAATCATTTGGTGTGACGTTTTGACAGATGTTGCGAAGAGAATCCCGTACATGTTATGCATTCCGTACCTGTTTTAGAAGTGTATTATCATTATTATAATTTACAAGTACAAGTATACTACATTGGATTTAGTCATTTATAGACGTTGAACATTATAATGATTAATGATCAATAAGATGGATCAAGGAAAAAAATGCTGTAATCTGTATAAATGGCGTCAGTTTGAATACGCTTATCCATATTATGAAGTATAAAGTTCGTAAAACAAGCTAAGTTAGTAGTGACAGATTTACCGCTTCTGAAGTCTTGTTGGCCACAGTTGCATTCCATCAGAAACACTACCAATAGTCCTACTCCTAGCGTCAAAGAGTGGTCTCTTAAGCCCCGCGAGAGGCAAATAAAAACTGGCAATACCATCAGCCATAGCAGATAGGAGAGGATGAATGGCGAATCTCCGGCGCCACAAAACCGGAACCCCCCAGCTAAGAGATGGAAACCCCTACAGAAAACCCTGGCCCTCCTGGTAGGGGGTTGGGCGAGAGGCTAATAACCCCTCCCTGTAAAAGAAACGCTATTACGAATCCTAACACAGAGCCTCGGACAACTACTGGACTTAGGAAACGAAATAAGGACTTCAAAATTGCTACCTGGAACGCAAGGACGCTGTATAGAAGTGGAGCCCTAGGAGAGATCACTAGGGAGATGACGAAATACAAAGTTGACATAATGGCGGTGCAAGAAACAAGATTGATAGGATCTGAGCCGTTTGACACAATAACACACACGATACTGCATAGTGGAAATGAAAGACATCATAAATTCGGAGTGGTCTTTATTGTGGACCGGAAACTGGAAAAATGCATATTAGACTTTAAACCCATTAACGAAAAGATAGGACAGGATCCTCTGCTCCAACACATTACAGGAATGAACAGTCTACACAAGGACGCTAATAATAATGGAACCCGAGTGATTGATTTCGCAGAATCAAGAAACCTAATTGTAGCCTCGACTCAGTTTCCAAGAAAAGATATACACAAACGGACCTGGACATCACCAGATGTTAGACACCATAACCAAATTGACCATGTCCTGATAGAAAGAAGGGGGGCAACGAGCATCACAAACGTAAGGTCGTATAGGGGTGCCAATTGTGATTCAGACCACTACATGGTGGTGGCCACCTATAGGAGCCGAATCGCAAACAATAGGACACGGAAACCATCAACTATTCCAAAAATCAATACGGAGGCTCTAAAAACACCAGAAGGCAAAGAACAGTATCACAACGCCCTTGTAAATAGCCCACCAGGTCAGATCACTGAGCAGAACTCCCAAGAATCACTCGAAAAAAACTGGAATGCTATAAAAGAAGCAATGGTAAGAGCAGTGGAATCAAGTGTCGGAAACATGCCCAGACAACCCAGGAACCCTTGGTTTGAAGAAAAGTGTGAAAGAAAGAAAGTTGAAAAGAATACACTCAAAAAGAAGTACTTGGAAAGGCCAACAAGAAACAAAAGACAGGCGTACGAACAAGCGAGAAAAGAAACAAATAAGCTCATAAGGGGAAAGAAAAGAAAATTCTTGAATGATATGCTGCTGAAAATGGAACAGGACTTTGTTGATAATAATACTAGAGAAGCATATAGAGGAGTAAACTTCTTCAAGAAGGGTTTCGAACCGAATACAACACTATGCAAAGACGTTGATGGTTCAATTATATCCGATACGGAACGAATTAAAACAGTGTGGAAAAACTACTTCTATAAACTTCTCAACCCTAATAGTGACCTGAGAAGCCACCCTACTAACATCCCCACTGAATCAAGTAATGAAGAATCAGCGAATCCACCGACAATGATAGAAATAAATGCTGCACTAAAGAGACTTAATAACAACAAATCACCTGGGAAAGACAACCTGCCGGCAGAGTTGTTCAAATATGGAAATGAGCACCTGAGAAATCTGCTACATAATTATTTAACAAAAATATGGACCTTGGAAAAAATCCCAGAGAAATGGCAAATAAGCATAATATGTCCAATTCACAAAAAAGGTGACAAGCTTAAATGCGAAAATCATAGAGGCATTTCACTTCTATGCACAGAATATAAAATCTACACCATGATACTGAAACAAAGAATTGATAAGTACGTAGAAAACCTACCGGGAGAGTATCAGGCAGGCTTCCGCACCGGTAGATCCACAACAGACCAACTGTTCACCGTCAGGCAGATCTTGGCAAAGTGCTGGGAGTTTGATATAGATATACACCAGCTATTCATAGATTTCAAACAAGCATATGATAGCATAGATCGGGAGTGTCTACATGACATACTAATTCAATTCCAGATTCCACCAAAATTGGTTAGGCTCATCAAAGCCACAATGTCTGACTCAAGATGTCAGGTCAAAATAGACGGGGAATTGTCGGAAGAATTCACAGTATCGCAGGGACTAAAACAGGGGGACGGTCTGGCTCCCACTCTCTTCAGCATTGTGCTCGAACATGTAATAAGAAAAACGCTAATAGACACTGGCTCCAATATTTGTTTCAAGAGCAGTCAAGTTGTCGGATATGCGGATGACATTAACATTATCGGAAGATCAATTTCAGCCATTAAGGATGTCTTCGACCCCTTAGAAACAGCGGCACGGGAAGTAGGATTGCGGGTTAATGTTGACAAAACGAAAATGATGGTACAGAGCAGGAACCCTTCACACAGAAGAAGAAGTAGTGCACAATTTAAAAACAACTACTCATACAAAGTGGTCGATCAATTCACCTACCTGGGCTCCAGTCTGACAGCGAACAATGAGGATCCAGCAGAAATCAGAAGGAGAATCACAGCAGCCAATAAAACATACTTCTCTTTGCTGCCAGTGTTTAAGTCACGTAGTGTCCACAGAAAAACCAAAATAACCATATATAAGACCATTGTTAGAACTGTATTGGCATATGGATGTGAGGCGCTGATACTGACGGTAAAGATGGCTGAAATGCTGGATACTTTTGAAAGAAAAGTGCTGAGAAGAATATGTGGTCCCGTGAAAGAGGGTGAACAGTGGCGCATCCGGCACAATACAGAATTGTATGATATATATATATAAGGCCCCTAGCATCTCAGCACACATGAGACTCCTCAGGCTGAGATGGGCTGGGCATGTACAGAGAATGCCGGATACACGCGTTCCAAAAAGAATTTTGACTGGACACCCAGGTGGAAAGAGAAAAGTGGGAAGACCCAGACTGAGGTGGGAAGACGAGGTAAGAGGGGATGCGGCACAGCTTCTCCAAGTACCAAATTGGAAGTCAGCCGCTGAGGACAGGAGGAGTTGGAGGCGACTGTTGCAGGAGGCCAAAGCTCGATATGGGCTGTAGCGCCATCGAAGAAGAAGAAGAAGCCATGTTGGTGTTCACTAAGAATGTTCTTTAATGCGTTAGAAATTTGGTCTGCTGCAAGTTTTTGGAATAATTTTGAGAAAACTGATAGTTTGTTCAATAAAATAAATAATAAATTATTTTTTAGTTTCGTATTTATTTTCGTTTAGTATATACTATTTAGTATGAATATGTATTATTTTCTCCTTCAATGACAAATCGCACATCTCGTAGAAAGGAGTCTTATGTCAAAAAGTTAATTTTACAGGAGAGCGAAAACTAATTATTGATGTCCGTCGAAAAGAGACGCTAGCGACAACACGCAGAGATAGAGCGATCTAACTTAAATACGGTTTTCGTGGGGCTAAAGATAATCACAATCACTCTATTATTCAAAATAAAATTTTATATCACAGAAAATTTTGACTTACGACATTTTTCCACAGGATATGCGAATTACATTGATTTGTACAACCTGCATAAGATAATAAAAAAAGGTATTCCAATAAAACAAAACAATGCATTTTTTGAAAACGTACATTACAAGCACAACTTCTGCAACTACAACAATTTTGCTGGTTTGTTTAGTCATTTCAACAAAACCGAGTTCAAGCGTGGTAGAAGTGAAACTATCATCCACACAATCTCAACCAATAGGAGCTTTGAAAAGTGAGCTCATAATCAAAGTGGCCAATGTGCGCTGCTTGACAGAGCGCTACGCTTCGTAGGCAAGGTTTCATTCTATCTCATTCTCTCGCGTTTCATCGAGTTTTAAATCACAACGGTGCTAAAGAAGTTTTCATTTCTAAAATTTGGATCATTTATAGTATTTTGATTAATTCCACCCGAAATAAGATAAATAAAGCTTACATCGGGCAAATAGAAACGAACACGCTTCTACCAGATAATTTCTTCGGTGGTTCTCGGCGTTTCTACCTTCGTTCAAATAATAATATGGCTTTATAAAGGGAACTGAATACAGGGGGGGGGGGAGTTCAAATTTTTAAATATATTTAAATAGATGATACTGTTTCAGGGAATTTAGCTTAATGAGGGGTTGGCATGGAAACGGCTTACCCCTACGAAGCGTATCGAAATCGTAGACGGCTTTGCGAGGAGGTACAAACATAATGTAACGTCTTTTGCCGTAGAATAATGATTATGTTGGTTGGAATTATTTAACTTTGTCAAGTTATTTACTTTCGGTACCTAACTTATTTTCAGCATAATATAGTTCCACTTTGCTTTATCTCCCGCATTCCACAAAAACCAACAAATTGATCTATTAAAACAAAATCGAATCAAATGAATTGCTTTCCTCTGAAAAATATTACTTTAGTCAACAACGTTATACATTACATCTAGACTCGCCATTATCTCACAAACTCCAGATTGAATGTGGCAAGTCAGAAACACTCTTATGTTTTCAGTAAAATCTTAATTCAAAAGATATTAATGTATGATATTTGGTCCTCCCCTTTGGTAGCGCAAAGAGGAGGACGGAACGTGAACAATGTCGAATTGGTACATGGAATATCAGAGGAGGAATGGAAAGAAAGATGAACGAATTATGCGATGCAATGGATAGTAAATTTTTGGATATACTTTGTGTGACAGAGAGTATGAAAAAGGAGAGCGGTACAATGCAGCATAATGATAAGTTCGTCATCTGGTCTGGGAGACCGGATACGGAGAGGGCTTGTCAGGGTGTTGCAGCGCTACTGTCTCCCAGAATGGTTGAATGTATGTTGCAGTATGAATGTGTAAGTTCGAGAATAATGTGGATCCGATTTAAAATTGGGTTGACAAGGGTGTTTCTTGTTATCGGCTATGCTCCTGTTAATTCTGAAAGCGACGAAGTGAAAGATGATTTTTGGACTGGTGTGAATGACGTAATGAGATTAAAAAATTTGAATGAAAGGATTATAATGGCGGGCGATTTGAATGGGTGGGTGGGAATTAGACGTGATGGATTTGATTCAGCCTTAGGTAAGTTTGGGGATAAAAGAACGAATGACAATGGGAATAGAATACTTGAAGTATGTTTAGAGTGGAACCTGTTTGTATCGAATACCTTCTTCGATCATAAAGGTATCCATCAATATACGTGGGAAAGAGGAAATGAAAGATCATTAATCGATTTTGTGGTAATTGACTCTAGGTTGAGAGCCATTACTGAGGACACAAGAGTTTTCAGAGGGGCTGAGGTTGAAACTGACCACTTTCTGGTGGTGTCAAGAGTAAACCTCTTTCGCGGATGGCGCTCTAAAGTGAAAAAGGTATCAACTCCTACCAGAGTCAAAGTAGAAAAACTGCAAAACGCTAATGTCAGAAGTGAGTATGAGAAGCGTGCAGAGACGAGATTGAATGAGAAGGAAATGGATGGTCTAAGCATTGATGAAGCATGGAACCACATAAAGGTTAGTCTTTGTGAATCTGCTAGAGATGTGTGTGGAATAAGTACGCAAGGTAGGAAGAAAGGTGACGCATGGTGGGATGACGAGATTAAAGCACTGGTGTATCGAACGTGTCGACGAAAGCGTATGACAACCCTGAGAATTCAAGAATGGAATTTACGCTTCCACATAATACCGTGCCGCTGCGCGTTACCCCTTCCAATAACCTACGAAACAAAGGGAGTGCTCTCATTGGCCAACGAAACACTGTGCATTTGGAATGATGTCTACAATGCTATTACATTCTACAATTAACTTATCAATTGAAAACATAAACGCAATTGATAATAAATACATGCTGCAGCATCATTGGACTCGAAAACACATCTGAATAACCACGTAATACTTCCACCAGGGACCCCAGACAGCAATGATCAAAATCAAGGAAATGATTGAGTATTTACGTTATCCCCACCCTGCTACCAGACGCGGCGCCATTGGTCAATGCTGAACAAAGGAAATGTTTGAATCGTAAATATTTACGACAGCCAATTTACATTCCGAAAAACTCGGAGCTAAATTTCGGGAAATCGGGAATAATTTGAATCAAGAAATATATATCATCACCTAAAAATAGGTATATACTACAATAACACCTCAAAAAACTGTCGTCTACCAGTGATTATTGCACTTTAAGAAAATATTTACTTCTAGATATTGTATCTTGTATCACATTTGTAAACTTGTACCTTTTCTTGTTGAAACAATAAAAATTATGTGAGACTTCGGTTTATTGGAACAGGACTGTCTTGGCAAAGGTTATCACACAGATTTTTTAACACATCTGCTCGAAAATCATAGCGATTGGGAAAAATACGTAAACGCAAGCACCCTTCAGAAACAGGGAGGTTCTGTGTTCCAAAAGTCCAACCCGGATTTGCCCTATAAAACAAACGGCAAACCGGTAGGAAATCAGTTCAAAAACTACCAGCCAAGAAGTCACAAGTCTCCAAGAAACTGAAGTCTCCAAGTTCTAACCTACTTTAAAAGTGTTTTTTAATCAGTTTAAATTCTGTTCTACCTTTCTCTCAGTATCCCATTATCCTGACCCCAACAGTCTCCAAAAGTCTCCAAAAGTCTGCAAGTCTTTTAAGTGTTTTTTACAACAGTTATAGAGTCAGTTTTTGCTAATTTAACTTAGAATCATTAAATCCAGAAGTTAAGGACATTGGCGTGCCAAGTTGTGTCCAGCTCCCTATTTTTGCAATTTGTGTACAAAACGTCTAGTACAACTGGTCTCAGAGAAGAAGAAAGCATGGTTATGTCTGATAGCGGCTGGCAGTGCTTCTAGCGAAGAGAGAGATAGAGCGAAAGAAGTATATAAGGGATGCAAGAAAAGAGTAAGTGTTGGAGTGAAAGTACGAAAGAAACGTCTGGAAGAGGAAGAGGGAATAAAAATGACAAAAAACTTCCAAGAAAACATTAAACTGTTTTGGAAGGAGGTCAAAAAGTCCCGGAGCGGTCCAGAGAATGGGAGCCTAAAAGTGATAAAATCGAAAGATGGAAGAATGTTGACGAATGAGGAAGAAATAAATGAGAGATGGATGAAATATTTTGAGGAAGTCTTCGAAAGCAACCCGAGTGATAGTGAGGCCAGCGGCGAATCGGATATGAACGATGACGGAGTGAATGTTATCAAAATCAGCATGGATGAAATTAAAAATTCGATAAAATGCATGAAGAATGGTAAGGCTGTAGGTTTCGACAATATTGCGGCCGAATACTTTAAAGGAGATAGCCATATTATTCTCACATGGTTGTGCAAACTTTTTAACCAGTGTTTAGAGGAGGGTTACACGCCATTAGATTGGAGAAGGGCTGTAATCATGCCATTATACAAAGGTAAAGGGTCACGTATGGAATGTGGGAATCATAGAGCTATTAGCCTGCTAAGTTCAGTCGGCAAGTTGTACGGAAGAATATTGATTGAAAGGGTAAGAATGGAAACAAAGGATAAAATATGGGATGTGCAAGGTGCCTTTATGAGTGGAAGGGGATGCATGGACCAGATTTTCTCCTTGCGTATGCTCACTGAGAAGTTTCTGGCAAAAAACCAAAAACTTTTTTGTGCCTTTGTAGATCTACAAAAAGCATACGACCGAGTCGACAGGAAAAAGCTATGGAAGGTGTTGTCCAAGTATGGAGTGAATACAAATCTCATACAGGCAATTGCGTCTCTGTACGAGGGAAGCGTTGCATGTGTTAGGGTGAACGGTGGTTTTACGGGGTGGTTTGACATCACAAAAGGTGTTAAGCAAGGCTGCGTAATGTCACCATGGTTATTCAATTTATACATGGATAATTGTATGCAAGAATTGAAAGAGATGGGATTGGGCGCGAATTTGAGTGATCTGAAAATATGTTGCCTGTTGTATGCTGATGATGCGGTGCTGATTTCTAACACTATGGAAGATCTACAGTCTCTCGTGTCTAGGATGAACGAAGTGTGTATGCAAAATGAGTTAATGATGAATGTAAGTAAGTCTAAAGTCATGGTATTTGAAAGGGAGAGTACGAAAACAGTGTGCAATATAGTTGTGAATGATGAATACTTGGAGCAGGTGGATGAGTTTGTGTACCTGGGTAGTATGTTTACGAGAGATGGGAAGGCTGATAGAGATATTGAAAGAAGAGTAAATGCAGGTAACTCCATTAATGGAGGACTGAATGCCGTTGGCGCTAATAAAACACTGTCAAAAGACGCGAAGCTAGCAGTCCACAATGGAGTCCTGGTACCTACCTTGATGTATGGCAGTGAGGCATGGAGTTGGCAGAGGAAGGATGAAAGTAAACTGAATGCTGTCGAAATGAGATCCCTGAGGCGAATGTGTGGCAAAACCATGTATGATCGTGTGAGAAATGTGGATATCCGCAAAGAATGCAAGGCTGATGTAAGCATAATGAGTAAGATTAAGAAAGGGACCCTCAGATGGTTTGGACATGTAGAGCGAATGAAAGAAGAAAATAATGTGAGAAGAATATATGACGCAAATGTGAATGGAAGAAGAAGTAGGGGACGCCCGAGGAAGACATGGCACGATCAAGTGAATCAGATACTTGAGTCGGGCCATGTCAAAAGTCGGAATAATAGAAGAGTATGTATGAGACGATGTATGAATGTGAGTGAAGCAAAGACTGTGTGCCAAGACCGAGTTGTTTGGCGGTCCGTCCTCTCTGCCTACCCCTGCGGGGAAACGGCGTGATGGTTAGTTAGTTAGTTAGTTAGTTAGTTAAAGATAGGTTTTTTTCAAAAAATTTAAAAAAAAACGAGTGCTTTAGACCACACAACTGAAGTAAAACTTCACTAACTTATAAAAAAAGAGAATAAGAAAAAAGTGGGCGCGCATTGCTCTCTCTTGCTCATACAGTGTGATACAGACAATACGCCTACAATGTGTCTTAGATATATGAAACATAACTGGCTATGAGAGAAAGAGAGAAAAAAAATGTGTGCTCGCACCTCTCTCCCTCTTGCCCCTAGAGTAATACGAAACGTAACTCTCTCTCTTTCTATCTTCACTAACTCTCCCTTCATCTCCCTCTCTACTTCCATTCGCCTCGCCTGATCACACTTTTCGTAATGCTCTCGTCACGCATTCACCAGCTTACTCCCAAGTCAAGCGTGCGTAAAGAAGTTTTACTTAAATCGAATTTTCTGAATTGCTTTCCTCTGAAAAATATTACTTTAGTTAACGACGTTATACATTACATTTAGGCAATTATCTCACAAACTCCAGATTGAATGTGGCAAGTCAAAAACACTCTCATGTTTTCAGTAAAATTTTAATTCAAAGGTTATTCATGTATGATAAAGATATACTTTCCAAAGGGGTGTGTATAAAAGAAGTACCTACATTTAGAACCGGGACCGTTTTCGTATTTGTGCCGCATACTACATTTTTCATCACGAATGTGACTGCGATGCTTAGAAACATAATGTACTTAACTTGAATCAACTCAAAACAATTTACTATGAACTATGTCAATCTTTAATCGAGTACGGTATTATAGCCTGGGGAGGAGCTAACGCTGCCGTAATGGTTCCGATTTTTGAATTTCAGAAACTAATTATAAAGATTATATAAAAACTACCGATCATAAGCAGTTCGGATGAAATCTTCAGGCGAATCTGTGTTTTGTACATTAGGCAACTTTATGCACATACTAGCATACCTCTTCAAACATAGTACTGAACATGTCAAAAATGCTCGAGATACTGAAACCAAAGAGCATAATCCCTTACTTATCCCTTTTGTTAAAACAACTTTTGGCCGAGGAAGACATGGTACGATCAAGTGAATCAGATACTTGGGTCGGGCCATGTCAAGAGTCAGAATAATAAATTCATACAACACATTCATACATCGTCTCATAAATTCTCTTCTATTATTCTGACTCTTGACATGGCACGATCAAGTGAATCAGATACTTGAGCCGGGCCATGTAAAGAGTCAGAATAATAGAAGATAATGTATGAGGTGATGTATGACTGTGAGTGAGGCAAAGAGTGTGTTCCAAGGTCGAGTTGTTTGGCGGTCCGTCCTCTCTGCCTACCCCTGCGGATAAACGGCGTGATTGTTAGTTAGTAAGTAACTTTTGGCTTAAGAAATTGTAGGTACTTTGCAACAAAATTACACAATGCACTTCCACTGACCATTAGACAAACCACAATATATCTTAAATTTAATTACGACACCAAGTCTTCGAATATTAGCCAAGACAGATCTTACGTCAAAACCAATCACATTTTATCAAAACCAACTTCAGGTGATCCAATAGTTCAGGAAAAATCGAAATCGGAATCTATGCCTCTTTTGGGAGCAGTTTAAAAATACTTGAGAAAAAGCTTTTGGAAAGGTTGGAAAAGGTATTTGAGAAAAAAAATTACAGGTTGATTTCGTAAAGGCCTGTAAAAACATTAACTCATTTTTAACGCATTGCTTATTATAATAACAAGGAAATTTAAAATTAATTACACGGGACAAAGCGACGCGGAGTTTCACGTCTATTCCTCATCGCAAGCGGGGCGTAACTGATAAGAAATGGGTGTGCCAAGTGCATGATTCTTATGCCGATGGCATAAGGTTCACTTTAAAAATCCAAAATCGTCTAGTGACAGCCGTATTGATTTTATGTCAAAAATAATAACGATAAAAGGCATATTTTATTTTATTTTGTGAAGTTCGGGCGTAAATATCAATTTTTTAGCAATTATTATAAAAGAAACGGAATTTGCCACGCTAAACAATAAAACCATACCCGAAAAGGGGTTTAAGGGGTTGCACTTGAAAGTATTTTATTTTAGGCTAATACTTTATTTTTTTCTAGGCTTATTAAATGACCGTTGTTTTTAAAGGTCAAGATATTTTCTACACGCAGAATTTAATTGAAGTATCTATGTATATTACTTCTAAGCTATCACATTTTCAAAACAAAAATACATGATTTTGTATGATTTTGCATTATTTCGCATAGCTTCATCTTGAAAGTATGTATTTTTTCAATGGTACGATGATGATTCTCTGTTACTTTAAATGTAGTATGGTTTTGTTTTTATTTTGAAAATAAACTGCTCATGTTTTAATGCGCCTACTCTCAACACAAGATTTCCCACTGAGACATGCATAGGACATCTCAAATTGTATCCAAGTCTAGAATTAATAAAGATAAATGAATAATAACAATAATATTAAAAGTTAATTGTGCAGACTTTTGCGTGGGGTAAATTGTGGCATTGTTAATTCCTACAGATAGTTGGCCAAATGGCAACGACGCTATTCGATTCGATCACCAACTTATCAAATGTCCAATTATTTTCGTTGCAAATAATGAGCAATCATTATTTTTAATATTTTTGCAAATTGATTTGCAAATGGGACCTCGAAAATAATAACGAATCGTAAAAACAGAAAAAAATGCTAATATTAATTTAAAGCTGACTACCTACGCAGTAAGCACCCTGGTAAACTTATTGTTAGTTCTTATTTTCATTCAAATAAATATTTGTTTGTACAAAACTTTTCAGCTGAATGACCACCATGTAATGGAAGTTATTAGCAGTCCACAATATAGTGTTGGTACCTACTTTGATGTCCCTGATGTATGTATGATACAATTTGGGAGGTGGGAATAAGTAACGCCGTCCCAGAACCATTTATTGGATAACCAACACCTCTGCCATAGATCACCCCAAGTGGTTCGCTGCGTTTGGTAACTTAGCAGGGGTGCCAGGGTTCATGGGGTGAGGTTTAGCCAGATCTGTATAGACGGTTGAGGGAGACCTTTTGACCTCTCCGATAGAAATCTTTTGGAACATCGCCTTGCGCCGCACTCCTGGACCCACTGACCCCCAGATTTCTACCTACCCTACCCTTCCTAATTATCCTTCCCAGAACTTCCTCACCTTCCTTTCCATTAAAGCACCGTCCAAAGATGATAAAAAGGAAAGGGAAAATATTTACCTCAGTGCCTCATCTGCGGATTTATTGTAAAAAAAGTCCACAATAGAGTATTGGTACCTACCTACCCTGATGTATGGTAGTGAGTGAATGAAATTAGACTAAATGCTGTAGAAATGAGATCCCTGAGGCGTGTTTGTGGTAAATCCTTGAGAAGAAATGTTGAGATTTGCAAATAATGCAAGGCTGGTGTACGCGTAATGAAGATAATCAGGTTAACTAAATACTTTAGTTGGCCATTGTTAAGAGTCAAAATAACAGAAGAGTGTGTATGAATGTAAATAATAACAAGGCAAGACTGGGTGCTTTAGCAGTCCGTCCGTCCATATTCATTCATTTATTTACGGTATATTAATTTACTCTTAAAAATAATTTACATCTTGGAGTTAGTTACTACTCTTCCATTTGAAGCATTTGCTTGTGTATGGAAGGGGAATGTAATTGTACATAAATGCAGTCATTAGTAAACACTTAATTGTACATGAATATATGTGTAGTAAGTACAAGTTGATACGGTAGAAAGTAATAAATTGACAATTATACTTGTGTTACAAATAAGAAAATATGAATAAGAATTAATACACATGTTATATATGTATGTATTTTGAAATAAAAAGAAAGAATGTTACGGAAAATAAAAGATATTTATAAGATTAACTAGCAGACCCGGCCACACGTTGCTGTGGCTAACCAAACACAACACTATTACCCAACTTTATAAAATCCACACCACCCGCTTCCCAGCTGCCCGCTGCCTCAATTGAATATTTGAATTTCTCGGCTTTTCTCTACTATAATATGAATGTTTTATACATATAAACTTTCCTCTTGAAAACCGTATGAAAATCCGTTGCTCAGTTTAAAAGATCTAAGCGCACATACATTTTGAGTGACTTCATTTTATACTATGTATTGATGCCTGAATTGAATATTTGAAATTCTCCACTTTTGTCCACTATAATAAGCATGTTTTAAACATATAAACCTTCCTGTTGAATCACCCTATCTATTGGTGACTTCATACTATGTAAAGAAGATATTTTATTTGAATTTCTCGGCTTTTCTCTACTATAATATCCATACATACAAACCTTCCCCTTGAATGACTATCTATTGATGAAAACCGCATGAAAATCCATTGCATAGTTTAAAAGATCTAAGCGCACATACATTTTGAGCGACTTCATTTTATACTATGTAAAGATTTAGGTGGCAGCAGTTTTATTTTTATTTTTTTAGAAGAACAGAGTGCAATATTTGTGTATTATCAATGCTTCTGATTTCTTCCGGTAGACAATTGAAAAAAGTTCTTTCCTAGTAAATATAATGGTGTTGTGCAAAAGTTGGATTTAATTTTAGGCATAGAAAAATATATTTAAGTCGAGTTCGGTTTTCAGTTAAAAATTGATTTTTGTCTTTTTCTTTTATAATTTGTATTAATGAATTTATAATATATAAATCTTTAAATGTATGTACTTGAAATTCTTCGAACAGTCGTTCTTTTGGGTAGTCCAAAGATTGTTTTAAAAAATATTAACCGTGCTCCAGATTTTATGTCCGGGTTAAATTTTTCCCAAATGAAAGACTAAACCCTTCCACACACTTTTCCACAAATGATAATCTAGTAAATTTACGCAATGTAAGTGCACTATATAAGTATAATAAATACAAAACAATACAAGAACAATACGTCAATCCACCAGAAACATAATGGGAAAATATTTCACCGACTCCAGATATTTTCATATCAGAGGGTTCGGCTCTGATGAAATCCTGGTCCGATAAATCCTACTGATCCCTCAATATAAATATTTAAAAAATCTTTCGTAATCCTACATGTATTTAAAATGACTGACTTTTGTTATATATAAATTCTTTGACAAATCTAATACTTTAATATTTTAAATTATTGTTCTTTGTGTAATTTCTATTGGAAGAAGGTTACATTTATATGCGGATCCCCCAACTAATAATAGCGTATTGTAGAGTGGATTTAACCAAGGCATAATAAATTAAATATAGATTTTTTATCGACAGAATATTTCCAATTACTCTTAGATATTTAATTTTATTTGTTGACTTTAGTATTGTACAGTTTACATACATATATTTATATGCAGACAATAAATTGTTACACATGTATACATCTTCTTTGATCATATTGACAAAAGGGTCGCTGCCCAGCCCAGACAATTATAATTTAACTTATATCAGGTTAACAGTAACTTCATACAAACATGTATGCACCTACCTATCTACCAACAAAGTAAAACATATTACCATAAAAGGATTTAAATGAAAAGTGAAACAGTGATCGCCATGCCCGAGCAATTATTTGTAGGATCACGTGTGCAAAGTGACTGTGGGGATTAAATTGTATCGCGGGATTATTCGTGAGGTATTAACTCGCCTCAAAGGGACGATTTGCGCTGTCAGTGCACCTGTGCGCTTTTGATTCCGCCATACGCTTTTATACGTTAAAAGCCATTCGCTTTTATCTTGTAGCGCACTCACCGGCTGTATTACTTGCCGGGTGAATTCGAATATATTATGTGGTATTTGAGGTGATTTACTGGGTGACGTGTAGTGTCTGCAGAGTGGTGCACGAAGAGAAACTTGTTAATCTACCCTAAAAATCTTATATTTTTTTCTTCGACTAAATGATGTAAAAGATTCCACGGCAATAATTAACCCCGAAATTGTTTTTAAAAATTCTTCGGACTCAATTTTCCCCAAAATGAAAGTTCAAATTTAAAAAAAAACGAGTGTGCTTAGGACCACACGACTGAAATAAAACTTCACCAATTTATATCTTCCTCTCAACTTCCGTTCGCCTCGCCCGATCACACTTTTCATAAAGCTCTCATCACGCATTCACCAGCTTACTCCCCAAGTCAAGCGTGCGTAAAGACCCGACCGTTCGCCTCGCCCGATCACTGTTCGCCCGATCACCGTATGCATCACACTTTTCGTAAAGCATTCACCAGCTTACTTCCCAAGTCAAGCTTGCGAAAAGAAGTTTTACTTCAAAAAGTTATACCACTAAATCTACTCAAAAAGTGATGTAGATTCACTAGTTTCCCTCCTTTACTTCCAGATACCGTGTATATAATAATATAGGCGGTGCAGCGTCCAGAAACTCGGAGTATAAGTGGGAATATAAGTAACCGCGCTGTCACAGAGTTCTTCAAAAATAAAATGAAAACGCCTTAAATTTACTAAAGAGATAAAACGGTAGAAGTCTTTCCAAAACTATGCGAAATTAATTAAACATTTTCAATAATCAATGTTCTTTTACCAAGTAAATGTACAGCTAATCAATCTCATTGCCCTGTTTAGGTCTTATAAAAACTAGCCATCGCAGTACGTACATAACACTTCTGCGGATTATCTGCTCAGTGCCTACACACAATAGGTTGACGAAAGCAGGCACACTTGCTCAAGACGCCCCTAATTGCTCACATCGCACTAATTCGATCCCCAATTGAAATCACCTCTGGGTATAATAGGCATCACCGTACAGTCACAGCGCTTTGATCTCTAGGTACGGTTCACTGAGCGGGGAGTAAGGGGTACCTCAGGGTACCTATTCCGACCCCGTACTATGAATCAGGATCGGGCAAGGATTATTAGTTCCTATGGTGATCAGACGATCTGAGCCATATGTATGTACGCAGTGTCCTGAAACTGTTGGTACCTACAAGCAAGAAACCAGCGAATCTACATCTCATTGAGAGTATTTTTTGCAATTTTACTTTTATTGATTTTAGCTTTCTTTTCGAGTAAATCAAGTACACAGATGGAATTTTTTTAGGTCAATTCTGAAATAAAGGGGTTATCTAACATCAGCCGTTTATTGCCGTTTAATAAAATGTGTTAAAAGTTAGACATGGATAAAAATTTTCCGCTTGTACCACGAGTTTTAAAATAATTAATTACAAAAAAAATGAAACTTTAGAACATACATTATCCCCTTTTAATCACAGGGGACTATATTTGTCCTAGCTCACAGGTCTCGTTGAAATCGTTGTTTCTCCCTTTACTTCCGTAGTAAGAAATGTGATCTATATGGTATTGTAAAGACAAAAAATAATAAAAATGTTCACCTTCATGGAACCAAAGTTTCCAACTGCAATAGAGAAGTCCAGTCCATTTTTTTAATTTTTTTTTTATTAATAATGACCTTCTAAATTAAATTACTGCATTTTTTTTTTTAGATTTAGTTTTAATAGTTGAAATAATTTTCAAAGTTTTAATTTTTGGAGATCCCTCGAAAACACCCATATCTATGATGAATTTTGTGACGTCATCGACTAAAATAACGATTCTTCGTTTATATTACGCGTTGATTGGCTTATATATTGCAAATAGCGAAATCAAATTCTTCGCAAAACAATGAATGACGTTGATGAATTTTACTTGCAGTTTTATGTTTTTGAAGATAATTTTTGTTTAAATGACTAATTCACTGTGATATTAGTGTAATTCAGCATAAGTACCAATGCTGCTTTTACTTTTTTTCAGTTTTAGTCCTTTAAATAATGTTTTGTTGGTGATTTAGTTTCGTTAACGATAGGTTTTTAGGTTACTGACATTACATAATCAAAGGTTACATCTGAAAAAAAAAGACTTTTCCGCGTGAATTTAATAAAACTTCCATAAAAGTAATAGTATTTAATCATGTAAAAGCCTTATGCATGTGTAAATAAATACAAATTTGAGAAATCAACGCATTAATTGCGTAAAACCGAGTCCAAGATGTCGGATTTTTTCAGTTATTTTTTCGGAACTATTATAATATTTTTTTATCCTTTTTAATTGTATGAACGAGATAAAACGTGAAGTGACAGTTTTATTCCGAATTCATAAAATAAGATGACTGTATTTTTTAAATTTTGGATTTTCCTAAATTTTTCGACCATTTAATAGAATATGTTTACAGTCAGCTGTTTTTTTTTTAATTTTTTAATTTTGAAACTTAAAATACTGCAATTTTCAAACACAATCGTATGTGTCAGATACAAAAATCTAAAAGGCAATTCTGTTAAGTTTCTATAAAGGTATATGCTTTTACGACATCTTCAAAAATAAGAAATATATAGAACATTCGCTTGTGTCATACCTAAATTCCCATATAAATGACCCAAATGAATTACAGTGAATCTTCCATCGTGACGTCACCATACAGCATTACACAGCATACCAACTTAACGCTGTGTTTTAACGAGAATATTAAAAATGCACTTTTTAATATATTTTAAAACTGTACGTTTAATATTATTAAAAAAAACTTATATATTCAGAATCAGCGTTTATTGTATCTATATGAACATATTTTTTTAAAGCCATAAAATTTTTCACTAGAGTTCCTTAAATAATTGAAAAAATTTAAATTTTTTCAATTATTTAAGAATTATTTTTATATGAAACGAAAAAAAAGTGAAGTGACTATAACGCTTGTAATACACTTTTGTAATTAAAGGTGTTTGTGGGTTTTTTCACTATCAGTTATTTTGGTTAAATTAAACGGAAGGTAGCCATTTAAAAAAAAATAAAAAAATGTATATTATCGCATAGTTATTTCTAATAATAATATTTCATCCCTGGTTAGGCATTATGATATGTTTTTTTAAGTTTGTTCGAAAAAAATAATTAAATATTTATATCACAAGAACAGAACAGAGACACTTGAAATGGACTGTTTTTTTTTAAATAGTATCCGACTGTCATCATCTGTTTTGTTTTGAATGTTGTTTATTTTTTTTTCAATGTGAAAAAAATGTTGTAATATTGACAACTACTTGCGAGTTTCAATACAAAAAGAATTGCACTTACTGGATGAGATTACGGAGGCCTCCAAGCTGCAGAGTACTGCATAATCAAGGTTGGTGAATCTGTTATTTTCCCTGGTCTTATCGGATTGCTAATCTTTGTGATATATTTGTCCGCGCAAGTAGAATTTCATAATCATACTTTTGGGTATTAAGTCCAGAGGGTCTGAGGTTATTTACACACCTCAGGCTCGCATCCCCTTTCAAAAACAGTTTTTAATTTTTCAATACAGTATTATATTTATTTGGATTTGTTCACAAGTATTCCAATTATTTGGATTTTATTGAAAGCGGAAATATTTTTATGTTCTGACAAAATAGTACGATTTTTGAAAGGTCGGGTACCCCCCATTGAAATTTATAAGAATTGCCACTATAATGGGGGTACACTATCGTTTTCATATAATGTACTTGATATATATTTTTTAATATATTTTTTATTTAGTGATAAAACTACGTTTAAATACTTACTCACATAATACGAGTGTGTATTTTTGAAGTGAAAACTTCTTTAGTAGGTTCCGTTGTGATTTCTAACTCGATGAAACGAAAAATGGCGACAATAAAAAGAGACAAACAGATACATCTTAAACTATCAATTAAATTTAAAGGAAATATATAATTTAAAATTACACCGATCAAAATGATTTATTTTATTACTAGCTGGGTTACCCGGCTTCGCTCAGGACAATAAGATGGTGTTCTGGAATGTTGCACAATGATGTTCCCGATTCCCTATTCCTGATCATTCCACGACATACTCCGCCACTCCTTCCACAACTTTTTACAGCTCTATGGAACCTTCTAGAACTTTCCGGAAGACTGTTCTAGAAATTTCAAGAGGGCGAAACTTTCAGCCCTTCTATCTTTAAAAGCACGCCCTTTAGGTAAAAACGGTTACCCTTATTCCCTAGGAGGGATAGAGATATACCACACCATATAACTCCCTTGATCGAACCGGGACTCGTTTCTGAGTTTTTGCGAGCTGCACGTTTTTTTGGACTTTCTTTTATAATATATGCCATATTCAAATAAATAAAATGTTACTCCTTACATGTCCTTTCCGGTGCGTTCCCCTCCAGCGTTCCACTTCCACCTTCCCCACCACCGCTCTCCCGCTCCCCCGTCCTGCCAACCCCCCTGGCACTGCATTTCTTGACTCTCCCGCCCGGCCCGTAGCCGAAACTTTTTTCTAATATTAACAATTTTATACTCGTGATATCTTTCTAATTAAATATCCGAATTGAAAAATTCAAAAAGTTAAATAAATTGCTTTTATTTAACTTATTGAAGCTGTCTTGAATATGAAGTAATTTATTTTGATAAGGATTAAAACCAAGATACAAATAAAGAGCCTTTTCAAGCGGTGACATTTAAATTAAATTTTTAAAATAAAAGAATACTTATTGTGGCATAACCATAATAGTAAGACATATGATGTTGCGACTTTTTTGTAAATAATGATGTGTTCTATAAAGTCGTAGTATATAATTTTATTCTATCATCAATAGTTTTCGCAGCGCACGCGATTTAAAGAATATTTTAGGTAATTTTTTTACACCCTGGGTTACATTATTGAAGTTTTAGTAAGGATGCCTATTTTGTTTTAAATATAATATAGCCTATGTCACCCAAGGATAGTGTAGCTTCTCAACAGCGAAAGAATTGTTCAAATCGGTTCAGTAGTTTCGGAGCCTATTCGATGCAAACAAACACACAAACAAACAAACAAACAAATATTACCTCTTTATATAGTGTAGTAGATTATATTTAGTGTAGTAGATTATAAAGTAGCTCATGTCCGTCCTAAATATTTGATATACCTTTTGATTGAATTTTTTTTTTTTACTACTAGGGTTGCGTATTTTGATCTCAAATCCAAAATTAAGGTTTGTATGAAACGGGCCGCGAAAACGTTCCTCTTAATCAGAACCGTTTTTTATAATATTCTTTTTTCCTCAATTTTAAATATCGTTTTTTTTTGGTAAATTATATGCTTCCCTAACACAGGCACAAAAAAAGTAAATTAAAAAAAAATAATAGAACAGTTAGAATCCCATAATCGAGGTCCTCAAAAACAAACTTTTAATTTATTTGAAGAAATTGCTCCAGAAAAAATTTTCTCACGTCAAAAATCAAAGCTCGTCATAAAACAAACAATAAAAAACGCACGAGTCAGGAACAATGCTAACAAAAAGGAACGTCAGTTGATAGGCAGTACTTAGCCTCTCACAAAGGTTCATGAAACTCGAATGAAATCAATATGGCGATGATTTTTATTCAGGTCATTAAAAACGTGATGGATTTTCCTCCCTCGGCGGCCATCTTGCTCGCAGTTTCCCGCCGTTTGGTCGGCGCACGTGGCGGCCCGTGCCGCGCGCTAATAGCCACGTGACGCGTGACGTCACAATGCCGGGGATCCCCGCAATGGGGCGGGGGCCACGTGATCAGACCCAACTATTTGTTTGGTTTTCAACTGTTTTTTATGCATTTTATTTGCGTTTATATCATCGAGATCATTATGCACCTATACAAATCTTTTCGCATTAGTCTACAATCGGCTTACATGATTATTTACAAAGGAAGGTGCGCGGGCCGTGGTTGGATTTCGGTTTCATTGTGTTCCGTGCGTGCCGTTAAGAGTGGATGGCATTCATTTTTTAATAATAATAATAAATTAATAATATCCAAAGCACAGTTTTTATTGGGAAGTCATCTCAACGGGAAAATGCAATAATTAATGAATTTACTAAATCTTAACATAGTGTAAAATCAAGCTCTCCAGCTGTGTGTGATTTTCATGCGGTTTTCACCAATAGATAGAGTGATTCATGGGGAAGGTTTTTATGTATATAATTTGTCACGGCTTTGTGTAAATTGGTTGAGATTTATAAATAAAGGGAGCGGGCTGACAAGCGGGTAGAGGGATGGCAAACGGGCGGTGTGGATTTGATTTTATGGTTATAACGGTTGGGTAATGGCGTGGCGTTGTGTTGCATTAGCCACAGCAACGTGTCGCTGGGTCTGCTAGTTAAAATATAGGTAAATGAAGTTTTAATTTGTGAAAATTTTAATTTAAAAAAAACTTATTTCTTCTTGTGCCCTGTCCGTTCAACTATCATGTTGGCTATGCGGACTTTGTTTACTGCGGCCCGGAACAGCTCTTTAGTAGACTGGCCAAACCACTGTCTCAAGTTTTTTAGCCATGAGGTTCTCGTTCTTCCAGGGCCCCGTTTTCCAGCAATCTTTCCCTGCATTATGAGATGCAAGATCTCGTACTTCTCTGGATGTCTCATCACATGTCCAAGATATTGAAATTTTCAGATTTTTTAATATTTAACAACTTATTTTATTAATGACTTCTTTTAATAATTTTTATTTACCCATTATTATTTAAAACCCCAATAAACAAAGGAGTTATTAAAACTTTATAACCTCTTTTCACCACCAAAGTCCCTTCTGAACCCGAGACTGACAGGGCGAAGCAGCCTGGGAAGAACATGTTTAAGATAGAGCGACAACGTCCTCAAAAATTTATCCACCTTGGAGTTTCTAAACTGGAGAGAGCTGGCACACAACCGTGACGAGTGGAGGAAGACTCTTTGGGAGGCCAAGACCCACCAGGGGTTGTAGAGCCAACAGTGATTATGACGATGAAGTTTTAATTTGTGAAAATTTTAATTTAAAAAAAATTCTTCTTGTGCCCTATCAATAGGATAAAGGAGAATCTTCGTTGCCTCAATAATAATGGTTTTTCAGAATTCGCCAATCATTTGATCGATAAAGATCATACGTTCTGTCATAGCACCGGTGGCCGGTGCTAACATCTTACATAAAAACGGGCATGGTAACAGACTAAACAATTTAAAGGCACTAGAAATAAAAAAAGCTGTAAAAACCAAAAGTCATAAACTTAATAATCAATTAGACATATCAAGTAGTCCAATATTAGGTCTGTTTCCAATAAACCCTTAATCAAAATATTTCCCAGTGCTCCTTACCACCATGCCAGTTGATGATTTGTTTCTCCAGATGTATTATTATAATCCATTAGTCACATAATTATCTTTCGGTTTTTCCCATTACTTGTGTAAATACTTATGTTAATGTATTTTATGGCCGTCTATGTGTTTGATATAGTTGTATCATGTTGTCTCCCTCTATATTTTGATATATATATATATATAAGCACACATTATGCACTTATTGTTTAGTATTAATTTGTACCCTGAAGATGCTTGAGTTAAACGAAACCGGTCGATTCATAAATTAATAAATCTCGTGGTTTTAAACAAAAAAAGTATTTTATTTTATTAAATATGTCAAACCGCCAAGTGATTGCTTTCTACAATAACTTATTTTATTATTGACTTCTTTAAATAATTTTGATATACCCATTGTTATTTAAAACCCCAATAAACTTATTAAATGAGTTATTAAAACTTTACAACTTCTTTTCATCCTCCAATTGACTTATCCACTTTTATCACCACCTACACTCGTGTTATATGAATATTTTCCCAACCACACGGGGCCTAACTAATAATTGTCAACGAATAATTTTTGTAATCAGTAATTATTATAATCAGTTAATACTTGTAAGGAACAGGGTAGTACTGTGCTAGGTGTCTCCTTGCGAGATGGTAAAACCAATTAGTGTGAGCGAGCGAGCCAAAGATGGCCGACATTCGTGGCGTTTTTCTATTTTATCAGCAACTAAAGGGTTAAAAAAAAATTGGTGGCAAGGTTTGCCCTCCAACACCTTTTAAAAGACATTTTTTCCACATATTTTACATTTTTTCACGTGTTTAGATTAGTAGACTCTTCTTACAATCCATCAAACTGTCAATATTCCCAGGACGTGAGCCGTGAGATGTACTTCATTTACGGTGCAAAGTGATGGGTTGAGAAAGATCGGCTAAAGAGGTCTAGGTTAGATCGTCCTCAACCAATCTCTCCTGATCCGGCCCTTTACGCAATGGGTGGGCAAACGCGTCGGCCGCACAAGATCTAGACAAACCTCACTGCATGAAGCCGGGCACCCCTGCTAAGTCACCAAACGTAGCGAACCACTTGGGATGACCTATGGCAGGGGATTTGGTTATCCAATCAATAGTTCTCGGGGGTACCCATGCCCGCCTCCCAAGTTGAATACCTAACAATATATGTTCTCATCGTCCATAAGATGTTCTTCAGAAGCCTACCAAGTGGATCAAGAACATCTCACGTCTCACGTCCAGAGAATATTGACAAATTGAATTGATTTTAAGGAGGGTTTACTAATCTAAACATGTTTACATGGGTAAGGGCCGGTTTTATAAACGAAGTACCAAATTTAAGTTACATAACCAACCATTTTTCGTTAACGGACCGCTATCCGTTCGTTATCTTTTTTTACGTATTAAAAACAAATGTGCATTACTAGCGGTCATCGGTTACATTTAGTCCGAAAGTTTTATTACTTGGAAGTAGTGCATTGTTATCCGGATGCGTCGACTTGGAGATTCCTGTAAAATCGCCAGCTGCTTGCAGCATTGATCACAGAGCTTAGAAACGTTATAAGTTTAATTTGTAGAACCCCAATTTTAATTTTTATACATTCTGATATTATTATCAATTTTAACGGTGCTCCAGATTTTATGATCCAGACGGCGGGTATGTCCAACATTCATTTATTTATTTTTTAAAAGAAAAACAATCATTCCTGTTTCGACCACAGGCTTTTACATACATGGAAAAATGATTTCTGTAATGGCAATAAACTATATTTGTAAGGAAAGTATTCACGTTAAGTAGCGGTGGGATGAATTCTCTGCGATGTAGTTTACTGAAAGGTGAGATGACTTCTGTGTGTATGATTCTTTAAATAATTTCACTAAGAAATGTTAACAAATGAACCGTGCTTTGCGTCAAATGCAACAACGACAAAATGCGTGTTGCGTGAATTTACTGCGCCTGCCTTTCATGCTGAATTATTGCAACTGTTTGGGGGGGTAGGGAACAGGACCGAGCGGAAGTGAACAAGGAATAATTCATTGCCATAGAATAAATATTTTATTCCCAATTACAACACAAAAATAATTTGCCGAGTTGTCACCTACAATCGGCGCAAACAGTTAAGCGCACTTGAAGTGAAATGCCACAAAACTGCGCTATACAAATATTACGTTATTATTATATGTCCGGTTTGAATCTTTCCCAAATGAAAGACTAAACCCTTCCACACACTTTCCACAAATGATTATCTAGTAAATTAACGCAATGTAAGTGCACTATATAAGTATAATAAATACAAAACAATACAAGAACAACACGTCAATCCACTAGAAACATAATGGGAAAATATTTCACCGACTCCAGATATTTTCATATCAGAGGGTTCGGCTCTGATGAAATCCAAACTGGTCTGATAAATCCTACTGATCCCTCAATATAAATATTTAAAAAAACTTTCGTAATCCTACATGTATTTAAAATGACTGACTTTTGTATTTTTATATATAGATTTTTTGACAAATCTAATACGTCTAAATTTTAAATGAGAGAGCTAGGTATAATGCCAGTAGCAAAAATAACAAATGGTTATATTTTTATAGTCTGAGAATGCCAAATTCTTTTAATCTCATTTCCTAAATCTTTATATTTTCTTATTTTTTCAGAAACAGTTTTCTGAATATTACTAGAATTTGAAATAGCGACATCAATGATATAAATTTTTTTTTTAAATTTTGTCATGTAAAACTATATCGGGTCTATTATGACTAATTGCTCTGTCTGTTGTATGTTCTGTATACTCGGACGGCGCTAATACAGAACATCCCGATATAATATGTTCTATAGTTTCTGGAAAAGCCAAACATTTTCTACATAAATCATCGATTTGATTTGTATCTTTGATGATATGCTTCCTATAATTTTTAGTATTAATGACTCTATCTTGAATGGCAAGCATAAAGCCTTCTATTTCTGCGCTGAACTCTCCAATACTCAACCATTTGTTTGCCGAAAGTTTGTCAACATATGTTTGGTTGAGATAGTTGAAGTGTTTTGCGTGAAGAATTTTATTTGACCAGGAATCTAATAATTCCTGGTTGTTATTTATAAGACTGCTGGCATTCTCTTCGTGTAAATTTAATGACGAAATATTTCTATCTGCCTTGCAAATTATTTTGTGCATTTCTGAACTATCAGCTTTCCTATGGAAAAAAATTCTTAGCATTTCTACCTGATTATGTTTTAAAGATGTTATTTTGACTATACCTCTACCTCCTAAATTTATAAGGTAAATTTATTCGTTCTATAGCTGAATTTAGATTATGGCAATTAAACTTTGTTAACGTAGTTCTAATTAATCGTTCTAAGCTATCTAAATCTGTATTAGACCATTTAAATATGCCAAATGAGTAATTTAATAGAGGTATAGCCCAAGTATTTATTGCCTTTACTAAATTTTTGGCAGATAGATTGCATTTTAAAAATTTTCTGATCCTAGTTTTAAATTTAATCCTAATATCATTTTTAATACTAGTATGATCTAATCTATTTGATTGCGGATATCCTAAATATTTATAAACCTCATCCCCTTTCATACTTTCAATTTTTAAGTTTCTAAATATACCCTCGTCTCCATCTACAATTTTACTTTTCTCTATATGGATCGTTCTACATTTATCTAAGCCAAAAGTGATTTTAATATCATCTGAAAATTTTTTAACTACATTAATCATTTTCTCTAAATTTGGTTCAGTATAGAGGATTTAATGCTAACCAAAACCAAAGAGGACTCATGAGTCTCCTTGAAAAATCCCTCTTTTTATTGAAATGCCCGGTACTATAATTTTCTTATCTTTCAAATTCACAAGCAAATCGGTATTCCAAAATGCCATAATTTTTTGGGTTAATTTTGTATATATTTAAAACTTTTATCAGCTACAAGTGCGGGACACTATCGTAAGCCTTTTGGTAATCTATATAACAAATATGTAAATTACGCTTTTGGGTTTGAATCTGTTTTAGAATTACAGAATCAATAACTAATTGTTATTTACATCCCATATGTTTTCTGCGACAACCTTTTTGTTGTTCAGATAAAACTTTTTTTTATCTAAATGAGTGTATATTAAATCTGTCAAGCAATAGGTTAAAATTTTATATATTGTCGGTAAACATGTAATGGGTCTATACTGAGAGGGATTATTAATATTTTCGCTTTTGGGCAACATATAAGTAATGCCCTTAGTTAGAAAATTTGGAAAATTTTGAGGTCCTCTGACAAATTTAAAAGATTTTTTGCCAAAAGAGGATGTAAAGTAGTCAGACGTTTATACCAAAAATTATGTATCCAATCGCAACCCGTGGCTTTCCAATTATGAGAATTTTTTATAGTTTTGGCTAACAATTCAACCGATATATCAGAAAAACTCATTTGTTCAATGTCTGAACAATTGAGTTCTTCATTTTCTATCCACGGACCTGACTCATTATGTTTTATATCTTTACTCCAAATATTTGTCCAAAAATCGCGCATATCTGATTCAGATGGCAACGGATTATTATTATTCGAAATAATATTTTGTTTATCGTCAAGCTTGGAATAAAATATTTTCGCATTTTTCTGAAATAATCTATTATTATTTTTTTTATTATATGTATAATTATATCATTTTAATCTACTAGCTTTTACACCTAATTTTTGTTTTAATAAATCTAATAAACTATTGATCATATTTTCATTATTATTACTACCAATGCTATAACCAAATTTTCTCCCAATTCCATTTACATGTCTCAAAATATTCCTACTTCTATTTCCATTTTTATACTACATTACTCTAGCTATGCTATTTCTTAAAAAATACTACATCATTTTCAAATCTACTCTGCCATTCTGGTTTGCTATAACTATATGATCTATCATCAGAAGACGTTAATTTAACTCCTAACTTATTACATATAGTGATAGCACTAGCATACACTATTGGTGACTATTGTATGAAGATCTAAAAAACTAATGTCATCAAATATTATTTTTGGTAAAATTATATTATTTAATTCAGAAATTAATTTAGATAATTTCTTTGACGTATGTAATTTTGGTCTAACTGTGGGCTCTATATCTATATATTTATTTATATTATTATGAAGTAAGTTAGCTAATTCTATAATATTTTCATCTAGTAAGTTTAAATTTGCAATGTTGATTTCCCCAAGATTATAAATAACGTCTAAGTTATTTGAGTCTACTGTAATATCATTGGATTCTTCGACTAGAATATTATCTAAACTATCTACATTCAATGCACCTGATATAACATTACTACTCGTATTAACTTGTTCTAAATTATTTTCTAATTGCAATCTATCCGCTACTTCCTTTTTTATCTGATCTAATGTTACTACAGGAATTAAATTATTTTTGAAAATTGCTCTCTTTTGGTCTGCTAGTTTTTGTTCGTTTACTTGGGCAATCAGATAATTTTGTAAGAAAATTAAAATTTTATTTTTTCCTATACAATAACATATCTGTTTCTAATTTAGTTACATAAAAATATGAACGAACTTTAAAAATTTATTTATGTAAATAATATTATTATTCAATTAAAAAAAACAGTTTATTTATAAACAATTTCTTTTACGTAAGTATTAACTATTACGACGCGTGACACTATCAAACTAGGCGAAACAGCTGCCACGCACAATAATAATTACATACCAGAATTTGTTTATAAATGAACTGTTTTTATAAATTGAATAATAATATTATTTAATATATAAAAGAAATAAAGCTGGGCTGGCATTACTGACCGATTTCGATAATAAATAAATAACTTCCTACAACTGTCAAAAAACGTCAGTAAACGGATCGTTATCCATTTAACTGGCCAAAATCGGTCCGTAAAGCATTAACCCCTACATAACCGACCGGTAGCCTTGCGAATATTTATATGACGGCAAAATCAAGCGGTAGACCAAATATAAGGTAAAAATGGTATCAAGCATGACGAACGGATGTTTATAAAACCGGCCCTAAAAGTGTATACGTACAGTGTATATGTATCTACAGATAATACTTATTTACAGTCCTTCATCAGATGCGTATCAAGTCACCTCCTGGAATTAACGACAACTTTATTTGCTTGTTAGGATAACGAAGTAATAAAGTATGTTTATAAAGATAAAAATGCAGAAAATATAAATATTTATACTAGCTGATTCCCGGCATGCGTTGCAATGCTAAATTCAAATAAATAAATTATTTCTCTCTGCATGTCCTTTCACGTGCGTCCCCGTTCCCCGTTCCCCTTCCACATCCCCTTCCCCTCCCGCGTTCCCCTTCCACCTTCCCCGCCTACCCTCTCCCCTCTCCCAGTCACGCCAACCCCCTCTGTACATTCAGTTTTCAAACAGCTCGCGTGCCGCCTATTACAATTTTTTTATTCAAATTATATTTGTTTGTGTACTTACTACAAATATTCATTTTCGTAAATTTTAAGAACAATCAATCTAATTTCATACCTAACATAGGTACCTATTTAAAATATCTAAAAAATATAATTTAAAAAAACAGCTACCTGCTAAATTCACATTCATAAAATGAGCGAATGGTCAAACGTGCGAAGTTAAAATAGTCGTTAATTTTTCTGAAATTATCCCCATTTCTGCGCAATTTACTTAATTTCCCTTTCGGAAAAAAGTATTAGAAAACTTTAAAAAAAGATGTATTATTACAAAGTATTAGAAAACTTTCAAAAAAGATGAATGAAATAGGTAAAGTCGTTCTGAAGTTATGGCGTGACCAAGGAAAACAGGGATTCATTTTTATATATATATAAAATAAATATAGTACCTACATGTTCTCATCGTATGTCATTCACAAGCCGCAAATCCGCAAACCTATCATGTCCTGGGAATATTGACACCTTGATTTGCTTCTAAGAAGAGTTTACTAATCTAAACATGTTTATGTGGGTACCTTCTGAAATTAACGATAACTTTATTTACTTGTAAGGATAACGAACTAATCAAGTATGTTTACACGTGTAAAAATGGAGAATATATACTTCTATATTCTCATCGTATGTCCTTCATAAGCCGCAGATCAAGTACCTCTAACCTCTCACGTCCAGGGAATATTGACAACTTGATTTGCTCGTAAGGAGAACCAACTAATATAATTGAGACGCGCCGATTGGATAAGTGTAGGCCCGAGCCGCAGGTGGATTGGAGACAACGTTGAATGGAATTAATGTCTCCACGTCGAACGGAAGTCCCGGGCTCCTTAGTGGAATTCTTTACCAGTCCGGCCGTTATCTGCCCATCTGATCAAAGATTACTCCCGGCATCTTATTTGGGAACTGACTTTATTGATCGAATACAAGTCCGCGCTGCTGTCCTTTACTAGGCCGCATGATTTAAGACCTAGAAATGTTAGAAGCAATCTAGAATAGAGCATTCCATGAATGGCCTCCGTACACGAAAGTGTGGAAAATACAGAAGGTAAAGTGAGGAATTTTTAGAGGCCTAAAAATATTTCTATGTTCCAGTTGGATCCGAATATTATCTTAGGAGAGTATGGATGACTCTGTCGGCCCATAAATAAGTTTATTGAGACATTTGTCAGCTCCTGATCTCAGATTAACCTAAATTTTCCCAGAGTACGTGAGCGAGAAGGTATTTTGTTGGAGTTAGATTATTGTCGGTTATTTTTGGTCGCACAAAAGAATGAATGAATTACACATATTGGACAAATAAAATCACGTAATACAAATAAAAATCAGAGAATGCAATTCACACGCGATATAAGTGAAATCTTCAGACAACTAAAAAGTAGTGAGGAGACTACGAAGCACCTTTTTATCAATATGAAGAATGATTTTTGTAGTGAAAACTTCTTTTGCACCATTGTGATTTGAAAGTCGATGAAATGAAAAGCGACATTAAAAAGAGGCAAACACATAAATCTATACGATTTAGCCTGCGAAAGAATGAGGTAGTCTAATCGGCCTCCTCTGTAAGAGGTGCTCCTTAGAATAAAATGTATAATAATTTTTAAACTTGTTAACAATATTATAAGAAATAAACCCTACAATTATCCTACTCCTGATACTCTGCATTCTCTCTAAGTTTAGTTTTCTGAAGGTTTCATTCCACCACGTGTGAACTGCACGCATGATTTTTATTCCATATTTTTGTCGTCTACTTCCAGTGTTTTCTATATTTTCCTATAGATTTGGTCATGTTTTAAGTATTTGTATTTTCTTCTTCGGAGTCGCTAGATGTCGCTTTCTTTTGTGTTTCTTTTGCCTGTTCATTTTGGTTCAAGTGGTTTGAATTTTTTTCTTTTTTTTTGGATTTTGTAGGATTCGATCCGCTGAATGTCTGGCCAGGAGTTTTATAAAACCAACGTTTCCGACCGCAATTGGAGAAAAAAATTATGAAACATGGTACATTTTAAGCCTTGCAGTGGCCGTGCTGCCGAAGAAAAGGTGCCAGGACCGCAAGAATCAAGAAGAGATATATGTGCAGTGTCGAGGTCGAGGGAAGCGCAGGACTTGGATACGCGCGCGATGATACGCGCCTGATAGGGGATAGGGGGCGGCAAGACCACGGCGGATGACGCCTTATCACAATCCAATTAGTGACGTGAAATCCGAAGGGTTGGCTCTCAATGGGAGCGCCGCGGTGCCTTCGGAGTTTATTTTACCCGCTAACGATCCACTCCAAGCACCCACTGGGAACCATAAATGCAAGGGTGCGTAGAATAGCAAGGGCACATCGATTTTGCGATGTTTGGGAACACTACAAGAAGAGTCATTCATTTATTTATCTATTTATCATATATTTATATACCTATTTTATTTAAGCAAAACAGCAGCCAACAATAAAAATGGTTTATTGCTTATGTTATCTACTTAATTGTGAAACCACTTAAATAATTCGTTGTTATACAAAAAATTGTACCTAACTAAAATATATATTAACCAATAACAATTCTTACATTTATATAATTATATATTCATAATTCGACTACCATAATACGGGCATGTGCCTAGCGTGGTAGTCAAATCACCTGTAAAAACTGTATAAAAAGATATATGATGAATAAAGAAAGAAAAAAAAAACAACGCTGATGTATATGCAGTCAACCTAATACGCACAATATTTTTTTCTGATTTGGGTAATGCTTCGACGTTTTCGTGTTTCGTCTTTCGGATTAATTATGAAAGAATCGTGTAGTTTACGATCTGAGAAGATTTTAACTAATATCAATGTTTACGTTCATACGACGCGTCGTATTGAGACGGTTGCATAAAGTGATGAGCTGCGAGTACTTGCAATTATTGGTAAGTTAATACATGTTCGAACATTGTTAGGAAAGCTTGTGTACTTAATAATAATAATAATAATAATTGGATAATTTATAGAGCGCCGTTTTTGTGAAAAATCACCTCAATCACTTTACACTTTTGCTAGTTGAAAGCGGGTCGGCGTTGTGCGGGAGTCGAGTCTAGAAGTGGATCCTTAAAAGAGTTTTTTTTCTTGTGCGAAATGTTATAAGAAAGAAAAGAGGCAGTCAAGGGATATCTACTGTCTTTTTTTTCTTTTTTACATTAACTCCACACAGAAGGCCCTGAGGATAATAATTTCCCTCAGGGCCTATGTCATCTTTGAAGATGCTGTGTGGAGGGTCTTTTTGAGGAAAGGAAGGAATGAACATGGGTCTTGAAGAGACCCATGTTGTAGGAGGGAGGAAACACAGAGGCCGGCATTTTTTTATTTTTTTTATTTATTAATTTTTACATTTTTATATGAAACATGTTGGGAGATCCTGTGCTGAGGGGGACTATGTCTTGGATAAGTTTTCATCGACTTCTATGTATAGTTTAACTTCATGGTTTGGATAAGGTTTTCCAGAAACTTCTACGACAATGTTTTAAGTATACCTACTAGTAAGTTCATTTTCCGATAGTTCCTTCAGCCAACATTTAATGTCTTTAATGTAGCTATTTTTTGTTTTAATTTGTTTGATACTAAGTGGGAGTTCGTTATTTAACTTTACTGCTAAAAATTCAGAACTTCTTTGTCCAAACGAAAAGTTACACTTTGGTATATTAAGTATGTCTATTGTTTGGCTCTAGTTTTATGAGCATGTGAGGTGTCTGCCTCTAAATAATTTTTAGGTGATGTACTAGAATGTTTTTTACATAGATTTTCTGTACGCTTGGAATATCAAACTGTTTAAAATCATTCCACAGCCGAGCTGTTGAACTCAAGTCAACTCAAGAACGAGTCGTCTAATCTAAATTTTAATGAGAAATAATTTTAGTCTTGAAATAGTATGTTTTGATAACTGACCTCTGGAGATGGGAGACGGTGAAATAATGCTTATTCGTTTTTGAAATGAAACTTCTTTAGCAACGGTGTGATTTGAAACTCAATGATGCGGAAATGACACTAAAAAGAGACAAACACATGTATATATAGGATTTAACCTGCGAGAGAATGAGATAGAATGAAACGTTGAAGCGTCAAGCTGCGCTCATTGGCCGCTTTCATTAAAAGCTCACATTTCAGGGCTCCTATTGGTTGAGATTGTGTGTTGATGAAATGACAGGAAAAGCTACGATAATTCCACTGCATGTTTGTTGGTAATCATAATGTAAACTTATCGTAAATATACTCGTACATATATGTAGATAAGATATCTAAGTTATCGTAACGCTCACTACTCAGCAGAAAGCGTACTTTGATGTGGAAGCATCGATATAATATAAACTACCTTGATCGATGTGTGGAAAATATAAACGCCACCCCTAAAGCGAGTAGGTGCCTCTAGGAGTTCGGTGGGATCTCTAATGGTAACGCGCCGGCCCTCGACACCAGCGAAAACTATTCAGCCATTTTCCGCGAGGGAATAATGGCGACCCGAGTGCCGTGGGCCCGTGGGAAGTGATGATTATTATTACGAGACTAATTTCATTGGTTAGCGCCGTTCCAGAGATGCGCAAAAAAATATCATCTTTGCGGAAAACCATTAGTGTTGACCCAATATCTGGTAGCCTCAGTCTCCGTGAAGAGTTCCACGCTTCATTACTGCGCGTCAAATAATTTCAACATTTTTTAATAATTTTATTCCATTATTCGTGTATTGTACACGTTGTCCGGAAATTATTTAAGAAAAACTTCTTTACGCACGCTTGACTTGGGCAGTTAACTTGCGAATGCGTGACGAGAGCGTTACGAAAAGTGTGATCGGGCGAGGCGAACCGAAGTTGATAGGGAGATATAAGTTAGTAAAGATAAAAAGAAAGAGATTTACGTTTCGTACAGTACTGTAGGGGCAAAAGAGAGAGGTGCGAGCACACATTTTCTTTCTCTCTTTCTCACATAGCCAGTTACGTTTCGTATATCTAAGACACAGTGCAGGCATATTGTCTGTATCACAGTGTAAGAGCAAGATAGAGCTTTCTCTCTTCTTTTATAGTAAAGTTTTACTTCAGTCGTGTGGTCGTAAGCACACTCGTTATTTTTTGAAAAATGTATTCAATTTTTCGTGTAAATTACACGTTGTCTGAAAAATTATTAGTACAAGCGAGAATCTGGTAAATCTACAACACACAGAAATCCCGAAAAAAATATTTTTTAAGTGAAAACTGAATATTTTTTAAGTGAAAACTAAATATTTTTTAAGTGAAAACTGAATATTTTTTAAGTGAAAACTAAATATTTTTTAAGTGAAAACTGAAAATTCGATACAAAGAAAAAGCGACAATAAAAAAAGACAAAAACATACATTTATAGGATTTAGCCAGCGAGAGAGTGAGATAATTTAATCGTTCTTCTGTGCGGTGCTTTGTAGCCTCCTTACTCTTGTCTACTTTTTTTTAGTTTTTTGAAGGTGTCTCTTCTATCGCGAGTGAACTGAATACTTGTATATTTTCGGCTAAAATTAAAAAAAAAATATATCGTTTTTCTTCTTCTGATTCCCTCTTTAGGTGGTTTCTATCAATGTGGTAGTCTCCACACTTCTAACTGCAAATTTAATAAATACTGCAAAACTTCACTCCTACCAGTCTTGTAGATTTCGTCAATAGGCCACTTGCACGGATTTCATAACGAATTGGAAAAAATCGTGTGGATAGATTTTTTTAGCAAGATTACGAAAATGTTAGTAAATTTTTTTAGAAATGTATAGTTTTTTTTATTCTTAAGTGAATAAATCCACTTTTTGAGCTCGTGACGTCACTACATGAAAATGTCCCGTCTCCGATTATGTTCCCTTAATTTTGTAAAATTCCACACTGATTAATTTTTATTTATATGGCAACACTTTGATTTCCGGCGAATTTTTGAATCTGCGTTTAACGTTCACTAGATTTTTTGTTTGTTCTATGCGAACTTATCCTTTGGTTTGATTTTTTGATAAAGATGGCGGTTTTTTTACAGATGTTACGAAGAGAACCCCGTACAATTCATTGCTATTCGTTTGGAAAACGTTAAATAAAATTATGTCCCGTCTTTCGGGTTTATAAATAATCGTCTGATTTTTCGGATTGAAATTTTCAAAAAATCGCCAGGGTTTCAAAAATACGATTTAAAAAAAAATACAGAATGATTTAGAATATTTGCCTAAACCGGAATTTAAAAAAAAAACGTGATGCAAGTGGCCTATTTCTGCGGGAAGTTTCAATTGGAATATTCCAAATAACGGAATATACTAGTCCCAGCGGAAGTTCGTTCGTGCGTTATCGACGATCGAGCTCTTCCTTCCCACACGTCTTATATGAAAACGAAGGAGACAGCACATACTAGAATGATGACACAGTGGCGTCATCATGACCTCTCGCTGGGACTAGAATTTGATGAATTAACTTAAGCAGAAAACTTTATCTATCTATCTGTATAAATAAAAATGAATCGCCGAAATGTAGGTACGCTCATAACTTCCGAACGGCTGCACCAAATTTGATAATTTTTTTTGTGTTCGTTATTGTCAGGATAAGGTTTGTATAAAACTACTGATGAGCTCTGGCATTACGAAATTTGTATAAAAAATTGCGATATATGGCACGCGAATTGTTTGAAAACTGAATATACCGGGACTGAGTGTATGGAATGCGGGAGGGAGGAGGGGGGAGGGGAACTCGGTAGGGGTTCACGGGAATGGTGGAGGGGAAACTGGGAAGGGGGACGGGAACTCTGGAGGGGGGTTTGCGGGACGGGGGAAGGGGGGGAGTGGAGTGGGGAGAGGGAAGGCGGAGTTGGAGGAGTGGGTACGCGAGAGGGGAAGGGGACGCGGAAGAGGAAGGGGAGGCGGAAGGGGAACGGGATGAATGGGAAAGGACACGCAATGAGGAACAATTTCTTTGAATTAAATGGCATGCCGGGTACCAGCTAGTATTAGGTATAATAAATAAGTTTTTATGGAATTTTTCGTGCAGATAGAGAAAACAAATTTTACGTACTTTACTGCACTTTGTTCAAACTTTGCTCGTGCTCAGATTATACTTTTTTCAATCGTGTTTATACCTACTTTGTTTACACTTCGGACTTAAACTATAACCAGCTCCACGAAGTTCCCATTGGAAATTTAACTATTTAACACATTGGCTATTGAAAATATTCTTTTGTTTGCTTTGAGTGGATTTATGTGCAGCGTTTTTAAAAACCCGCGGTACAAAACGCCCGATAAAATAATTCTAAAGGCTCTGATAAACGAGCGAGTTTTTATAAAGCAATTTCTTGTCATTTTTTTACATTAACTACATTTTTTACATTACATTAACATAGGAGGCCTTGAGGAAAATAATTTCCCTCATTTCGTCGTCTTCGAAGATTCTGTCAGGAGGGTCTTTTTGAGGAGAGAAAGGAGTGAACATGGGTCTTGAAGAGACCTATGTTGTAGTAAGGAGGAAATACAGAGGCCGGTAAATTGTTGCACAGCCGAGTTGTTGAATTAAGGAACTATTGCACGATTCTGCACCGGTGCCGAGGGGATCAATGACGCTAGTTCCTCGGAGCATCTGCGGAGCAAGGAGAGCATTGCCACCTTTTCGTCTGTGCTCTAAGGATTGCAATCCGCTTGTTAAGATAGGAGAATCTATTTTTTATTTAATTATAGGTATTTTGTTTGGGACACCTATAGTTTACATTAATAACAGAGCATAATAGTATTCGAGTCACAATAATCGAACCATTTGCAGGTTTTCATTTCATATAATGTATAAATGAAGTGATTTGAGATTACAAGAAATGTGTTAATTAGGTGGGGATAGGGTAGGGGTAGGATGGGGGGGTCGGTTTAGTTGAGGTATAGTTATAGAAATGTGCATAAAAAAATATTAAAAAAGGAACTTCGCAGGGTGATGGTTGCATTATTTGGTATCTATAGTTATTATTGAGTATATTTCTTAATCTGGTAAATATATATATACATTTCCTAAAGCGCATGTGTCTGTTCCATTTCATATGTTGATCTACAATTACACCGAGGTTCATTTTTTTCAGTTGTATGGTTTAATATTGTACATGAGTTATTACAGACATCTTTGTCACTTTTTTTGTCTACTTATCTACTTATCTACTTATCTACTTATCTACTTATCTACTTATCTACTTACACTATATAAAGAGGTAAGGTTTGTTTGTTTGTTTGTTTGTTTGCATCGAATAGGCTCTGAAACTACTGAACCGATTTGAAAAATTCTTTCGCTGTTGGGAAGCTACACTATCCCTGAGTGACATAGGTTATATAATATTTTCAAAATAATTAGGGATCATTACTAAAACTCCAATAATGCAACCCAAGGAGTAAAAAAATTACCTAAAATATTCTTTACATCACGTGCGCTGCGAAAACTATTGATGATAGAATAAAAAAATGTACTACGACTTTGTAGAACACATCATTATTTACAAAAAAGGTCGCGACAGCATATGTCTAACTATTATGGTTATGCCACAATAAGTATTCTTTTATTTTAAAAATATAATTAATATGTCGCCGTTTGAAAAGGCTTTTTATTTGTATCTTGGTGTTAATCCTTATCAAAATAAATTACTTCAAATTCAAGACAGCTTCAATACCTTTATTTAACTTTTTGAATTTTTCAATTCGGATATTTAATTAGAAAGATATCACGAGTTTAAAAATGTTAGTATTAGAAAAAAGTTTCTGCTACGGGCCGGGCGGGAGAGGAGTCAAGAAATGAAGTGCAAGGGGGGTTGGCGGGACGGGGGAGCGGGAGAGCGGTAGCGGGGAAGGTGGAAGTGGAACGCTGGAGGTTAACGCACGGGAATGTACGCACGGGAGTAACATTTTATTTATTTAAATATGGCATTGCAACGCATGCCGGGAAACAGCTAGTAGAATATAATAATGTACGACGACTTTGCAGAAAACATCATTATTTACAAAATGTGTCGCGACAGCATATGTCTAAATATTATAGTTATGCCACAAAAAGTGTTATTTTATTTTAAAAATTTAATTGAAATGCCGCCGGTAGAAAAGGCTCTTTATTTGTGTCTTGGTATTAATCCTTATCAAAAAAAAAATACTTCATATTCAAGACTGCTTCAATACCTTTAAATAACTTTTTGAATTATTCAATTGGGACATCCCATTCGAAAGATATCACGAGTTTAAAAATGTAAATATTAAAAAAAATTGCGTGGTCGCCGGTTACCCCGCTCGGCTAGCTAGGCAACATCTTATGCGATCTAGGCGTCATTGGGATACGGGCCGTACGGGAGGGGAGTCAATGTCAAAAGGATGGAAGGGGAACGCAGGAAGGAAAAGGGACGCATGAGAATATTCATTTATTTATTTATATATTAACGCTAAAAATTTTGGAATAAACTATTTATTTATTTTAATGGCATAGCAACGCATGCCAGGAACCAGCTAGTTATGTATAAATTAGGGTAAGTTCTTTCAATGTTAGGGTAAGTTCTAAACATATTCATTAAGAAAATAAACTGTTTTTTTTTCTGCATTAATTGTAATTAGATTTGTATCGAATCAGTATTATACATATATATTTTTTACTTCTAATATTAACGAGTGTATATTGAGGTAGAACCTGCAGACAAGCAGCCATGTGGCAGCTTCGCGGAACTACCGATAAATAGTCTAGTCTAAATTATATATTTATGTAAATTGTGTTTTGTTGGAAATAATAAATAAAAAAAAAATAAAAAAAATTGTATAGTATACAGAGACCGCCAGTGTGATTTTAACTTCATTTCACTCAATTTTTTTCGATTCACTGAGTGTGATGGAGAGTTAAAAAGTCAAATTATGTGTAGTGTGTATTGAAAGTGTGTGGCGCACGATAAATGAAGGAGTTCAGAATTAGGGTTGCACCGATAGAGACTAAGAATTATGTCTGACCTGGTTTGTTTTTTGGACACTCGTTCTTGTATTCCTTATAAGAGTTCTGGGCAATCTACGAAGAATCTGGATATATTTTGTAGAAAGAGTATATCAGGCGAACTTCTTTGATCTTCCATTAATAGTATATTGAAGTACGCGGCTGAAACTTGGTGATGATAGCTACGGAAATCTAAGTATCGTAGAATCTACCAAACGGACCGCCCTTTTCCGAAAAGAGTTAAGGTTTTTTCGGGTATTTTGGGGTTGTGGTGGCTGCCAAATTCAACCGTAGGGCGCAATACCGATATCACTACAATATTTTCGGGTGATATTAATTTTCTCCTAGCCCTGCTACACGACATAATATATGTGCTGCCATGTTCGCAACGTACAGTACGTAAAAACTATATATAAACTATCATTATTTAGAAAGCAATCAATATCAATAAATATTATTTTAAGTATGGTGGAGTTATCGAAGATCGTGTTTTATGTTGCGTATTTGATTGGTACATTTGGACTAATACCTTGCCCGGCAAGACTGTTGACAGGCAAGATAGTCGTTCGGTGACAAACAATATTGGGCAATTTGTCGTGTTCGTTCACTAGAGCCTCAAAGCTCTCGTGTTCATAGATCGATCGTTCAATCAATCTGTTGTCCATTGTGTTGTGGTAACAGGCGAATTAACCTTTGGCGCTGTAATTGCTTTTTTATGTCGGAAAATGCTGAAAACGTTTTTAGCATTTTTTAATTCTTTTTTATTTTGTTTTATTAGTCGGTCATATTTTGTGAATACCTATAGGTACTCGTATGTATGAAAAAATTAACAGTGTTTTTTAAAAAGCTATTTTAAACATTCCCCACGAGATTTTTGCTCTATTTAAAACGAGTCGGTTTTTATTAAATATCGCTTAATTTATCGTTTTTAATATAAACGCGTTCTCTCTAAAATTCGTATTTACATATCCCTCCATCTACTTCTTTTTGAGTGGGTATTTTTTTTTTACATTAACTCCACACAGGAGGCCCTGAGGTAAATAATTTCCCTCAGGGCCTATGTCATCTTTAAGGCGGCTATACCGCGCCTTAAGGGGTGGGAAGAGGGGAAGCTGGGAGTTTTTCGAAATCTCACGTAGACAGTGATGTTCTCTTATTTTGATGAACAATTGTGCAAAATTCACTCCTTTTTGCGTACATAATAATATACAGAAAGAATTCAAAGAAAAAAGTGCCAAGTAATGGGACTTAAGGCGATCCAATAGTCCAGGAAAAAATCGAAATCGGAATTCACGCCCCTTTATAGGAGGAGTTTAAAAATACTTGAGAAAAAGCTTTTGGAAAGGATGTAAAAGGTATTTAAAATTTATTTTTACATGTTGTTTTCGTAAAGGCCTTTAAAAAACATTTAACTCCTTTTTTAAGCATTGTTTTTTGTAATAACAACTAAATTTAAAATTGATTTAACGAACCAAGCGACGCGGAGCCTGAGGCGTCTATTCCCCGTCGTGGTCGGGGCGGAACTGACACAAAAATGGGGGTGGCAAGTCTGTAGTCCTTCGGTGGATGGCATAGGGTCCACTTTGGAAATTCAATTTTGCCGGCCGTATTGTAAAATGACAACGCGAAAATGCATATTTTAAATTATCCAAATATAATAGTTTGAAAAAAATTATTTCGAGTTTCCAGTCAAAATATTGGTCCATCACCAGAGAAACACTAAAAGTCTCTTCTACTTTACTACAGAAAACAAAAAATAATAAATAAATATTATTAATACCTAAATACCCTTCAACGCGCCCCCATTTGTCCTCCTTTGCGCTTCGCTTATTGAGCCACCCGCGTTATCCGAGTTCAGAACCAACCCCTCCTCTCACCAAGCCACCCAAACCAACCCCTCACTGTCGGTGCCAAAACTAACCCAGCACGCCGAACCCACCAGTCCCTCCGGGCCATGCTGAGTATACCTATCTCATTGAACCGCCAGCGAACCTATACCATACCCGTGCCATAAATATACGGTATATTTAACGTGACCATTTATTTTTGCCCACAAACCGGGACATCGAAAATAAAGGTTGATACCTAATAATAATACATTTGGAGAACTTTTATAGCGCTGTTTTCGCAAAAAATCGCCTCAAGAGGCTGGACTACAATTCATCTTGCAGCTACCATCGCACGGACGATTGGAATTTTATGCCCTTGTTCAAATTTAAAGTGGTTTTTTTTTTAAATGAAATTTCTTTAGCCCCGTTGTGATTTGGAATTCGGATGAAACGAAAATGACGCATTACAGCACCTGCAAAGCATCAAACTGCGCTCATTGGCCGCTTTGATTATGATGTCACTCAAGGCTTCTATTGTTTGAAATATGAAACGGAAATGACGTTAGGTCTGCGCTCTATGGCTATGTTTCGCTTCTACCGCGTACGGACTGCACTCTTTTTTTTTTACTCATAAACTAAATAATTCAATATGTTACGGTAAAAATGTTTTTGACTTTTAGGATTGTATTTACTGTGTAGGAGGCTATAAGATCACAACTCATCTTGCAGCTACGATGCGCATGGATTATTGGAATCCTATCCCATTAATAAATTAAATTAAATATCTTATAAACTATTCGTTTTAGGAGCCTCGCATCTTAAACAACACGGGTATTTCCAGGTTTTTTATTGCTTAAAAAAATTAAGCAAAAAGTTACAACGATTATGGCATTTTTATTTTATTTTTATGTTGTCGAATAAATTTTCCACAGCGAGTTAAAGTTTCCCATTTTTGAATTACCGCTAAAACAATATTTTGGGGCATGGCTATCGTATGAAGTCATGAATGCGGACGCTTAATGACAGTGTTTATTTATACTGGTTCAGCTGAGCTACGCTTGTGATGTCATAAAACCATTTGTAAAAAAAACTGTTTTAGAGCGTTTTTAAATTCAATAATATTGCATGAAAACATAAAAAAACTAACATTTTTAGAAGGATGATTAAAATCAGAAAACTGATTTTTAAATATTCCATTTTCAACAGAATCCCTCCCCATACGTTTTTTCATGTCATTTTAGGGTTAATTATTTTATATATTGTGTATTTTGCATAAAACGCATGAGGGCTTTTTTTGTATTTCTGCTGTATTTTGTATTTTGAAGTTGTGTTCGGGGACACCGGGACACGCTGCCTCAATACGGGACTGTCCCGGTGAAAACGGGACGTCTGGTCACATTTGGTATACTGTGTGAGATAAATGTACCTACTGTGCAATAGACGAACATACCGTAAACCTGTATGTATGTACAAACATATCTCTGTGTGACATATGTTACAGAACTGGTTGGGGGAGCATTACTACCGGGGATAATTTGACGCAGATACGGAACGTCAAGTGGGGAGAGTTGACACAACTCGTATGTACGCTTTGATATATGGGATTAGTGGGTAATGACATATTTTGGTTGTCAGGTATTTTAATGTGTCGAAGAGAGAGCTTTCATTTTTTGTTCGCTTGATTCATTGGCTTAAAGAGGATACATTTGTTTATTTTTATAAGTTGAATGGCAAAAATTGGAGACGCGTGAAAAGTAATAATATTAATTATATATTTGGATGATTTGTACAGCGCCGTTTTTGTTAAAACTTATCTCAAAGGCGCAGTAAAAATTCATAATATATTTCTACAATCTTCCTTCCAAGTGCAAACTAGACAAAAAATTATAACAATTTATGGTACCGGTTCATCGATCACTGATAAGAAACTATATGTTAAATGATTTGACCAATGAACGCGATGCTGTGTTAAAATATACATATATTGTTTTATTTATATTCTGTATAAGCAGAAAATATACAGGACCGTACGAACTGGGAGGACGCCAGCGTAGGGAGTGTGGCGAACCCATCGCTCAGGGAATGGAAACACAAACCTGCAATAGACATCCCAAGCCAAGGTGTGAGCTACCGTGCTCAGGCTGAATGTCCTGGGGAACAGTGTCACGAACGGTGCCTCCGAGAAACAAGGTCGCATCTCGGAGTATTTAGACCTTACTCCATCACTCGGGGCTCTGCTGAAGTGGACCTTCTATTTCCCTGGTAATTCGTGGGACAAAAAATTGGACCATTCGAAAACTAGGGGCCTTTTGAGAACCTAGGAGTGCTGAGGCCACCTCCGTGGACTTCCTTCCTGGGCCTGTAGGAGGAACCAAGAGGAGTAGCCGTGGAGATGAGAGCTGAGGCCACCTCCATGAGCTCTTCCCTTGTGGAGCCTTCAGGGAACCAAGGGGAAGCGCACTCTTCCAGCGTGGGGCTTTCGAGGAACCAAGGAGGAGTGAGGTGGAGAGATGATGTCTTCTTCCCATGTGGGGCCTTCAGGAAACCATGTAGGAGTGAAGAGGCAGGGCCAGATCTACGAAATCTGGCACCCTGTGCAGTAGGTACGGATGGCGCCCCCCCTACATTTTTATATTGATTAAAAATTCGTTCACCCCAATTTTTTGTATTTTTTTTTATTTAATTTTTTTTTACCCTATTTATCAAATAAAATCAAGACATATAAGGGGTGTAACTTTTCCAAGTGACCTGGCGGTAGCTCTCACACTCGTTTTTTTTTTAAAGAGAGAATCGCCAGGAGCCCTATACTCTCTGAATCTATTGGGTAAACATAAAATTATGGTGCTATTTTAATTATTTTAGGAAAAACTCTTTTTGCAAGTTATGTTTGAAAATAATACAACGAATTGTTTGTTTGTGCCCGTACCATGATTTAAAATATAGGTTACGAGACAATGCGGGTGGTTTCGCTGAACTAGGTCCATTAGACATTCTTGAGATTTACTGCGTTTATGTATATACCCAACGCGAATATTAATAGAAAAAGCAAATACAAATCGTTCTCATGGCAACGTACAACACAAGAATAGCATCCACAGCTTCTGACTAGCTCTAAAATCTAATAAGAATATAACCTCAAATTTGTACTTTGCATTTCATTGACACCGTAAAATAACAAATCTAACAAATCTAACAGATATAAATTATACATTTAATGAACTTCAAATAATATGTCAAATCAATGATGAAACTTTCAACACGTTGCAACTTGGAAATCCTGAAAACCGTGCGATGCTTTTGTTAATGGAATTTACTGAAGATTTCATAAGAAAATGGTCTTTAACTACCTTCTCCTAGAGACTTAAATCGTACAAAATAAAGCAATAGCGAGCGTACGGACAACACACTAACAAAAATTGTCAGCAATTTGAAAGGTGCAAGTCGGTTTGTTTGATGTTAGTTATTGAATTTGGATCGCACCCATTCGTCGTAAAAGATATATGGAAAAATAGATCTTACATTTAAACTAAATATATGGAATTAGTAAAAAAATTCTGTAACTGACTATAAATTCGTTAGCCGTTGATTTCAACCTGATGCGTGCGCATTCTGTTTCTTTGGAAAGTGTTGCTAGAGCGTAAAAATTATTTCGTACTATGGATAATTTTTAAACGATTCAGGGAATATTAAAACTAAATTTTAATACAATATTTATTTTCTCACAGCGCCCCTTCGGAGTTGGCGCCAGGTTTTTTGCACGTTTTTAAACGTATGGCAGATCCGGCGCTGTGAAGAGGAGAGATGAGACCATCTCTGTGAACTCTTCCCTTGTGGGGACTTTAGGGAACCACAGAGGAGTGAAGAGGAGAGATGAAGTCCTCTTCTCTCCTGGGGCCCTTGGGGAACCAAGGTGGGGTGGACTCTTCCCTTGTTGGGCCTTTAGGGAACCAAAGGGTGGTGAACTCTCCGTCATGGAGCCTTCGGGGAACTAGGAGTGGAGAGGAGAGATGAAGCCCTCTTCCCTAGTGGGGCCTTAAGGGAACCAAGGACGAGTGAAGAGGGGAAACAAGACCTAGGAATACACATTGTCGAAACAGAAGATATAGCTTCATTTCCAATGACAACTCTGGTGAACTTTATTAAAGGGACTGGGTTGTTGTTAAAGGATTGAGGTAAAGTGGGAGATAGCACAATGGGCCTATGGCCTAAGCGCTCACGGGAACTAATCGTAAAACATCTGCGCAAAGAATAACAAAATTTAAAAAAAATACCTGGGAGGTCACTTGAGTTTATTTGGATAAATTTAGGTACAGTTCGCACGCAGATAGATCTGGTTTCAAAACTAAATCGAATCTGAACTACGTACTTTCATTCTCATAATACGATAGTTGCAGAGCCTAGTTAGAATGGTCTAGCATACAAATAGGCATCGTATCACCAAACACCGGCGCTTAAAGTCTTTAAATATCTGTGACGTAAATATGGTATATTTGCGCAGTATCATTCGGTATATCAGGAATATTTTTTTTACATTAGCTTCACACTGAGGAAAACGATTCCCCTCAGGGCCTATGTCATCATTATCAGAGATTATCACCATATTTTTAAAGGCTCCTATTGGTTGAGATTGTTTTTGGTAAAGTTTCGCTTATACCGCGTGTGAACCGCACTCGATTTTTACATAAAATTCTTCTACGTGGTGCCATAGAGACGGGATTTTTTTATACATTAGCACGACACACGAGGCCTTGAGAAAAATAATTTCATTAACGACCTATGTCATCTTAGGGGATGCTGTCTGAAGGATATTTTTAGGGACAGGAAGTAAAGGATGTTCTGGTTAGGAAAAAGGTTTGAGGGTTGGGTAGTAATCTGGGGGTCAGTGTGTCTATATCTATCCCTTCCACTACGGAGCAAGGCGATGTTCCCAGAGAGTCCTGCTGGAGAGGTCAACAGATCTCCCTCGATACGGCCTGCCACGCGTTTGGCGGGCATTTGCATCCCCCGCTAAGATCCGGACAAACCTCACCCCATGAACCCGGTCACCTTTGCAATGTAGTGAACCACATGGGGCTACCTATGGTAGAGGTGTTGGTAATCCAAAAAATAGTTCCAGGGGCGGCAGTGGCGGTACCCGTACTCGCCAATTGAATACATGTTGGAATGGTTTTCGCCTCGAATTATGAGTCTACAGGCAAAGCATTCACCTTACCATTGTTTACATTAAAAATGACTTAATAAAAAGCCATCCACAGAAATGTACTAACTTACAACATAGCTTTCTTAAAAAAGCTTTTAATAAAAATAAAGAATCAATGTAATCTAATAATCTTTTATCGTTACTAAATTATGGTAATCGTGCATCACTTCCACTTAAACCAAATCACGTCATTACACGCACAGATAGGTATCAAATCTATTAAAATGTTACGCACAGTGTATAAAATTTGTCCAAGCCCATGATTATTAAGAAGTTTGAACCAAAATAAACTTAATGATTTTGTGACTACTATTGTACATTAAATTAAAATATCCACTTCTACCTTTTTAGATAAAGCTCTAAATGAAGCGACAAACGAATAGATAATATTGATAATCGTTTTGGATGTTTTTATCATTGTCCATGGGACTCAAACACCAGTCCTGCTTATACCTGAAGTACCCATAAAATGAACCTTTTAATGTTATTTTTTTACTCCTGCTCAGTTAAAGATAGAAAGATCAACATTTAGTAGGAGATTGGAATAAAGATATACTCACCCCAAAAGTCGTTTATGAGATCCGAAATAAAATTCTAAAAAAAAGGTAACCGTTGACTTGACTGAGAGCGGTGGGTTGTCTGATATGGCGGTTGGGACGGTATCAATAAAGTTGTTCTATGTCAGTTTACAAAAAGTATTCATTATTGATTTTTATAGCTGAAATCGCACTATTGAAAATGGTAACTAACCATTAGAACTACTATCTCACCTACTGAATTTGACAATGCTATCTGCTTATGTTAGTTTTTGAACTTCTTTATTAGAAACTCGTTGAAACGGAAGCGAGCGACACTGTAAAGAGACAAACACATACATCTATAAAATTTAGCCTGCGAGAGAATGAGATATATAATATAATCGGTCTTCTCTTTGTGTGGTGCTTCGTAGCCTCACCACTCATGACTACTTTAGTTTTCTTAAGATTTCACTTTTACCGCGTTGTGAATTGCATTGCATTCTATGATAATTTAAATTGTATTTTTCTATGTAATCTGTACGAAATTAATTTGGAAGGCGGGTATGGGTATTAGAGGCCGGGAACCCTTTATGGGATAAAGGGTTCCCGGCTACGTTTGGTGAAGGAGTCAATAGGGTGAAGATTTTCTCGGTTTTGGCGGCGGATGCATCTGCCCACCAACTGTGTGGTGAACGGGATTTGGAGAGACTGGTTGAGGGAGACATTTTACCGCTCCAGACGGACTCTTTCGACCCATTATATTTCACCGCAGTGGGAGGGATTGAATCGTGCTTTTTTTTACATGAATACCGCACAAGAGTCCCAACTGCTCCCGTCTGGAGCCAGTGAGACTGTGGCATCCCGAATTGGGGTATGTTGTGAGGCTGAAGGTAGTGGGGATGGGAAGGAGATAGGGAGGGAAGAGGAAGGTGGGGAAGTACCTGGCTATTCAGATCTGGTCACCAAACACTGCTATGGCCTTTTCAAGCAAAGTTTCAATTTTAAATGGTGGTCTTACACCAGGGCGATACTGAGAGTATCTTCCACTCTGGAACGTGCCGCAAATATACTATATATTATTTTAAATTAGTAAATTGTGAATAACACAAATTAATCAAATAAAACTTATTTCCCACACCGGCATTCGATCCTGCGACCTTCGGTTTGCGATACAAGAGCCTTACAGTTGGACTAAGCCGGCCATACATACTGAACATACTGACCTCCAGGTTCCTACTCACCCTTCTAACCGTTTTCCTTCCCATATTCCTCGCCTTACATTTAAAAAAAAAACCGTCCACACAGCATCCCTTAAGATGATATAGGCCCTGATAGAAATTAATTACTGAGGACCTCCTGTTTCGAATGTAAAATGTATCTAATAATAGATCTCATTATATTGCTCTTTTGCTTCTAAAACGATTTAAAAAAAGGACAGGTAACCAACAAAGATAATTTTATTTAATTCATTATTAAATATTATTAAGTATTTAGTAATGACGTTTCTAAACAAGCTTATTGACTATGTATTGACTAATGGATTTTTATCAGATTTTTGCATTTTATGATTCTGAAAACAAAAATGATTTTTTGAAAACTTTAATTTAACTCAATACGTATGGGTGTACATAAGATTATTTAATGTGCATGGAAATATAAAAAAAAATAAATAACCAGTTTTTAAATTGCAGATAGCAAAAAAATAAAAAAATAATGTAGGTTAATAAAAATACATAACAAAGTGTGGAATACTTACGACACACCTAGGTAAATATTAATAACTAGCTGACCCGGCGAACTTTGTACCGCCTCAGAATCAATAAAAGTTGAATTAAATTAAGTTTTTTTACTAAGTTAAAAATTACACAATGAAGCAATTATCAATGTGCAACTGTCCTTGTTTTGTTTGTCGGAATCAGAGATAGCGTTGTGAACGGATTTATATTTTTGGTGATTTTCTTATTTTACACTAACTTACGGGAATTTGGGAGGCGAATTTTGGGTGCCGCCTCCCCGGGAACCATTTATTGGGTAAACAACACCTCTGTCATACGTCACCCATAGGTCACCCTAAGTGGTTCGCTACGTTTGGGGATTTAGCAGAGGTACCCGGGTTCATGGGATAACGTTTGTCCGGGTCCCACCCGCTGCGTGGCGGGCCGGATCGAGAGAGACTGATGGGGATGGATTCATACGTCCGTCACTCCCGGACACACTAACCCCAGATTCCTACCCACCCCTCATTCCTTTTTCCTTCCCAGAACTTCCTATCCTTCCCTTCCTTAAAAAGACCCTCCACACAGCATCCCCTAAGATGATATAGGTCCTGAGGAAAGTAATTTTCTTCTTGCCTTATGTGTGAGAAAAAAAATTGCTTTTCATTTTCTTTATACGTGTAAGGGATTTTGATTATAATTACTGCATCTTTCCTTTGAACGGGTGGAGACATACGTTTACTGTTTGTCTCATTTTCGACTATTGACATTTAGTGTGTAAGAAAAAGAGGCAGCATTATATGTTTGAAAAAATAAAAGCAAACAATTAGCGCATCGACATTTGAAGTTTTTGAATTTTTGGAATTCACGAACAGTTCAATATTATAGGTACTTATCACAAAATGCCCGCAGCTCTTTCAAATATGAGAATTCGTTCCATACAAAAATGTATGGGGAAAAGAATATTCTAAATAACTATATTTTTCGTTAATTTTTGTGATGTTTTAGTAGTTATTATCCTTTCCGGGGCGGAGACAAATCCAACAAATTAAAGATCATCAAAATCGGTGCAGCCATTCTCGAGTTATAAATAGTGTAACTAACCCGACTTTGTTTTATATATTAAGATATGGAACATTCAATTGTCATTCAAATAAACCTCGCATTACTTATTAAACCAATTTAATTAATTTATTTGTTAAATATAATAAAATTATTTATTTATTAATTAAATAAAACAAATTTATTAATTTAAATTATGAAATTAATTTTAAAATATTTTTATTAAATGGATTGTTAATAAATTATTTTGCTAATTAAAGAAATTGTTAATCAATTAATTACTTATTAAAGTTGATAGATTTTATTAATTAAATAATAAATTTTTTTGTATATTAATTATGTAAAGGAATTTATTAATTAAATAAATTGTTTGTTTTAAAATTGGTTAATTAATTATTTAAGTAAATTTATTATTAAAGATAAAAAATTTATTTATTTATTTTTCATTTAATTTAATTAATTTATTTATTATATAATAACTAAGCCATTAATTAAATCAATTTATTTGTTCATTCATTTTTTCACAGCATTTCAATTGTCCAATCTGATCTGCCGAACGATTCCGTATCATTGGGATCGTTATCAGATAACGGACGTTATCTCCTGTCAGATTTGTGTGCTTTTTACATATTTACTGTCACATATTTTAGTTTAGATCGGTTTAAACATGAATTCTTTCAATCACGCATGATTATTTACTCATTTTAAGTACGATGTACATAGGAAAAGCAAATAAAAGCCATAAAAATCACAAAATAACGATCCCACAAAAAATACGGAATCTACCGGCTGTACTCCCCAGACCTGCTCGAATAAATCTTTAATGAATAAATAAAAATATATAAAATAACATAATGTGGTAGTTAATCCCGGAATTATTTCAAAATTTGCTGAATGTGTAGATTCCTAAATGGTTGAGTATCAAACGTATAGGTTGAAATACATTATTTTTTCAATGCGAGGGTGATCCCATGGCAGGTCGTGAAGACAAGATCCCAGTCCGACAGACCTGACCTGGAAGGCCCCGTTACCCTCGACATACCGGGATCATTTTTTTACAGTCGTCACCTTATCCGCGACCCATCTCCCCGTAATTTATGAGCAGCCAGCTTTACGTAGGTATTACTTTTAATTCTTTGTAGAGGTCCGATTCATTCATAAAGTCCTTCTATTCTTACTACACGACCCGCCTCTCCGGAATTTTTATTTTTTACACGAGATATGTATGGCACCCGTACAACTTAATTCAGGACAACAAACTGAGGCAAATTTATTGTTATTGTTTCAATAATCCCCTCCTTGAGATAACCCGCATTAGCTCCTAATAAACATTGGTTGTGATTTTTAAGGTCGAATTCAACCTATCAAGATTTAGAAAGGCATAATATTAACTCTAATTTAGGTACACAGCTTTTCTATTAGCGTTAGCATTATATTCGATCTTGCAATTAGATAAAATCCATAATGTTTTTCATAACATCTTTGGGGTTAGGAGTATTTTTATTTATTGGCAGAGAAGACGTTTGCTCGCCTATTCCATGACGAGCCGGATCGAGAGAGACTGGTTGAAGGAGACCTAACCCAGACCTTTCCAGCCAGACTCTCTTGACCCATCGACTTGCACTTCTGTGAGAGGGATGAATTTAGATGTTCGTCACTCCTAGATACATTGCCCCCAGATTTCTACCCACCTTGTTCCTTCCCTTAAAAGACCTTCCACACAACATTCCCAAATGTGACATCCTGAGGGATGTTTTTTCCTCAGGACCTCCCGGGTGGAGCTAACATAAAAAACATTTTTGCATTTGCAAATCATACCTAACAGATGGAAATCAATGTGTTCAGTTACCATCACTGAAATCATCCCGTCCAACCAGAATCAACTTTGGTGTACCACAGGGAAGTGTACTCTGTCCCATAATTTTTCTCGTATACATTAATGATTTATGTAGATTACAAATTGGTGGTAATATAATCACTTTTCCGATGATACTGCCCTTTTACTAAAAAGTAAAACATGGGAAGAAACATTTCGTAGAGCGGAAATAATATTGCAAAATATCAAACAGTGGCTGGATGATAATCTACTTACGTTAAACATATCTAAAACGAAATATCTAACATTTAGCCTCAATAACCCAAGTCAACCCTCAATTAATCGTGTACTAAAAATACATTCTTGTAAAGATCTCGTTAGATGTATGTGCAATCCACTGGAACGAGTAGATTCCATTAAGTACTTATATGGGTAATAATTATTGATAATAAACTTAGGTGGGAAGACCATGTAATTAATGTCACAAACCGTATACGGAAACTGGCATACATCCTCAGATCATTACGAAACATATTAAACAAAAATACACTAAAAACAGTTTACTTTTCTCTATGTCAATCATTAATATCTTACGGTATAATTGTCTGGGGAGGATGCTCTAAAACAATATTAGATCTGTTAATAAAAGCTCAAAAACTGATAATACGGACTATTTACAAAGTACATTACATTCACCCCACGAAGGACTTATTTAGTGACCTCCAAGTGCTTAACATAAAATCCTTGTATATCAAATACCTATCTTCCTATTTCAAATTTAAATTTATAAAAAAAAATGTTTTTGAATCAAACTACAGTACAAGATATTTCAAACAATCTAACTATATTATATTTTTAAGCGCTCTAGGGGAAAATATCTGAATTTGATGTTAAGATATCATTATTTGTCTTCTTTTTCTTATGAGTACAAAATTATATACTGTTAGGAATACATAATTAACACCTTTTCCTGCTATAAATAACATGTTATGTTAGTAAACAATGTAATATGAATTTAAATTTGTCAATTTGACTGGCCTAAAACAGGATCCATTCCTAGTTGGCTAGTCAAAGTTTCCACATATGTTTTATTGTTCAATTTTATGTGAAATAAAGTTATAAAGTTATAAGTTATAAAGTTATATTATTCCAGTTACAAAAACCTCAATGGCCCAGTCACAGTTTAACTTCCTTGCCCCGAAAATCTTTAATAATTTACCAATTGAAATAAAGACGGTAGACCAATATCACACTTTTAGGAAAGCGATTAGGGATTTTTTGATGAGTGAATGTAACAGTGCCAGTGGCTTGTTTCTCGTTCTCAGATAGAACAACTGTATTTTTAATATGTTATGATATGTATATGTATGTTTATACCTGTACGAGTATAGATATGTGCACGTTTGTATAATATGTATGTGTGCACCGCATTCGTTGTGCTTGCATGCACACATATTGAAAAAAAGTTATGCACGTATGTTATATCTGTTTAGATGTGTGCACCTACGTATATAGTGTGTGCCTACATGCACACATAATGAAAAAAAAAAGTTTTGTACATTTTTATAAACTAATGCTAATTTACTTCTTTTCCCCTTTCCATTTTCTACTTTTTTATTATAATGTTTTCCATTTTTAGCATAATTTATACTAAATTTATATATTTACACTAGACTTCATATTTAACACAAAGTAAAAGTACTCCATTGGTCACCATTAAACAGGCAGCCGCCTAGTATGGTGATCTTATATATATACTCTATGTATGTAAATGTCTTAATTATGTATCATGTGTTTTATAATAAATAAATATGAAAGACATTTTTGAAAAAAAAAAAAAAAAATTCGGACAAAACTATTTGAAAATGTAGATACTGCCGCAAATAAATAATTCATATTAATATTTAAAATGTCTTTACTTTACTGTGTTCGGGACTATATGTAGGATTATGAAAGATTTTTTAAAAATTTATTTTGAGGGATCAGCAGGATTTATCGGTCTAGGTCTAGTTAGGAGTTCTACCGAACCGAACCCTCTAATATGAAAAAATCTGGAGTGGGTGAATTATTTTCCCATTTGGTCTCTAGTAGATTGACGTATTGTTCTTGTATTGTTTTGTATTTATTATACTTATATAATGCACTTATTACATAGCGTGGATTGACTAGATAAAAATTTGTGGAAAAGTGTGTGGAAGGGTTTAGTTTTTCCTGTGGGGAAGATTTAACCCGGACATAAAATCTGAAGCACCTAATTAATAACGTTTATTACGTGGTGGTCGTAGGAGAAGAGACCATTCCTCATTCAAGACATGCCTTTTATAACCTTCGTTCATGTCCAAACATTATTATTTGGTTCCTATATAAACTTAGATCCACATTCATTACAACATTTTAACGCATAACTTGCAGAAAGTGTTTTTCCTAAAATAATTAAATGAGAGCGATCTACAAAAGGGCAGATTATGCATTATTTTAAGTTCACCCGAATTTCTACCCATTTCATACATATTTTCGTTAAACACGTTAAGTTTTAAAGCTCTTATAAAAATATATGTTGTTCTTGAAGTCAATATGTAGACATTCTCCGCGCCGAAACGTAAATTATATAAATTTCCCTCGATACAAAAAAATCGCAAAACATGCTCTGAAAATTATTATAAAAACGTTTGTTTAAGTTATTTTGCAAGTTATATGTATGAAAAAAAATCATAGTGTTTCTTTAAATTCTGTTTATATTTTTGCTCTATTTTAAACGAGTCGTGTTTTATTAAACATTTTCACTAATTGCGTATCGATTTTATCGCTTTAAATATTAGAGCGCTCCTCTTACATTTGTAATTACATATCTCTCCATCTTCTTCTTTTTGATCCCGGTTACGGCGTCTTAAGGTAAAGCGCTTCTAAGTATTTCGAAATTGTGTGGTTTTGGTTTGAAAATATTTCACAAGCTTAAATTAAAGTTAAAGTACCATATTTGAACCATACCTATTGCATAACTTAACTTGAGTTTACTCTGCCAGTAAATAAAAAAAAATATTTTAAAAGGATTATTATTTGTGTACCACCACACACTATGTATGTATTAAGCTATTACCATTTTTGTTCTGAATGTTTTATGATCCCACACATAATAATAAAATTATTGTTACACAAATGTTTTTCATTGGGGAGTGTAGGCAATTATCGTTCATACTCCCCAATAAAAAACGGTCGTTGCGCGACATTAACGCATGGCCATATCATATTATATGACCGTAAAGTCAATCCGTGTAATTCATTCCGGATCCGCTAGTCACGAAGTGATGACAAGTAACCCCTAATTTTGCGAAAAATACCGCCCTTGATACTCGGCCCTGGATTGACAATGCACCCAGGCTATAATAAGGTAATTTCATTATTTTTTTTTTATTGAAAAAAAAAATTAATAGAACACTAATATTTTATTTTTATGTAGAATACGAATATACCTATTGTACCTATGTTTTTTATCACAAAAAAGTTTGTAAATATTAAAAAAAAACTTATTTAACTAGAAGTCTGAACTAGAGTACATACATTTAACATTACATTAAAATACAAATTTATTTACTTTAATGATTTTGTTGATTATGAATAAAAAAATATCTTTTTTTTTTAAATAAAACTTCTTTACGCACGCGCACACTTGACTTGGAGTAAGCTGGTGAATACGTGACGAGAGCGTTACGAAAAGTGTGATCAGGCGAGGCAAACGGAACTTGGGAGGGAGATATAAGTTAGTGAAGAGAGAAAGAGAGAGAGTTACGTTTCGTATATTACTGTAGGGGCAAGAGAGAGAGGTGCGAGCACACATTTTCTTTCTCTCTTTCTCTCATAGCCAGTAACGTTTCGTATATCTAAGACACAGTGCAGGCCTATTATCTGTATCACACTGCAGGAGCAAGAGAGAGCAATGCACGCGCACATTTTCTCTCAAACACACTTTTTTTTATTCTACCCACACTCTTCTTGAAGTGAAAACTTATTTGGCTATTTGTGATTTAAAACACATACATCTAAAGGATTTAGCCTGCGAGAGAATGAGATTATATAACTTGCCCTCCCCAATGAATTGCTCACTAATGAATTTCTTTATGAAAGCGGAAGCTGTAAAGTGCATTTATACGTGGGACTTTTTAAATTAACTTATCTTAAGTCATCTTTGGGGATGCTGCGTGGATATTCTGGGTCTTTCTATTAAAGGAAGGAGTGGTAGTTATTGGAAGGAAAAAGGTATGAAGGGTGGATAGTGGGTAGGAATCTAGGCGTCAGTGTATTCAAGTGTAAAGCATAAATCCATCCTAGTGAGTTTGTTCTCCCTGATCCGGCCTTTCAGGGAGATCCTTCGAACAGAAGATTCTTTATGAAGACCTGGACCAACCTCAATCCAAAAATCCGGCGAATGGAATTTTTTTGTTGTTTTATGTTAAAGACTTTTTCATTATTAACATTAATTAACATTTTCTATAAAGATTTTACATTCACCATTTCTGATTTTGCGCCAAAGATGCGGCATACATAAAAACAAACAAATAAAATACGAAGAACGCTTTCTATCCTGATGAAGAAACCTTCGGTTTAGAAATATGGTGATAATTTTTATTAAATAGTCTTTTAATCGAAGTAATTTTTAAAACTTAATGAGTAAAACCTGAAATTGTAATACTTAAACATTGAAGACAATATTAGCTGCTCTCAAACGAAAATTTGAAACAGAAAAATCAGAAAAAGATTCTGTCGCATCCAGGAGTTGCATCCAGGAATTGTACCCAAGACGTTACTGGAGCTCTGCTCTAACCACTGACCTAATACAATCCTATATATCCCTTTCGGTCATAAAATTTTACAATTTGATGTTTTACTCATAAAGTTAATCCAGAAAAAATATATTTATATCCTCTATTGTTGATATAATGTCGCACATGAAAATAAAAATGGATGCATTTATCCCAGACTCTATCTTGATTTGCATTTAGTTCGGGAAGAATCTTGCAATCATACGCAATGATAGCAACCAACAGTTTTGGCTTCGAACCATGTTCCTAGACAAAACTGTTCTATTTTGGCTTTGAACCATTTCTATCCTTTTCTGATACTTTGTAGAAGGTTCTTACATAAAGAAAAAATAAGAAAATTGCGCAGAAAATTGGATAATTTCATAAAAATTAACGACTATTTTAACTTCGCGCTTTTGATGAATGTGAATTTAGTAGGCAGCTGATTTTTTTGTAACAAAAAAATTGTCTTTGGACTATTTAAATTGTAGATATTTTAAACCTAGTTGGAAAACCTTATCCAAACCATGAAGTTAAATCATAGAAGTCGCTTAAAATTTATCCAAAGCATAGTCCCCCTCAGCACAGGATCTCCTAGTGAGGGGGACTACGAATAAAAGTTCTATTTTATATATATATATATATATAAAAAAAAAAGTTAGGTACCAAATTAGATTGATTGTTCTTATAATATACAAAAATTAATATATGAAAAATGAAAATTTGAATTAAAAAAATGTAATAGGTGGCATGCGTGCTGTTTGAAAACTGAATGTACTGGGACTGAATATATGGAACGCGGGAGAGGGGTTAGCGTGACGGGGGAACGAGTGAGCGGGAGAGGGAGTAGGGTAGGCGGGGGAGGTGGAAGGGGAACGCGGGTAGGGATGGGGACGCACGGGAAAGTTCATGCAGGGAGAAACAATTTATTTCTTTGATGATGGCAGAGCAATAACGCATGACGGGAACCAGCTTGTTCTTCATATTTATGAAAGTACGATTGGCAAAAAATTTTACCCCGATTAACACACGCGCCATCGTAGTGTGACAATTGAATTTATTTGCTTGGTGTGTCACACTGCTACCACCGGCCCTCCACCGACCCTATGGAAGGATATTATCTGGAAAATATGGTAAGCATTCCGTAATTGGACGATTTGTATCCGCGATGATGGGCGATTGAAACAAATCTGTCGGGCTAAGCGGCGTTCACAACCACCCTTTTCAATAGATCTGAATTTTATTACGCCCTGAAGTGTGACGATGTTGAGCGTAAAATTTAATGATGCAAAAATATGATCATTTTAAATAAGGTCGTATTTAATAAAAATAAATTGTAATAGGCCACTTGCAACACATTTTAAATTTTTTTTTCCGGTTTAAGCAAATATTCTAAGACATTCTGTATTTTTTTTTTAATCATATTTTTGAAATGGCGATTTTTAGAAAATTTCAATCCGAAAAATCAGACCATTTTTTATAAACCGGAAACACGGGACATAATTTTATTGGTGCGAAAAAACGATAATTACATAGCCGAAAATCATTTAAAAATAGAACGTTTTTCACACAAATAGCAATATTCAACGAATGTTCACATTAATTTATACATATTTTTTTGGCAATAATTTTTTGTCCATCAAAAACACTAATTTCGGTATTTTGTCTGTAACTCTGATTAAATGATCTCCAAAAATTGTGTTTTGAGTATTCAATTCAATTTATTCATTTTTAAAACATTACAAAATTAAAATTTAAAAGCGTTTTAAAAGAGATTTACTTTTGACATGGCTCGACTCAGGTATCTGATTCACTTAAACGTGCTATGTCTTCCTAGAGCGTAATATACATTTGCCTAATAAAATATGTGTGTTTTTATTTTTTTTTAAAGTGAAAACTTCTTAAGCACCGTCGTGATTTGAAACTCGATGAAACGAAAAAGCTACACTAAAAAGAGATAAGCACAAACATCTTTAGGATTTAGCCTGCGAGAGAATGAGATAGTCTGTAAGACTAAAACTGTCTCAACACAGGTATATCTTAGTGAGACAGTCATAAAAAAAATGTAAATATACTTTTTAAAGATAAATAAAAAATAAATAAAAAAAAACAAATCAGTCTCCTCTTTGTGCGGTGCTTCGTAGCCTCTCCAATTTGTCTACTTTAGTTTTCTGAAGGTTTCACTTCTACCACGTGGGAACTGCACACACTTTTCTCGTTATCAGTCATTTTAGTTATAAAAAACGTGTAAAAAAAGGGTTTTAAAATTGCCATTTTCTAAATTGAAAATGATTTGTCCGGAATTCAGACTCTCCCAATTGATGTATTGTATTTACAAGAGACACCGAGCACAAAAAAATGTTGGTATTTTCTATATCGATTTAAAATGTGCCATTTTCGATTTGCCGCCAAAAACACATGTTCCTTTTTATTTGCGAATTCGGCGGCGATGACGTCACTCCGGGTAACGTTTCTATGGCATAATGACGTTGTGTCCAGTTGGAATCTTTTCGATACATACAACTATTTGGTATTGGAAAATACCTTGAATGTTCGTCAGTTCAAACTTTTGTCATCTGTAAAGATATCCGCTTCAAGCTGTACATGTTTTGTCCTCAAATAATATCGCGATTAAATTGCTCCGTCATCGGGCTACTTCTTCAATTGCCATCCTACCAAACATTTAAAATATTTTTTTTCCCAGCTTAGACTTAACGATTTTGACACTAAAGTTTTATTAGTCTAGACTCATGTTGCCTACTTGTCTACCAAATGAAAAGTTAATGCAAATTTCTAAAGAAACGTGATTCCAGATAGATATTATAATGACAATAAATAAATTACAAGACAAACATTTTTTCGAATAACCACGCTTTTTGGTGTTTCTCTTGGCAGTTAAAACGATACTTAAAAAACGCACTCAGTGGCTTTTACTACAAAATTCTGAAATTCTACGAATTTTACAGAATTAAAATGATATTTGATGGGTGAATTATAAAAATCAACAGATTATCGTGAAGTTTAACGAAAGGTTTAATGTTTACCACGAGTTAAGGTTCTAGCGTTGTAAAGTTTTTATATAAATTCCCTTACAGTTATAAAAAATACCGTAATAATCTGCCGAGTCGAAAGTAATAGGATTTAGTGTTAGGATAACATACACATGTGTTTTATTCAAATGTGCGATTAAAATTTCCACGAAAGCGAAATGGGAATTATTGTTATTAGAAACTTGTCTTTATAGTCCCGGTGACATTCCAGTGCGAATTTCGGTGAAAATCTGGAACATTAAATTGAAGTACTCGGCTCGGATAAGGAATTCCGTATTATGCTTAGGTATTTATATTGTCAATAATGTTTAACGGATCTCCCCATAACGCCCTAAAATTAATTACCTACATTAACTAAACATAACGATAATTTGTATAATTTTAAACATAATGTCACCAATACTAAAGATGAAGCCATAATAAATAATGCAAAATCATACAAAATCAGATGTTTTTGTTTTGAAAATAATTTGATCGCTTGGAAGTATTATAGATGCTTAAATTAAATACTGCGTGTAGAACATACCTTAGGCCTTAAAAATTGCGGTAATTTTTTTAAAAGTCTTTTAATAAGTCTATAAAAAAATAAAGTGTGAGTTCTATAAAAAAACACTTTCAAGTCCAAACTCTCCTATTTATAAACCCCTTTAAGGATATGGTTTTATTGTATAATGTAGCAAATTCAGTTTCTTTTATAATAATCGCAAAAAAATAATATTTACGCCCGAACTTCCCAAATTAAAACAAAATATGCATTTTCGCGTTGTTATTTTACAATACGGCCGCTAGTCGACGAGTTTGGTTTTTCAAAGTGAACCCTAAGCCGTCCACCGAAGAACTACTGAATACGCCACGCCCATTTTCAGTCAGACCTCCCCCGACTGTAGCGGGGAATAGACGTTAGGCTCCGCGTCGCTTGATTTTATGAGATCAATTTTAAATTTCCGTTTTATTACAATAAACAATGCGTAAAAATGGAGTTAATGTTTTTTACATGTTTTTACGAAATCAGCCTGTAAAAAAAACTCCAATGCCTTCTCCAACCTTTCCAAAAGCTTTTCCTCAAGTATTTTCAAACTCCTCCCATAAAGGGGCGTGAATTCCGATTTCGATTTTTTCCTGGAATATTGGATCGCCTTAATCAAACATTTTGTTGGGTCCGGATAAAAACTAAAGGTTCAGTTTTTTTTCACAATTGTCGTCTTAGCGTAGTGAAGTCATGTTTTAACTCGACCGTTTTGCATTCGTCTCTCTGCAAATTGGTTTCTACGTCTCGTTTTTGTTTCGAGGTGATAACCGTTTTAATGGTTTAGTTAAAAATCTTTTTTCAAATGTGAAATCGTCGAGTTTGTTTGAACTTTTGAAGTGAAAACTTCTTTAGCACCGTTGTGATTTGAAACGCGATGAAACGAAAAAAGAGATAAACACATGCGTCTATAGGATTAAGCCTGCGAGAGAAAGATAATTTGATCAGTTGCACTTCTACCGCGTAATATACGGTACCTACCTGCCGAACAGTCTGAGGAAAACTTGAAAAAAAAAATTATTTAGTGACGTTTCCTTGGACAAATTTATTTGTTAGAAATAAAAATAAAATTGCATTAAATATAATTAAGCAGGTAGGCATTTAAGGGCCTACTTACCAAGGTTCGTAGAAAATACGTTTAAAAATGTTAGCTTGTCGAGAAGGTAGAGGGGTGATGGGCAAAACATTCATAAAGTTAGTTCCACTGGGAGATTTGAATTCACTGCAATACAAGTAGCAGTGTTTTACTTCAAGCTACGTCAAGCGTTCGAAATTTCGAAAGCGGCCGGGCTAGTTTTTTTTCGAAAAGGGCCCGTTTGAGCTAAACGCTTGTTAAGGTGATCCAATAGTCCAGGAAAAAATCGAAATCGGAATTCACGCCCTTTATGGGAGGAGTTTAAAAATACTTGAGAAAAAACTTTTGGAAAGGTTGGAAAAGGTATTTGAGTTTTTTTTATATGGGTTGATTTCGTAAAGGCCTGTAAAAAACATTAATTCCTTTTTAACGCATTGTATATTGTAATAAAACGGAAATTTAAAATTGATTTCACGAAACCAAGCGGCGCGGAGCCACACGTCTATTTCCCGCTCCGGCCGGGGCGTAACTGATACTAAATGGTGTGCCCAGTGCATGGTTCTTGTGCCTATGCCATAAGGGTTACTTCAAGAATCCAAGTTCGTAGAGTGCGTGCCGTATTGATTGTTGTCAAAAATAACAACGAGAAAATGCATGTTTTATTTTATTTTTTGAAGTTCGGTCGTAAATACATTTTTTTGCGATTATTATAAAAAAAATGAATTTGCCACATTAAACAATAAAACCATATTCGAAAAATAGTTTGAAAAAAAGGAGAGTTTGGTTTTTTTTGTAGACCTTATACTTTATTTTTTTCTAAGCTCATTAAAATACATATTTTTAAGGGCCAAGATATGTTCTACACCCAGTATTTAATTGGAGCATCTAGAATACTTTCTATGCGATCAAATTTTCAAAAAAAAAAAAAATATATATTTATTATTATAATTTATACGAACCTTGCCTACTTTACACTTTTGTAACAAAAAAAATTAATTTTGATTTATTGTATAAGAAAAAATTAGAAACATTCTTTTGAACGTCTACTGTTCATAGAACTACTAGTACAAAATAATTTAACAGAAATTTTTTAATTCAAATTAATAAAATACTTTGTTTTTTAAACGACTTCGAAAAGGTGGAGGTTATCAATTCGACGGTATTTTTTTAATTTTTTTATGTTTGTTACCTCAGAACTTTTGATTGGGTGAACCGATATTGATGCGAGCGTGCGTAAAGAAGTTTTACTTTAAAAAAAGAATCATCGAAATCTATCGGCGTAATATTGAGTTATTCGTCCATTTGTCGCGCAAGTGCTTATTACAAATTTAAGACATACATGGTTTTCTCATGGATCCCATTGTCAGAACAGGACCAAATTAAAATGGGACTTCACGGCACTAGCTTTCTAATAAAAAAGAATCATCAATATCGGTTCACCCAATCAAAAGTTCTGAGGAAACAAACATAAAAAATACCGTCGAATTGATAACCTCCACCTTTTCGAAGTCGTTTAAAAAACGAAGTATTTTATTAATTTGAATTAAAACATTTCTGTTAAATTCTGGTGCCACAAAATAAGTTTGCTCTATTAGAAGAAGAATTTTTTTACTTGGATAGTAGATAAGTGTAGAATATGAAGTTGATGTAAAAAATTAATACGATACTTGCTTTCTTCACCCGTACCAAAAAAAATTGAAACCATGGCGTATTTTATGATTCATATAATTTTTTAACAAGCCGAGGGAGAATATCATGGTATCGAATTATTGAATTACGCAGGGGTTAAATTTGCGATATTCGCTAGAGGGATCAGGGCATCATGATAGCAAGGGGTACAATAACATGAAACTGCATATCGCGTATCAAATCTTTCGGTACAATGCACTTGGTCCGTATGTTGTACACTTTATTAATTCTTGTTTTGGCCGCGGGGCGGGGCTGTTTTCTATTCAATCTAGTAAAGATAATGCCAGGGTGAAATTATTATGATACATTTTTTTTCTAGGGGAAGAATTTTTATCTTCATCAAATATATTGATATTTATCGTGCACAGACAGAAACAACAATGGTACGGAAATAAAAATATAAATACGTAAATAAATAAAAAGTTTTTTTTTATTATAATTCATATTTTTTCATTTTTCGATCTTTTATGCAATGGACGGCTGGCAGCCATTTTAAAAGTTTTTTTTATTAGGTTCGAATCCTCCTCCTCAGAGACTGGAGTCAAAAGTTAATTTACAACCCAACCATCTATTGGATAACGAACCCTTCTGCTATAGGTCGCCACAAGTGGTTTACTGTATTTGGTGACTTAGCAGGGGTATCTGGGTGAATGGGGTGAGGTTTTTTCAGGTTTTGGTGGCGGATGCAACTGCCCACCTGCTGCGTAGCGGGCTGGATAGTTAGAGACTGGTTGAAGGAAGCCTCTTGACTTCCCCAGCCGAACTTTCTCAACCCATCTCTTAGCACCGCAATAGGCCACTTTCATGGATTTCATAACGACTTGGAAAAAATCGTGTGGATAGATTTTTTTACTAAGATTACTAACGTTAAAAATAAAAATTAGCTATTTAATGTACTTTTTATTATTTACCTAATGTATGTTTATTATGGGTTATAATTAGGTAGGAACTATAAATTTACATTTAAAATAAAATGAGTTACTTAGGACAAAAAAATGAGTGTGCTTTAGAGTCGTTAGACCACACGACTGAAGTAAAACTTCACTAACTTATAAAATAACATATGACATTGGGGTGACATTGACATTGCATTCCAGACAATATGTTTTGTTGCATTTTGCACAGTAGTACACACTTATGCATATTTTTTTCGCTGGGCAAAAGTTGCACATGCTCCGTTTCCTTTTATAATGATATTGATCACCGTTCGCATCTATTACCGTTCGCCTGTCATTTTTCGTAACTATCACCTTTTTTCGTAACGCATTCACCAGTTAACCCCCAAGTGTCAAGCGTGCGTAAAGAAGTTTCACTTCGAAAATATGATTTTAAAAATGTTTAAGAGGTTGTCTGAGGACACTTCCCATTATCTTCCTCGCTTATCAACGTGGAACTTGTGGGAAAGTATGCATGAATTAACTAAGACAATCAGCGTGGCGTTTATTTTTGAAAGTCTCCGAACGATGGGCTCAATGCACCGTAGACAACTCTATCTATATCCAACTATCCATCATCAGATCTCTGGTGCCCTAGGGTGTCCCCCCCATCCACGTTTGACAGTTTATGATATCTCACTGCTGATCTGGCAGGGTGGATCCCCATAGTAATAATAATAAAAATAATAATTGCTGCCACAATTTTATTTTTACCTTCATTTTCGTTCAATTGTTGTTCGTACAGAGGAGTGAACTTGATTGCGCTCGCTGATTAATTCGATCCCCCGGAACCAATGTTGTAACTTGTACTGAACACTATGTACTATTAACTAACCCCCTTTTACTGGTAGGTGCATGATAATTTAAAATATTATTATTGCCTTTATGAAAAACGGAATTACACGCTTATCCCGTTTTTACAATTCAGGTATGACTACCGTGTCAGTATAATATTTTATGGGCGGTACTTACAAGAAACTACTTATACATAAATGGTATGCTGTGAATTTTATTTAACTCTTCTAAACAAAATTAAGAGTTTGGCTTTTAAGGCGCCACATCCGCGCTCAAAAAGAAGAAGATGGAGATATATGTAATTACGAATGTTAGAGGAGCGCGCTAATATTTAAAGCGATATAATCGATGCGAAAATTGTGAAAATGTTTAAAAAAACACTACTCGTTTAAAAAAGATCAAAAATCTCGTGGAAGGCGTTTTAAGTATCATTTAAAGTTAACATTGTGAATTTTTTCACAAATTTAACTTGTAAAATAAGTAAAACAAACGTGTTCATAATAATTTTCGGAGTATACTTTGCGATTTTTTTCTATCGAGGGAATTTCATATAATTTGCGTTTCGGCATAGAACGCGTCTAGATATTATCTTAAAAAATAACATATATATTTTTAAGATCTTAAAAACTTCGAATGTTTAAGGAAGATGTGTAAGAAAACGGTAGAAATTCGGGTAGCGGCGGCCTAAGGAAAATTGTAACTTAAAAACGTATTAAAAGTATTGTTAGGTTTAAATAAAAGTTAAAGATTGTAAATTTAAATGTTTTAAGATTGCTAGTTAATGACTTGGATGTGTCGAAACCGGTGGCAAAAATTGAGCAAAAAATGTACATATGAATTAAAACTCTTCAAACAAAATGTCCCATGGACCGACATGATCACCAACACAGAAATTCTCAGGCGAGCTAGAGCAGATAGAGAACGGCTTACATTAATTAAAATCAAGAAAATTTCATATCTGGGTCATATACTTCGAGTGGAGAAGTATCACTTGCTCCATTTAATATTGAAAGACAAGATAGAGGGTCGCCGAGGGCCTGGTAGGAGACAAATGTCTTGGCTGCGAAATATACGAGAGTGGACCGGCATTAGAAGTGTGGAGGAGCTATTCCGGGCAGCGCAAGACAGAGAGACCTTTTCAAGAGGCCTGATAAGGCACACAAAGAAGAAGAAACAAAATGTCTCGAAATTGTTACATAGTTAATGCCCAAGATATACAATATTGTACCTGTTATAGTATTGTAATTATAAGAAACGTTGAATTATTGGTTGAAGAATAGGGTTGTGCAGTTTTAACGAATATCTGTTTTACTTATCGTCACTTCTTTTTGACAGGGGTCTAACTTTCCAATACCTTGTTCTGAGATATAAGTTTGCAAATAAGATTTCTCATTATCTAATTACCAATTTCTGATTTTGAGGTTGCATCTAGTGTAAAGTATTTTAATTGAACATATTTTAAAGAAAAATATTTAAATTTTTATAAAATTTAATATTTTAGAACATACCAGTACTTAAACATTCAAATAGAAGCATATCCAATCAGCTAGGAATAATTCACTGCATAAGGTTCTAATTACATTTCCCTAATGTAAAAATCTGTGCAATATCCAAGCTAGAGCCACGTACTATTTAAATATTTTACATTAAAATATGATAATCTAAAGATTGAACACAAGATTGAATCAAAAAACAATTTAAAAAAAATAAATTACGAAAATTCGGCTTTGCAAACTTTAAAACCTTAGAACATGGTAAGGTGAAGTTAGAAACCTATCCAATCAATGTGATGAACTTGAATCAACGATCAACTGTCAGGTACAAACAAAATATAGAAAGTGAGTGATGTTAGAACCTTATAAAATAAATTATTATTTAAAATGCCTGATGTTTAAACTTTGTCTATCATACATCTCCGAAAGTACAACACAGATGGTTTTGATAATTATTTTGGGTATAGAAATGAGCAAAATAAGTGCCTTGGCATTTAAAAGTTGTTTTTGTGAAAAAAATGTCAATTAGAACCCTGTCCAAATAAGGTGACGTAATGTGCCAGTTTAAGAGAAAAAAAAATATATGTATTATACAATCGGACACTGCCAAGGAGAGGATTAAAAGACGTACCTGCGTAAAAATAGTGTTAAGGCGATCCAATAGTACAGGAAAAAATCGAAATCGCAATTCACGCTCCTTTATAGGAGGAGTTTAAAAATACTTGAGAAAAAGCTTTTGGAAAGGTTGGAAAACGTATTTGAGATTTTTTTTAAGGTTGATTTCGTGAAGGCCTGTAAAAAACATTAATTCCTTTTTACCCTTTGTTTTAAAATTTATTTCACGAAAACAAGCGACGCGGAGCCTAATACGTCTATTCCCCGCTCCGTCCGGGATATACTGACAGAAAATAGGTGTGGCTGCCAGTAGTTCTTCGGTGGACTACATAAGGTTCACTTTGAAATTCCAAATTCGTGGACTGCCGTATTGTCGCCGTGATGTCAAAAATAACAACGTGAAAATTCATATTGTATGTTATTTTGTGAGGTTCGGACGTAAATTTCAATTTATTTTGCGATTATTATAAAATAAACTGAATTTGCCACAATTATACAATAAAATGATATCCGAAAAGAGGTTTGGAAGTAGGAGAGTTAGGACTTGAAAGTGTTTTTTGCAGACCTTATATTTTATTTTTTCTAGGCTTATTAAAAGAGTTATAAAAAAATGAACGATATTTTTAAGGGCCAAGATATGTTCCATACGCAGTATTTAATTGAAGCATCTATAATACTTCTACATAATATTTCTAAGCGATCAAATTTTCCAGACTAAAACATATGATTTTGCATTATTTAGTATGGCTTCATCTTAACCTTCAACGCCCAATTCCACTGGACTTCTGGAAAATTCTTCAACCACCTCATATATATTTTTAGAACAGTAACTTCACACTCGAATAAAATTTGACGACCTGCATAAAGTGCACACTCAATCGATATTCGCATAATTGACCCATAGCGATAATACTTAAATTTTAATCAAATGCCATCATTTTTCTTAACGCCGTAAACATAGTCGTAGTTATATTTTTAATTAAATGTCTCACACGAAGAGATGATTTGACATATACCTTGTTGGACTGGTTTGGAATAGTAATTATTAATATGAGGAAATAACCAGACACAACCGAATATATGTCATGTTTAAATCAAATTGTAGACGTACCGACCCTTTTCTATAAAAAAATATAAATTGTTTCCGAAAGATTGTTATCTTATCTAATATAATTGTTTTCATTTTTGAAGTAAAACTTCGTAGGGAGTAAGCTGGTGAATGCTTGATGAGAACGTTACGAAAAGTGTGTTCGGGTGAGGCGAACGGAAGTTGAGTTCGTATATTACTGTAGGCTGTGGGGGCAAGAAAGAGAGGTGCAAGCACACATTTTCTTTCTCTCTTTCTCTCATAGCCAGTTACGTTTCGTATATCTAAGACACAGTGCAGGTCTATTTTCCGCATCACACTGTAGGAACAAGAGATAGCAGTGCGTGCGCACTTTTTCTTTCTGTCTTCTGTTATAAGTTAGTGAAGTTTTACTTCAGTCGTGTGGTCTAAAGCACACTCGTTTTTTTTTATAAGAACAACTCTCTTTTTACTTTTGAAGGCTATTCCCATCAATGTAATATGTAATATATCATTGAAGAAGAAGATAACACTAATATTTTAAACGAAAATATGAAAGAAAACAAGACACAGAAAAATAGAAAAAGATTACGGTCGCAATAGGGACTCGAACCCCGTACCTCTCCTCTAACCGAAAAGGGCGCCTTTACCAATTTGGCCATTGCCACCTTCCAACAAACCGTCATAATTGTCAATCTCATATTGCAAATTTTAGAACTAACAATATTATCTTCGACTAACTTTTCCATATTCTGGAACTGGTTTGTAACCTAGATAGCGTCTCGGATATGTTATAAAAACCTTTTCATTTTTTTATAAGAACAACTCTCTTTTTATAATCAATAGTTACATTGATGTAATATATCATTGAAGAAGAAGATAAAACTAAACCAGTGGTTCTGAGTTCGAGTCCCAGTAGCGAACGTAATTTTTTTCTATTTTTCTGTGTCTGTCTCTCTCTTTCATATTTTCGATTAAATTTTTAGTGTATCTTCTTCTTCAATCAAATAGTAAAGTTATGTTTTAAATTTTGTAAGAACCTGTTTATTTTTATTATAATAAGGTTGTACCTTTGATCATTGGCAGATTTGTAAATTTTTTAAACAAAATATTGTATTATATAACACATATTATTTACGAGTAAAATATATACATAAAATAAATTGAAAAATATGTAAGCCACTTTTCAGAATTTTAATTTTGGTTCAAAAAAAATGCTCCGGTTTGTCTATTTTTTTACGGTCTTTCAAACTAATATATTTCAATTTTTTAACACATTTATTTTGCTTCGAAATTATTAAAAAAATATGAAATACTTTTGATCAAAAATAATTATAAAAAAAAAATTATTTTAAAATTTTAGAGACAAAGAATAGGATAATAGATAAAGAAAAAAAAATATTAAAAAAAATCTCAGAAACTTTGAGGTACTAAGCCAAAGATATGGCTTGAAAATAGGTGTTCTTTAATTATAATTACATATTTAGGATTTTAAACTTTATAATATTCATTTACGAATATTATATATACACTAAAAAGATTATTCATAAAAACTCGGAAAAAGGCTGATAACACTATATACTTTTTTTTGTCTATTTATGTTCTTGTTTCTTTACTGTGTAAATATAAAAATATGTATAACTATATGGGAAGTGTGAGATAGCTCTATTCCTCCCCACATCCTGGAATTAAGATTTTTTTTCCCTGCTTCAGATTTTATGTCCAGGTAGAATCTTCCCTACAGGAAAGACTAAGCCGTTCAACACACTTTTCCACAAATGATTAACTAGTCAATCCACGTTATGTAAGTGCACTATATAAGTACAATAAATACAAAACAATACAAGTCAATCTACCAACGACCAAATGGGAAAATAATTCACCGATTCCAGAAATTTTCATATCAGAGGGTTCGGCTCGGTAGAACTCCTAACCGGACCGATAAATACTACCGATCCCTCAATATAAAAATTTAAAAATCTTTCGTAATCCTACATGCATTTAAAATGACTGATTTTTTCATTTTATTTACGGTGCTCCAGATTTTATGTCCGGGTTAAATCTTTCCCAAATGAAAGACTAAACCCTTCCACACACTTTTCCACAAATGAATATCTAGTAAATTCACGCAATGTAAGTGCACTATATAAGTATAATAAATACAAAACAATACAAGAACAATACGTCAATCCACCAGAAACATAATGGGAAAATATTTCACCGACTCCAGATATTTTCAAATCAGAGGGTTCGGCTCTGATGAAATCCTAACTGGTCCGATAAATCCTACTGATCCCTCAATATAAATATTTAAAAAATCTTTCGTAATCCTACATGTATTAAAAATGACTGCCTTTTGCTATTATTATTATTATTTTATTATTATTATAAGGTACAACGTAAGTACTTACTAAAAACCTGTCTAATAGCATTGCGGTTAATATCAGAAATTAAAAATGAATTGCTATTGTCAAAAGTTAAACCACAATGAAACTCAAATAAATTCCAAACAACGGAATAGCTTCTTTTCCCACATTATTAGATAAATCCGCCGCTGGTTTCACGAAAATACGATAAACTTTGCATAATTTATATTATGTTTGAACTAAAGCCATTCGCACATATTTTTATGCGCACGTTATGTCTCTGCATTAGCAATAAAAATTAATTATTAATTTACCCACTAAATTATATTACTATTGAATTCTGATCTGTTCACATTGGCGGGAACCGACCGATAAGCCATGTCATAAACATGTCCGAAAGGATCGACTCCGACCGTAAGTCTCAATACAAACAGGCAGGAAAGGAATCAATCTATCGACGATTCTAACAACAAGCTTTACACTTTTTGATAAAGTGGCCCAAATTTATTTAACGCTTTGTGTCTTATTCAAGTTAACCCTAAAATACATCGCATGTTTGAAAGCTGGAGAATAAGCATTTCTAATTAGTAAAAAAGGATGACAGATTTCCTTAAAGTTTTTTTCTTTGTTCGGGATTGCTGTGTCTCTTTTTCCAGAGTGTCTTTAGTTTGGTGGGTCAGTTAAAGCAATTTGGTTTATTGCGGTATAATGACTGAATGTGAGAAAATGTTGATACGGGTTGAATAAGCTGTCAAGGCGCCTCGACTTCAAATGTCGAACAAGAAAACAAAAATATAACAAAAGTGTCAACAAACCAAAAGTGAAAGACAACATATTCATTGATCGATGTTCAAAATTAATTGATAAGCTTTTTCGAAGGTTACTAAATACTAAATAGAGGAAGGAACCAAGTTAAATATGTAGGAACCGACAGTTATAATTATTATAAAAACAACGAGTGCGCTTTAGACTACACGGCTGAAGTAAAACTTCACTAACTCATAAAACAACATATGACATTAGGGTGATATGTGACCTACGACCGTGGGTTGACCTAAGACCTTCAGGGGGCGGTAGAAAACCATGAGAAAATGGAGGGGCGTTTCAGACTTTCAGGGGGGCGGAAGGAGACCCAGTGAAACCCATCCCACCCCATCCTATCTTGTCCCACACCATCTCAAAAATATTTTCACCCCTATCCCATTACTCTCCCCTCCGTTGCGGCAAATGTAACCCTGTCGTGGTATCCTATTACGCTCCCAATCGCTGTTTCGGATTCACGAGTTAGGGGGCGCTAGAAATAAAAATATTCTCAAAGTGGGCGGTGGACAAAAAAAAAGTTGAGAATCTATGATCTAAACAGTATTAGAAAGAGAATACACCGCGCTTTATATTCAAATCAAAAGTAAACCACAAAATTATTAAAGTGTACACCTTTATGAAACCCAAAGTTTCCGACAGTAATTTGAATAAAATTGATGAAACTTTGGAATTTTTTCATTAATTATTTTTACATGAAACGACAATAAAAAGTTGATGTTAACATTTATAATACACTTGGGTACTTAATAAAATATATGTGTGTGTGTGTTTTTTTTTCTTCTCAGTAATTTTAGTTAGAAAAAACATAAGGTGAGCAATTTTTAAACCTATAAACGTTGGCAATAAAAAAAAAAGAATTAAAAAAAAATTATATGTATGTTGTATATTTATTGTGAATTATAAAAATTTTAAATGTATTTTATTGTCATTCAAAAACGGATGCCTTCTGAAATATTTCATTTATTTGGATGTTATATTGCAAAGCAGAAATATTTTGCCCTTCTAACAAAATAGCCCCGAGGTGTGAGGGGTTAACACGCACCTTCTCTTCTTCAACACTCCGCCACAATCCTCCTTCTCTTAAGTAAAATCACCTGACATCTGACTGGACTATCGTCCAACTCACACTTATCAGATGAGGCCGAATTTCCTGCAGACGTTCGGCGTTGTTGGCCGAGGGTTATCTCGAACAAGTGACACTTTTTTAACAGGTGGGTACTGTGGGTACCCGCCAGAGCCAGCGCCAGTGGGGAAGTGGTATGTGTCCTCTGTTGGTACCGAAAGGGTGATTTGATAAATATCTCATTCCGACATGACGCCATCAGTAGGTGATTGCACCATACACCCTTTTGAATTTGAAAAAAAAAAACAAAGACAAGACTTTGAAGTACGTTTAAGGAAGATACATACATTTTTTCCCGGCATGCGTTGCAATGCCACAAATATAAATAAATTGTTTCTCCGTGCCTGTCCTTTCCCATTTGTCCCTTCCGTTCACCTTCCCCGCCTTCCCTCTCCTCTCTACCACGTTCCCCTCCTCCTTTTCGCGATCCACACATTCAGTCCCGGTACATTCAGTTTTCAAAAAGCTCGCTTGCCACCTATTGCAATTTTTTAGACACCTTTGCGGGTGTGCGCACAACAACCCACCAAATATTCATAGCAATCGGATGAATAGTTAAAGTAATAATTTCATAACGCCAGAGCTCACCACTATATACAGAAACCACCGCGGGCGTGCCGCAACAACTCACCAAAGTTTCATGGCAATCGGATAAATGGTTTAGGGTCCGTATAAGGGACAAACAAAGAAAGATTCATTTTGCGAGGCAGTTAATTAACCTAGTTTTCCCAGGGGCACCAGCTTTGGTAAGTTAGTTTTGGTAAGAAGTTTGGTAAGAATCAGAAGCCCGTGTTGGCAACATTTAAGATAAATCCACAGTGAAGACCCTGAAGAATACACGTAATTTGATGAAGGAGTATGTCATCTTTGAAATCTGGGGGTCTGTGTATACAGGAGTGTCATATGGGTGAGTCCTTATGGAGAGGAGGTCAAAAGGTATCTTTCAACCAGCCACTCCGGATCCCGCCCGAACTGGTGGGCAGATGATTCCGCCACCTAGACCTGGAAAAACCTCACCTCATAAGCGCGGGTACCCTTGTTAAGTCTCCAAACGTAAACATTGCATTACTTGGGGTGAGAATTGCAAAATAAATAAATTTATTGTAGGTTTTATTGTTGTTGCACTACCCATCATGATGAAGGCATGGTTGTCAACGAAACTAATTTGGCTTCAACTCAAATAATATGTCATATACATACCTCTGAACATATTCGTATATCTACTTATACGTAGTTTCCTCGAACAGGTGACACAAACACGAAACTTGTGAATCTATCTAAAATAAGTTTTTTTTTCTTTTTTCGGTAACCGAAGGGTGAAAAAAATTTAAATTGGGTGTGAGCTTTAAAATTTGCCCAAAAAAATGCTCAATTATAAAAAAAAGTTATACCTCAAAATCCTATTGTAATACAGAATACACATTCGTAAAATTAAATAACTCGCAAATTGGGGGAAGAAATTATTTCATAACGCCAGAGCTCACCTTCATACACAGAAACCTTCCCGGGAGTGCGCAAGAACAATCATTGAAATTTCATCGCAATCGAATAAATTTTATACGAAATAGTTACATAACGGCAGAGCTCACCATTATATATAAAAATCTTCGCGGACGTGCGAACAACATTTCACCAAAGTTTCAAAGGTAGTTAGAATGGTATAGGAAATAATTTCATAACGCCAGAGCTCACATGTTAAGATGTCTCAGAAAAGCATTAAGAAATTAAGCAAACTCTTGAGTCCGGTCATGTCAATAAATTAGGGATAGTATCAAAGAGATGATGTGTGAATATGATTTTTGCGACAACAATTTTTTTCAACTCTTGATGAACGAGAAATGGGCCTATTTAGCCATGTGCTTTGTATGCCAGTATATCAAAAGTGAAAAGTATGAATATGAAAGTAGCAACGAGTGTGTGACTAAAAAGAGTCGTGTAAGTTTCAAATCTTTCTCTGTAGTACTGCGACCTGCGACGAACATTGATTTTCAATAAATGATGGTTATTATGAATTTTAAATAAACTAAACGATCTCTTAATTTCGACCCTGTCTCTCACCAATAACACTATTTATCTTGCCTTCCGATGTCCGGGTATCGTCAACCGTCCGCGCAATCTGAAATCAACCCGCGCGGCTCGGCCGGCGATAGAGATATCGGCCGGATAGCCCGCGCTCGGCCGGGAACATGGGAAGGGAATTAGATTCTCCCGGGCAACGCCGGGCGCGCCATCCATCATCGCTGGCAGGCGATCCGGTCCAACAAGGGCCTAAAACGTCGATGTTGGATCACTGATTTCGTGGTAAAAAATAGGTTTGTGGCAAAACAAGCGATGTGAGACAAAATAATGAAAAAAAAATCATTTGGGCTAATCAGGAATCAGCGGTCGTAGATGTGTGTGTGACAAATATACATACTATTATGTTATGACATATTATATAAAAACAAATGTTTATCATTATAAAATCTGTAGCAAAGAAAAGAAAAAAAGAACACAATTAGTTTATGTAAATTAATTAGGTACCTACTCTTCTCACAACAACTTATTGTTTAATAAGTAATTCATCTACATATAAATAATTATAATCATCTATATAAATAATCTATCTACATATCTATATAAATAAAAATTAATTGGTGTTCGTTTGTCTCGCTAAAACTTGAGAACGGCTGGGCCGATTTAGCTGATTTTTGGTTTTGAAATGTTTGCCGTAGTCCAGGAAAGCTTAAAAAGGTGAGAAATTATGGAAAAATTGCGAGGAAGATGGTAAAAAAACAGCAATTTCATTTTCCCATATAAACTGTTCAGAATAACAAAAGTCAAAAGAAAAACAAACAAATTGTTGCCATGGACACGATGTTTTTTTTTGTTTAACTATGCAATCGACCATAAACTGTTCAGAATATTTCAAACGTCAGAAGAAAGCAACCAAATTGTTGCCTTGGAAACGAAGTTTTTTTTTAATTAGGCTATTCACTCTAAAAAGAGTGCTTTGTTGGCGTCGTAGTTAATACCTATCTGTAAAAATGAATCGCCGAATTGTATGTATGCACTTAACTTCCGAACGACTGCATCAAATTGGATAATTGTTTATACATAAAACTTAAGTTGAGCTTTGTATAAAAAACTGTAAAAGGTGGCACGCGAGCATTTAGAAAACTGAATGTACCGGGAATGAATGTACCGGGAATGAATGTAAGGAATGTGAAAGGTGAGAGGGGGAGAGGGAAGGGTGTAGGGAAGAGGAGGAGGGAGTGGTGAAGGGGTGGGGGGAGTGAGAGGGGGGAGGGGAGGAGGTTGAGGTGGAGGGCTAAAGGGAGTGAGAGGGGGGAGGGAACGAAGGGGGTAAGGAGTATAGGAAGGGGGGGGTAGGGTTGGGGAGGAATGGAGGAGGGGGGCAAGTGTGGGGAAGGGGAGGAGTGAGGGTGGAGGGGTTTAGGGATTGAGGGATTGAGGGAGATGAGAGAAAGAAGGGGAGGGAGGGGTGTAGGAGTGGGGAGGGGTAGGGTTAGGAGAGGGGGGAAGCTCTTTTCAAAATGAATGTGTCGGGAATAAATGTATGGAATGCAGGAGGGGGGAGGGGAACCTGGGAGGGCGGAGGGGAACTCGGGAGTGGGTAAGAGAACTCGGGAGGGGAATACGCAAGAGGAAGGGGGCGAATACGGGAGGAGGAGGGGAACTCGGGAGGGGGTTCACGGGACGGGGGAAGGGGAGGTAGTAGAGTGAGGAGGGGGAAGGTGGAGGAGGAGGAGTGGAAACGTGAGAGGGGAAGGAGACGCGGGGGGAGGAAGGGGAGGATTAAGGTGAACGGGACGAATAGGAAAGGAGTGCAGGGAGAAACAATTTCTTTATTGGGAAGGGAAGTTGGAGGGGAACTGGGGAGGGAGAAGGCGAATACGCGAGGAGGGAGGGAACTCGGGAGGGAGGTTCGCGGGACGGGGGGGACTTGTTTTAGGGGGGAACGGGAACTCGGGAGGGGGGATCGCGGGATTTGGAAAGGGGGGGGAGGAATAGAGTGATGAGACGGAAGTTGGAGGAGGAGTAGTCAGAACGCGAGAGGGGAAGTTGAAGCGGAGGAGGAAGTTGAGGAGGAAGGTGAATGGGACGAGTGGGAAAGGACGCGCAGGTAGAAACATTTTTTTTATTAAATGGCATAGCAACGCATGCCGGGTACCAGCTAGTCTATGTAAATAAAAATCAATTCGTGATCGTTTGTCTCGCTAAGACTTGAGAACAGCCGGGCCGATTTAGCAGATTTTGGTTTTGAAATGTTTGTAGTAGTCCAGGGAAAATTCAAAAGGTGAGAAAATATGGAAAAATTGCGAGGAAGATGGTAACAAAGAAGAGTGGAAAGAGAAGGAATAGTGGGAACGCGAGAGGGGAAGGGGTCGCGGGAGAGGAAGGGGAGGAGGAAGGCGAGCCGTATGAATGGGAAAGGAAGGAGGATCCACGGGGGGTGGAGGGAAGGGAAGGCGAATACGGTAGGGGTACTCGGAAAGGGGGGGGGAGTAAAGTGAGGAGAGGAAACGTGAAGGAGGAGGAGTGGGAACGCGTGAGGGGAAGGGGACGCGGTAGAGGAAGGGGAGAAGGAAGGTGAACGGGACTAGTGGGAAAGCAAGGGGATCCATGGGAGGGGTTAGGCGAATACGGAAGAGGGGAGGGGAACTCGGGAGTCAGGTTCTCGGGACGGGGAAGGGGATAGTAGAGTGAGGAGACAGCAGGTGGAGGAGGAGGAGTGGGAACGCGAGAGGGAAAGATGTCGCGGGAGAGGAAGGGGAGGAGGAAGACGAACCGTATGAATGGGAAAGGAAGGAGGATCCACGGGGAATGGAGGGGGGGGGGGAGGCGAAAACAAGAGGGGTACTTAAGAAGGGGGGGAAGTAAAGTGAGGAGAGGAAACGTGGAGGAGGAGGAGTGGGAACGCGAGAGGGGAAGGGGACGTGCTAGAGGAAGGGGAGGAGGAAGGTGAACGGGACTAATAAGAAAGGATGGGGGATCTGCTGGAGGAGGGGGGCGAATACGGGAGGGGTGAGGGAAACTCGGGAAGGGATTCTTGGGGCAGGGGAAGGGGGGAGAGTAGAGTGAGGAGAGGGAAGGTGGAGAAGGAAGAGTTAGAACACGAGAGGGGAAGGGGTCGCGGGAGAGGAAGGGGAGGAGGAAGGCGAACCGTATGAATGGGAAAGGAAGGAGGATCCACGGGGAATGGAGGGGGGGGGAAGGCGAAAACAGAAGGGATACTCGGGAAGGGGGGGGGGGGGAGTTAAGTGAGGAGAGGAAACGTGGAGAAGGAGGAGTGGGAACTCGAGGGAGGAAGGGGACGCGGTGGAGGAAGGGGAGGAAGAGGGTGAACGGGACTAATGGGAAAGGAAGGGTATCCATGGGACGGGAACTCTGGAGGATGGTTCGCGGGACGGGGAAGGGGGGAGTAGAGTGAGGAGAGGGCAGGTGGAGAAGGAGGAGTGGGAACGCGAGAGGGAAAGGAGACGCGGGAGAGGAAGGGGAGCAGGAAGGTGAACGGAACGAATGGGAAAGGAAGGAGGTTCCGCTGGAGGGGAGAGGCGATAATGGAAGGAGGGAGGGGACCTCGGGAGGGGGTTCGCAGGACGGGGAAAGGGGGGGGAGTAAAGTGAGGATAGGAAACGTGGAGGAGGAGGAGTGGGAACGCGAGAGGGGAAGGGGATGCGCTAGAGGAAGGGGAGGAGGAAGGTGAACGGGACTTATGGGAAAGGAAGGGGGATCTGCTGGAGGATGGAGGCGAATACGGGAGGGGGAGGGAAACTCGGGAGGGGGTCCCGCGGGAGAGTGGAATGAGAAGAGGGAAGGTGGAGGGGGAGGAGTGAGAATGCGAAAGGGGAAAGGGAAGCGGGAGAGGAAGGGGAGTAGGAACGTGAACGGGACGAATGGGAAAGGATGCGCAGGGAGAAACAGTTTCTTTATTAAATGGAATAGCAACGCACGCCGGGTACCAGCTAGTCTATCTATATAAATAAAAATCAATCACAGAAATGTGTGTACGCGCATAACTTCCGAACGACTGCACCAAATTGGATAATTATTTTTTTGTGTTCGGTATTGTCAGAACAAGGTTTGTATAAAACTACTGGTGAGCTCTGGCATTATGAAATTTCTGTACAAAAAATGGAATAGATGGCAAGCAAGTTGTTGGAAAACTGAATGTATCGGGACTGAATGTATGGAATGCGAGAGGGGGATGGGAATCTGGGAGGGGGGAGAGGAACTTGGGAAGGGGGTTCTTAAGACGGTAGAAGGAGGGGGAGTGGAGTGGAGAGAGGGAAGGTGGAGGAGGCGGAGTGGGAACGCGAGAGCGAAGGGGACGCGGGAGAGGAAGGGGAGACGGAAGGGGAATAGGACGAATGGGAAAGGACACATAGGGAGAAACAATTTATTTATTAAATGGCTTATCAACGCATGCCGGGTACCAGATAGTTTAATATAATAATCAATGCGTGAAAACGCTTAATTTCTTGTATGTAAATGTCACTAAACTTGGTTTTAAAAGGATCGTACGCGCTGCCTGTTTCATACAAATCTTAATTTAGGATTTGAGATCAAACTACACAAACCAAACTGAAAAATTATCCATGTATTCAAAAGATAATAATTATTATTATCAATTAAGAAAATGTGATTAAGTATAATTCAAAAAATAAAAATTAATAAAAGAAATAATTTTGATGGGTGTAAATTTAAATCATAAATTACCTATTTACGTCGGAACAAAAATTTGTCATTTATATATTAGAATTACTACACAAAAACTCATTTTAACGATGTTTTATTTTTCATATTTTTTAAAAAGTAAATACAGAAAAATAATTTTTATTTACTCACAAATATAATTGCCCAAGTTTATGAAACATAAAAATCTTTAATGGCCTATATCACATAATTCAAAGCAAAAATAAATAAAGTAGCTCATATCCTTAATAGATATTTGATATAATATGACAAAAAAAATAATTTTTCAGTTTGGTGGGGTATTTTGATTTTAAATCCAAATTAATATTTGTATGCGCGACGGTTCCTCTTAAGTTTGATATACTTACCACCATCCTATTTAAAAAAATCTTTTTTATTATTGAAAATTTGAAATGCAGTACTGATGCAAGACCGTGAGGCATGGAACTGGCAGAGGGAGGATAAATGTAGACTAAATGCTGTACAACTGTGATCCTTGTGCGAACTTGATAAAACCATGTATGACCGCGTTAAAATGTCGAGATCCGCAAAGAATACAAGGCATACTTTATTGGGCATATAGAAAATAGTAAGAAGAATGTGTTGAATCATATGTAAGTCATAGTAAGAGTCATATGATGCTAATGTGCATGGTAGAAGAAGTAGGAGACGCCCAAGGAATACATGGCACAATCAAGTGAAAGCAGGTCAAGAGATTGAATAACAGAATAAAGTGTTTGAGACGAGTGTGCGCCAAGATCGAATTGTTTGGCAGTCCGTCCTGTCTGCCTATCCCTGCCCAAACCATGGCTTCAAGTTGAGAAGTTGAGAAAAACTGAATACCTATATAGAAGTGATTAAAATTGAAGTAAGAAGTTTTCTTTGCAGAAAGCTAATTTATAAAACTCTTCAAAATTGAATGATGTTCTTTGAAGTGAACTCTCACACCTGCCGGAATCTCAGCACCTATCCTTGTCGCCAGTGCAGAGAGAAGATTAATCTTAGTCTCCCTCACACGCCGCTTGTGATTGCGATGTTCGTATTCCGTCGTTCAGTGTTCAGCAGGGCGGTTCTCTCCAAAGCCTACATACAGTAAACTCCCATATAGCAGCAAGACGAAAATTTTCAAACACGAATTATGATTTTACTACATTTTGAAAAGCGTGTCACTCAAAGTGTGGAAATCCACTCAACCGTGTGAATATCAGTTCATAGGAGCGGAATCCAGAACGCACATATGGACAGATAAATCCTATGAAAATATGTCGAGAGATACATACATCTTTACACGTTACTCGTCAAACTAAGAACTTTCAAAAGGAAGAAGAAGGTCACCAATGCGCTGGAGTGACCAAGTATCACTGCCATACCATATATCAGTGTCCACAAATTTCCACGCAGCGCAGAATCGCGAAGAGTGGAGGAGCTTTGTCCACCGTGGAAATTAAAGCAGGCATCACGAACTCCAGCAATGAGGAACCGACTTAAGAAGAAGTAAATAAACGTTGTTTTTTTCCGGTTGGTTGATCTTTTTCTTCTCTAAACTTTGAACCCCTAAAGTCCACGAACCGGCCCTGGTGTTCAGTGCTCTGCGTTCAGTTGCCCCACCCTCTTCGCCGGAGGCGTAAGCAGCGACGATGGATTGATAATCATCTTATTTTGGCAGCTTCATTGTTTCTATAAATATGTATATTGTGGGCAGGGAACAATCAACAACATTTAGAAGATTAAAAAGATTGTCGTTGTCACCTAGTAGGTAAAGATAATAACCACTGAACAAAAATAAGCTAGTAAACTCCTAGGTCCCTTTTTGCGAAATAATAATGCTCTACTGGTTTTTAAAATGAAATTCTGAACGCCTTGAGCCGGGTGACTGGAGTGGTGCAGTTGTAGATGTATTGAATTAGTGAAGTGGTAGGAGTCTTCTTTGGAACAGGAAAGTAGTTGTTATGGGTATCAAATTATGCGTACGACAAGGTGTGTTCCAATTTGAGAGAAAGCTCATCTCGACAATTTACACGAGTCACTTCGATTTCTAGCTCCCATACAGTCGGTTGAAATTGGTTACTTGCCTAATCTAGAAATAATGTGGTTATTTGAAAAAATATTAAATTCATTTAAGACTCATTAAGGGGGTGGGGGGGGGGGGGAAATCAATTAAGACTCATTTTCAAAATTAAAAAAAAAATACAATTTAATTTGAGGTTACTTTGTACACCTATAACAATTATGTCGGTTAATGATGTCCTCAGTCAAATATCCATTATTTTATTTGGTGCAATAATATTATTGATATATAAATTAACATAATTATGTACCTTCCCATCGATGTTCAGGCTTTATTGTACTGTTAGAGTGGATTGCTTAGCGAAATTAAAAAAAAAAATCGAATTTCAAAATTAATTCTTTAAGTTCTATGAAGGCTGCATTCAGGTTTTATTATTATAAAAATTTGGGCAAATTGCTTCACAAAACCAAAATAATAATAGAACTTGAATAGAACATTCAAAGATATTTAAAATTAACTTTCATGAACTGTTCTAATTCTTTTTGGGAGGCGGGAATGGGTTCACCTTCCCGGGAACCATTTATTGGATAATGAACACCTCTGCCGTAGGTCATCCCAAGTGGTTTGCTATGTTTGGTGACTCAGCAGGGGTGCCTGTATTAATGGGGTGAGGTTTGTACAGGTCTTGGCGACGGATGACCTGGACGCCCTGAACCACAGATTCATACCCACCCCTTATACCTTTATCCTTCCCTTCCTGTCCTTCCTTTCCTCACCCCTGCATCCAGCATTCCAAAAGATTTTAAGAAATTATTTTCCTCAGGCCTCCTGTTAGGAGTTAATGTAAAAAAACGAGTATGCTTTAAACCACACGACTGAAGTAAAATTTCACCATAAAAGAAGAGAGAAAGAAAATGTGCGCGTGCACTGCTCTCTCTTGTTCCTACAGTGTGATACAGACATTAGGCCTGCACTGTGTCGTAGATATACGAAACGTAACTGGCTATGAGAGAAAGAGAGAAAGAAAATGTGTGCTCGCACCTCTCTCTCTTGCCCGTACAGTAATATACGAAACGGAACTCTCTCTCTTTCATCTTCACTAACTTATAAATCCCTCTCAACTTTCGTTCGCCTCGCCCGATCACACTTTTCGTAACGCTCTCGTCATGCATTCACCAGCTTACTCCCCAAGTCAAGCGTGCATAAAGAGGTTTTACTTCAATAACTGCCAAACAACTGGACCTTATTAGATTAGGAAACTATTAGGACGGATTGTTTCTCAATTTGAATGATGTATCACATTTAAAAGATAATTTTCAAGTTCTGTGAAACTTTTATTCAAGTTCCGTTCAATTCATAGTGATATTATAACAGAACTTGAAAAATAACTTCGAGATTTGATAAACTGTTAAATTTCCTTGAAACAGGTGTGTTTGCGTCATTTACAAATAAATCGTAAAATATAATGCTGCTATACGTTTTATGCTAGCGTTGATTTATCTATAAGTTATGTCATAACACCAAAAAGACCAGGTATTTTGAGTTGGTTCGGTGATGATGTCAGCGGCCGTAAATTTAATTGATATCGTCCCGATTTATCGTGAGAATTACTCCGCCATTTCTGCGCTATCGACAAAATTCAGTTTTACTCATTGCCAAAAATTTTAATGTGGCAAATAATTTCCCAGCCGCTAGGACTGTTAATTATTATGCAGTTTGGCCCATTTGTTTTTACGACCGTGTTGAGTTGGACCAAAATAATGGTTTTTATAATGAACTCAAATGCGGACGCTGAAAAATCATGCTGTGAATAAAAATTAAGAAGAAAAAATGCGTTTCGAAAATAATTGAGTTTCTCCGCACCGCTAATATTGTGAATTGAGAAGATGGAACACCTTTGTTAATGCGGACTCATGTATTTGTATTTAATTAACAAGCACTTTAATGTTATTAAGTGATACTCATTAAATAAACACTCGGAATGAAATACAAACACAATATATAATAACTAATAATGAACGCAAAAGTAGATTTGTTCGAACACAAACAAAATGGAAGTGTTTAATGAAATGGATTTTTTTTAGTAAGATAAATTAATTTTATTTCACGACATTGTGTAATTCAGAGAAGGTTTATGTAAACTTGAAGATTTTTTTAAAAATGAAAACTTCTTTAGCACTGTTTTGATTTGAAACTCGATGAAACGAAAAATAGCGACACTAAAAAGAGACAAACACATAAGGGGTGCTTCGAAGCCTATCTGTCTCCTCTTTGTGCGATGCTTCGCACTTCCCACTCTTGTAGTTTTCTGAAGATTTCACTTCTACGGCGTGTGAATTACGAATTCTGTTTTTTTTTTTTTGTTTTACATTAAATTCACACAGGAAACTCGTGCAATAAATTTTCCTCAGGGCTTACGTAATCTTTGGGGATGCTGTAGAGGGTCTCTTAGATTAAAGTAAGGAGAAGAAGTTTTGGGAAGCAAAAAAGGATGAAGGGGTGGGAAGGAATCTGGGGGTCAGTGTGACGTATGAATCCATCCCCTCACTGCGAGGCAAGGCGTCCACTGGACCTGAACAAACCTCACTCCATGAACCCGGACACTCCTACTAAGTCACCAAACGTAGCCAACCACTTGTTGTGACCTATGGCAGAGGTGTCGATTATTCAATGAATGGTTCCCCTTGCGACGGTACACGTACCCACCTCCCAAATTAAAGAAGATGTTATTCTAGATTTTCGTCCGTCTCTACGGGTTTTGCCATTAAAGCGATATAAATCTCTGTAAAATCTGTATTGTGATGATGATTTAAATATACATAACATACTAGCTGGTTCCCGGCATGCGTTGGAATGCCACATTCAAAGAAATACATTGTTTCTCCCTGAATCACCTTTCCCGTGCGTCCCCGTTCCCCTCTCACGTCCCCTTCCTAGCTAGCAACCTAAATTTTAGCCTATATTTTATTCTGTTGTACGAGCACGTTATTGTGAAGTTTCATTAAAATCTATTCAGTAGTTTTGCAAGAAAGAGTAACAAACACATATGCATCCATACAAACTTTCGCGCTTATAATATTAGTGTATATCCGACTTAATATTTAGGTATGTTCAAAATTGTAAATGGTAGAATAGACGGTCCTGATTTAACTAAGCTCGTCGACTTTCATGTACCAACTAGAGCAACTCGCTCCAAAATCCTATTTAAATGTAACAATACCAGGACTGAGTACATGAAAAACTCGCTTGTACCTAGGTTACATGAAGTTAGTAATATATACGCAGATGTGGCGGATCTATTTAACTGCACGGAAGCTAGGTACAAGAAGGCTATTCTATCAAATATGTTCAATCAATAAGTATAAATTTTATTTTACACTAGTATTATATGTAATTGTAGCTCCTTGTGTCACTTCTCAACCAAATGCTACAACTAACTTATTCTCTCTCTTTTATTATATTTTATGTACAACTACGATATTGTGACATGTAATCTGTATTTATGGTATATATATATATATATACCGTTAATGTTAATAAATAACATCGATCATCCAGTTGATTATTAGTCAGACATCTTCAAATACTAGGTTTGATATATTAAGGAAACCAATTTATTTATTTTTATTGCATAAAATTTTATTGGTTAGAATTTTTTTGTTTTTTTATTGGCTATCACACTAGGCTAATAGTCCAGTCAAGATGTACATCCACACTTGCAAAAGGTCCGGTCATTCTGAATTTTTTATATGTTGTTAGGACCTAAACCAGTATTAAAAAAAAAATTTTGCAACTTCGAAAGTGATGTGCGAGCGGCGGTGGACCCAAAAAACCAGGAAATTTTCGGATTTTTTTCAGTTTTTGCTCAATATCTCGGTGAAGGAAGGGTCTCACCGGTGTAGTTGGTAAGATACTTTTGAAAGAGACTAAATTTTCTATAATTTGAGACCAAAGCAAGCTATATAGAGCCATTGGTTTCCAAGATACAGTTCTTCGAAAATATGCCATTTTTTCCAAAAAGTGAAATTTTTTCGAAATGGTCACTTATTTTGTAAAATAATTTCTAAAATACGCATCCCACGTCAAATATTATATGAATTAAAGTTGTTGTAAATTTAATTAGCTTTTATGTTAAACTAAATTGATATCTGACTTGACACTAAATTGACACTGAAAGGTCTCTCATTATATCAGCAGAAGAAATTGATACCTATCAAATACTAAAGGCAAAATTTAAAAGTGCCTTAGAGAAAATTGAAGCAAACGGTCCAACATCACAGTTGTGGGTCCAATACTTTCGTATGACCACTTTGATAAAACTATTTATCCAGGCAGAGCGTGTTGGTGATTGGAACCTTCATTTGTACACTGTCCACAAGATGCTCCATTTTTTCCACGCAGCTGGACATTTTTTGTATGCTAAGAGCGCGCACCTCTACCTTCAGGATATGATGGCTCTACAAGATCGGATGGAAATACGATATGTTCACAAAAGGATCCTTTACCATTCGCCGGTCTGACAAGTTTTGGTCTGGGTTGTGGTCAGACCTAACAATTGAGCAGAAGCTGATGCGAATCATGAAAACCTACGGTGGGTTGACCCAAGGATGGGGAATCTCCGACAGCGTTCTGGCAAGCTGGACAACAGGAATGGTGTTTGTGTTGAACATTTGTGAAGAACCGGAAAGTTTTTGCAGCATCTAATGTCCCACTGGAGAGCAGGATATAGACATGAGACCTTCTCGAATCATCCGAGATAATAGTGATGTGGAAAAACTAAAAAACTGGTTTGTTCTCCCCCCTCCATTTCCCAAAACTGACAGTTTGATTTCTATCAGTAGTGGTTTACTGGCAGGTCCTTAAATTAATTGCCACACAGCCCAGAGAGTTGGAACGGAGGGAGTGATGAAAATTGTGGGGCAAATGTACGACAAGGTAGTAACAAAACAAGGGAAAATAAAGTTACCACGCTGGCATCGATCACCTCAACCGTTAAACTGCCGGACAAAAACAGAAGAGTGGCTGTGGAACCGCTCACAATTTTCCAGCGAGTGTGTATTGTAAAGCAATCTGAACAGGATTTACGGGATGACTTCAAGTATGAGTTGGCCCCGTTCCCGATGTCTCTGTTCAATGAACAAGGGATGTGCAAGGGCACAAAATCTACTCTGTACTTTGCTTTCACTCCTCTTTCCAGCCACACGCCAATAGATGCCAGCACTCACGTCATTTTGGATGGTGGCTACCTCTTGCACAAGGTTGTGTGGCAGCGGAAGAGCACGGTTCGAGCACTTTTGCCGCGTTATACCACCTACTCTACGACCTCCTATAACCACCAGGGCTCCCGGCGATTACCAGGAACTATAAACCTACGCATTTACCGGGTGCGATACCACCTCAGCACCGTTTGGCCAAGGAAAGACCAAAATCACCACACTTATGAGCAAGAGTGAACCACTTGCTAAGCAAGTGGAGGTCTTCCTTCGGCCAGACTCCATCCCACAAGCCGTGAGTGAAGCAGGCATCAAGTGCTTTGTGGCTCTATATGGGGGTGACATCGCGAGGGATACTCTGGATTTCCTGAGGTAAAAGACGTTTGTCACTTCAACAAGCATAAACCTCGCCCGTTTGCCACCGACGGAAGATGTCGCAGGACACCATGCAGCAAGGTGCTACCTCCAAGTGCAGAAGTGGCAGGGAGTCAACTTGAATCCCACTGAATGGGGGTGGAAGCTGTCTTCTCAGCGACTCACCCCCATCCCCACCACGATCGATCCCGCACCTCCTGCCCTTCTGCTAAAAATTTCATGTAAATGCAAGAAAGGATGCTCCTGGAGCTGCTCGTGCAGATAGGCTGGGCTCCACTGCTCAGTCCTCTGTCAGTCATGCGGTGGCAAATTGTGCATTAGCATTCCGGATGGGAGCTGAAATGCTCGGACGATGAAGATGACCTGACTACAGACTGGGCGCCTCTCCCAGCGTCACACCTTCTTCGTGCGAGCCTAAGCCCGGGCCATCTAAGATAAAAAGAAAGACATGATTTGGCAACCAATACACAATAGGGGAGACCGGGGACAGTTGTACCACGGGTCAGTAGTACCAATGCGAATAACTCCCTAACTATAATAGGTACGTATACTATGTATCGCCAGGCAATAGTCCTGACAAGCGCGGATATTCGTCAGTAGCCCGCGGGACGTAAGTGGAAGCAAGACGTTCGCAGTTGGAAGAAGAAATTTTTCGAGCCCAAAACGTAAGTTTTTCGATTGCGTTCATACTCTAATATTACAATTACTTTGTTCTGTTTCTTATTATTTTGCTATCTACACATTTCTTTGGACAATTGAGTTTATTTTAGGACTGGTTTTGAAGGGTTCGTGAGTAGGGATTAACCAAAAAGTTGCGATTTAATTTAAAATGACCCCTCAGGGATGGTTGTACCATTTTATTCGGGGACGATTGTACCGGTACAATCGACCCCGTGCTACAAATAACCCCGAGGTTTTTTTTTTAAGATTCTGTGAGTATAACTCCCAAGTCATAATAAACTCAAGTGCATGTCCGTCCGTCATACTTTCAATGTCCGAACCCTTTTCACTTTATGTATTTATGTTAATGTTGTTTAAATTATCTTTATAATATTATTAATAACATAATAATGTTATTCTTAATTCTTACACCTACCTTCATATTATTATTTTATACCTACATATAATCGTACTACCTTTATGTATTATTTTATACCTACTTATACATTTTTTTTAGATATTTAATACTTTATGCTTTTTACACTTTATATTTGTAACTTCACTCTTATTTTATTGGTAGGTATTAAAATAAATAAATAAAAGTAGGTATTATAGTGATTTTTTATGGGGTATTGTGCAGTGTTGCCCTGCCTCTTGATGTAGACAACGTTTCAGATAGCTTTATAGTGTACATCGCCATATTTAATCATGACGCTGCCTAAAAACCAGAAAATAAATCACAATAATACTTTAGTTGTGAAAACCTCAATCATATCCAAATGATGAGATTTTCGTTCGTTCGTATGTTCGTATTCGTATTCGAAAACTTTATTTTTGTAGCATTATCGAGATTTTAATAAAACATGTGTATTTTTTATTTTCTCAGATGCCGCGAGACGGAAAAAGATTAACGGATCGAGCCTCAAAGGACCTTCTAATATATGAGCAAGCATTTGAAGAAATCAAAATTAGTAGGTCGATACGTTCCTCAGCTCAGATGTTTGACCTGAGTCACGTGTCACGTGTCACTAATACGATATAAGCAAAAGAGAGAAGCTGCGAATGCCACTGAGTGTCATTCGGCTGCTGTAACAATGGGATTCAAATCTGCCAAGAAGGTTTTCTCAGAAGAAATGGAATCCCAAATGAAAAAAATATTTAAGAGCTGCTGAAATATACTACGGTTTATCGCCGAAAGAAATACGAAGACTTGCATATGAGTTTACGGTTAAATACAACCTAAAGAGACCTTCTAAGTGGGATGTAAACGCTTTGGCAGGAGGAGATTAGTTTTCGGGTTTTATGAAGAGAAACCCAGAGTTGTCGATTCGATGTCCTAGCAACAAGTTTATCCAGGGAAACAAGCTTCAACGAGAGCAATGTTCGGTCATTTTTCGAAAAATTGGAAAAGGTAATGGACCGCGAAAAATTCGAAGCTAAAGATATTTATAATATTGATGAAACTGGTGTGACTACCGTCCAAAAACCTGACAAGGTAGTTGCTAAAAGAGGAGTACGACAAGTAGGAGCCTTAACATCAGGCGAACGTGGAAAACTAGTCACCGTAACTATAGCAGTAAACGCAATAGGAAATTCTATCCCTGCCATGTTTATTTTTCCTCGTGTTAAATACCACAATGTTTTTGTAAGATATGGTCCAATTGGGTGTATTGGTACAGGTTTGTGGTTACATAGTTCCTATAAGCTATAAGGTGACTGATCACTCAACAAGCCAGCATTTTTGTTATTTTTTGTTTGTTACTGTTTTGTTTGTGATAAATATTGTATTTTCAACACTAAGTCGTACATATTTGAATACGTGTATTTTATAGTTACAAGTTTATATTAAAATTATTTGGATTTAAATAAGACTTTCACATGTAAAAGTTTGAGCAAAAGAAGTTATTTGTTCGTTTTATATTGTCATAAATATTTTAATTGCAAAATGTATATATAAATATATATATACATATTGTACCACAATGTTTTCATACAAAATTTTAATTATTTTTTTTCCCATTTTCTTGAGTTTAAAACATGCTATGGTATTAATATATATTTGTATTGTCATTTTATAATATTCCAATAGTTAAGGTTCTTGGTAACACTTCAACTGACGAATTCTAAAAGAGTTTTCTTGTGGTCAAATAAATTGTGCATTACGCTCAATGTAATTGAAATTTTGAATAGTAATTTTATAAACCAACAAAAAAACTGTTTTTCCTCGCCGAAATTATTAAAATTAAACAACTTTATCCATAAATTCTGTGTTTTAATTTAAATTCCGCTACTGGTACAACTAACCCCGGGGTAGGGGTCAGTTGTAGCATTTCCCCCGATCTGTTCATGCGCTTATAGCGTAATTTCTATAAGATTTAGAAAAATCATAGAACAAGAATTTGGTAGACAACTAAATTATCTGCCGTTGAGTATGAGCATTTTTTTCATAAACATTATACCTAAGATGTAGAAAATGGTAAAAGTCAAATTGGTACAATTGTCCCCGGTCTCCCCTACCTACATGATTTATATTAGTTTTATTTTTTGTGTATATGTAATTTGTCCTTATAGTAGGATTAGTAGGTACCATGATGTTTGTACAAGCATTTTAGTATGTAGGTATATAAAATAATGTTTGAAGATGACGTAATTCCCGATAGTTGAATTATCTTATCTTTTTTTTTAAATGTGTTAACAATAACAAACAAAAAAATTGTAACTATTCGATAAATAAAACTATAAAATAGACGTGAGAACAGTTTATTTACATTTTCCCCCAAAACCTACTTATGACTGTTTTTCGTTATCTGGCGTTCTTGAGAGAACCGTTAGGTCTACAGATATCAATCTAGTTTTAAATGAAAGCTAATTAAATTTACTACAACTTTATTTGACATAATATTTGACGTGGGATGCGTCTTTTAGAAAATATTTTACAAAATAAGTGACCATTTCGAAAAAATTTCACTTTTTGGAAAAAATGGCCTATTTTCGAAGAACTGTATCTTGAAAACCAATGGTTGTATATAGCTCACTTTGGTCTCAAATTGTAGCAAATTTAGTTTACTTTAAAAGTATTTCCGCTAACTATACCAGTCAGACCCTTCCTTCACTGAGATATTGAGCAAAAACTGAAAAAAATCTGAAAAATTCCTGGTTTTTTGGGTCCACTGCCGCTCGCACAGCACTTTCGAAGTTGCAAAATTTTTTTATCAATACTGGTTTAGGTCCTAACAACATATAAAAAATTCAGAATGACGGGACTTTTTGCAAGAACAGCCCCCTTTTCATGTTTAACTTGACTGGACTATAATGCCCGTGTTGTGGTAGTCATACGTTTAATATTTTAAATAGGAAATTAAAAAATACTATTTGATTGAAACAGATTATTACACATAATAAATAAAAATTAAGAAATACAAAAGTGTAAAATAAAGAAAAAAAATCAAATTTTAAAGAAAAAGAAAACAGAAATGAAAATTCAAATTAAAATTTTGAAATACATAAACTAATAATAAAGATTAAGTGTTAGAACTTATATGTTCCACACAAATATAAAAAATAAAACATATATGTATATATCTATCTATCTATATATACATATATATAAATAAAAATCAATTGGTGTTCGTTTGTCTCGGTAAAAATCGAGAACGGCTGGGCCGATTTAGCAGATTTTGGTTTTGAAAAGTTTGTAGTAGTCCAAGGAAGCTTTAAAAGGTGAGAAAATATGGAAAAATTGCGAGGACGATGGTAAAAACCACAATTTCATTTTCCCATATAAACTTTTCAGAATAACAAACGTCAAAAGAAAAGCAATTTTTTTTTAATAAGGCATTTTCCCATAAAAATAGTGCTTCGTTGGCATTGTAGTTAATACCTATCTCTAAAAATGAATCGCCGAAATGTATGTATGCGCTAAACTTCCGAACGACGGCACCAAATTGGAAAATTGCCTTTTTTTTGTTCGTTATTATGTATAAAACTAATTTGAGCTCTGGCATTATGAAATTTGTATAAAAAAATGTAATAGTTGGTACGCGAGCTGTTAAGATTTCAGGTACTGAAATATTAATATTTGTGATTGTCACCCTAATGGTTGTGGCAACATTTTTTGTGTTGGCGATTGCCAGGGCGATTTCGTATTGCCACGGATTTTTCTTTCTTCTCTTGTTACCATCCGTCTTGGGCGGGTCGTTTTTGGCAAAACGTCTGCTGCCAGGTTTTCACTTCATGTGGGTTATAAAACCGCGGAGAGAGATAGCAATATTGGGCTCACCGTACATGAGCTACCCTACGGGTCTTTTTATTGTTTCAATAAAGACCGATATTCGAGAGCTGGAGTTATTATTGAAGAGTTACTCCAGCCACACTTCCTTTCGGAATCTGGTGTTACCGCGCCGGATTGCTCTGTCAGGAGAGCGGAAGTTGAGATCCTGAACATTGGTCATTCGAGCCGTATGATCATTATTTGGATTGATCCATTTGAGACGGAAGATCACTATTTGAAGTGGCCCAGTCAGGCCTCATCATCATCGGGAGTGGTCCAGTCGGCGTCCTCATCACCATCATTGGATTGATCAAGCGAGCCTCATCACGACGCTCGCATGCACAGCAAATCAGGTTGTAGCCTTCCTTTCATTGTCCTTTCAAATTCCATTTAAAAAGCTAAAAATCTGTGTAAATGCCACATTATTTCGTATTGATTATATCAAATTATATTCGGGTGTTCATAATCAGATGCTTTCAATTTAGCATAAATTTGTTGGTGATAATAATTTTTATTGTTGTATTCAGACTGCCGAATAACTTTGCTTCTGCCTACCTACAATTCTAGCCACGCGTTGCAAGCTACGTCTTTGCATGCCATAGTTTCTCTATAATCCATAGTATCCATTATCCATAGATTTTACTTTACGTCAAGCTGCCGCGTTGTCCGTGCTGTGTGATTCAGTTTGTAAATCAAGTTATTGTGTCATTTCGTTTCTAAAAAATGGAACTCGACAGGTTGATTAAACGGCGCGGGGTTTTGAAAGGTTCATTAACGAGATTCGAAACCTATTTAAGCAACGAAGATGATATTAGACCTGGCGTATTGTCATCCAGGTTAGATGCCATCAAACCATCTCTGATAGAATTCTCCAAAATTCAGCTGGAGATTGATTTATTGAACAAATCAGAAGATGATGACGCGAGGGATAATTTTGAAGGTACATATTTTAATGTAATTGCATTAGGACAGGAAATGTTATCAAAATTTAAGAAGATTGAAAATGTCCCAAGTACTTCAGTAAATTTACCACAAATTTCTATACCCGTTTTTTCAGGTGACAACCATAAATGGTTGACTTTTAAAAATTCGTTCATTGCCTTAATTCATGATAACAGTAAATTAAATAATGTTCAGAAATTTCATTACCTTATTAGTTATGTGTCCGGAGACGCACTTGATTTGATTAGTTCTCTAGAAATAACCGGGGATAATTATAGTGCAGCCTGGACTATGCTTATTTCTAGATACGAAAATGTCCGACTTATAGCAAATAGACATTTGAATTTCTTATTTAATTTTACACCGTTAAAACGACAGAATCATCATGAATTACGAAATTTAATTGATCAAGCAAACATTCATTTGAGAGCTTTACATAATTTAAAGCTTCCAACAGAACATTGGGATACATTAATTATACATATGTTAACCTCAAAGTTAGATAATCACACACGTAGCCTTTGGGAATCAGTAGAGTGCGATAAAATTTATCCTACGTTCGAGCAGTTTAGCAATTTTATTTCACAAAGGTCTCAGATCCTGGAAACTATCCAAGGTGATATTGGTGGAATGCAACAGAAAGTAGAACCGGTTGCAACAAAACCAAAGTTTTTTAATTTTAAGGAAAGGAATTCTACAAACAAGGTTACGTTAGCGTCAAGCAACGTTAAGTGTATGCTGTGCAATGACAGTCATTTCATATATTCTTGCAAAATATTTGTTAACAAAGAACCAGCGGCACGAAGAAAGTTCGTTTCAGAAAGCAATTTATGTTATAATTGCCTAAAACCGGGGCACCCTTCAAGGTTGTGCAGGTGTAAGGAAAAATGCAGTGTTTGTGATCGAAAACATCACACTCTGTTACATATCAATACTGATAATGTACAAGCGGGTACTTCAACTGGCAAGAGTCAGTCGGAGGCACCAGTAAATTTAGCATGTCATAGCGACATGAACGGGCGAGAAATTTTACTATCTACCGTAATAGTAAAAATAGAAGACGCGTATGGTGGAACACACAAAATACGCGCACTTTTGGATTCGGGTTCAATGTCTAATTTTATTACAAAGGATACTTGTAAAAGATTAAATTTGCATTGTACAAAGTTGAATATACCTGTTTCAGGTTTGCATAATAATTTAATTCATGTAAAGGAAACAGTTGACATTAAATTTAAATCATTATGTTCTCAATACCAGGATGAAATATCTTGTTTGGTATTGGATGAGATTTCTTGCAATCTTCCGCAGACCTTGATTAACCCAAAAATGTTGAACATTCCAGACGGTATCCAGTTAGCTGATCCGCAGTTTTACCAGCCAGCTTCTATTGATATGCTGATCGGAGCAGAGATGTTCTGGCAGGTGCTTCGTACGGATCAGATACAGTTAGGAAAGGATAAACCTACATTGCATCGAACGGAGCTAGGCTGGATAATATCAGGAGCTGTACAGAGGCGTCATAATACGAGGCCAGTTAAAGTTTGTCATATTTCATTAAATTCTTTGCAGAACCAAATAGAAAGGTTTTGGAAGGTTGAAGAAACCGAAAATAGTAAGCATCACTCTCTGGAAGATAGTGAATGTGAAAAGATTTTCGAAGGCACGCATAAACGCGATGCAAACGGTAGATTTGTAGTCAACTTACCGTTTAAATCTAACCTATCTCAATTAGGAGATTCATTTAGTATTGCTAAAGGTAGATTAGTGTCAATGGGAAGGAAATTCTTAAGACAACCTAGTTTAAAGGAACAATACTCGGAATTTATTGATGAGTATCTTGCGTTAGGTCACATGACTGAATGTGAACCTCCAAAACGCGATGAAACTACTTATTATTTACCACATCACGCTGTATTTAAAGAATCTAGCACAACTACTAAAATTCGTGTTGTTTTTGACGGGTCGGCTAAACCCGCTCGAGGGATTTCTTTGAATCGCGCTCTAATGATTGGGCCCACCATTCAGAATGATGTATTTTGTCACTTGGTATTTTTCAGAAAACATCAATATGCAGTCACCGCAGATATTGCAAAGATGTACCGCCAAATTAATATCAACCCGGAACACAGAAATTACCAACGTATATTATGGAGAAGGGATGCGGAGGATTGTTCGAAACACTATACGCTAAACACGGTGACATATGGTTTGGCTCCTTCGCCTTATTTAGCAATACGTTGTCTGCATCAGCTAGGTAATGACGTTTCATTTACTCATCCATTAGCTAGTAAATCCCTTAAGGAAAATTTTTATGTAGATGATTTTCTTTCTGGTAGTGATTTCATTGATACTTGTCATTTGCTTAAATCACAAATCATTAATGCGCTTGCTACAGCAGGCATGGAGATTAGAAAATGGAGGTCTAATGCGCCCTCGATTAATGATTCTAAAGAAAATTTGGAATTATTGCCAAATGAATCCAATGAAGCTAAGATTCTCGGATTAATATGGGACACCAAACTTGATGAGTTTACCTATCAGGTAGAAAGCATAGACTCAAAGTTAGAAGTAACAAAACGTCAAGTTTTATCATTAATTTCAAAAGTGTTTGACCCTTTAGGACTGGTAGGCCCAGTAATCATTGTCGGTAAGATAATTATGCAGAGATTGTGGAAGCTAAAAACATCCTGGGATGACAAGCTACCCAATGACCTTTTATTGGCCTGGCAGACTTACACGCTGAGTCTCAGTAAAGCAAATCATATTCGGGTACCAAGGAAAATTTTCTGCTTTAATAAAAAATCTTTTAGCTTACATGGTTTTTGCGATGCATCTCAAGTAGCATATGGCGCTTGTCTGTATTTAAGATCTACCGATGAACACGGCATTCACCAATCACAGTTAATATGTGCTAAATCTCGTGTAGCCCCACTAAAAAATTTATCGTTACCACGCCTTGAGTTATGTGGAGCACAATTATTAGTTAAATTAATGAAGCGGGTGACGGCAGCTCTCCAAGTAACTGTTGACACCACTTTGTGGTGTGATTCGTCAATAACGTTGGCTTGGATTGCAGGAGAATCGTACCGTTGGACTACCTTTGTTGCTAACCGCGTATCAGAAATACAACGTGAAGGTGATGGCGCTATATGGCGTCACATTTGTTCAACTGAAAACCCAGCTGACATAATTTCCAGAGGAATAACATCTCAGCAGTTGAAAACATCTTCATTATGGTGGTCAGGACCACCATGGCTCACGTCCGACGAGGATAAGTGGCCACGTTCTACATTTGATACTCCCACGGAATTGCCAGAAACGGCGAGGATAGTTTTGGTTACTAGTAGTCCTGTCGATTGGGAAATATTTAATAATTATTCTTCATTAAGGCGACTGAGGCGCGTAGTTGCTTATATGTTACGTTTCATACATAACTGTTCTAAACGAAGACCGATGCGGGTCGACGAGCTTTCTGTAATCGAACTGGAACATGCCATGCATGTATTGATTTTGAACGCTCAGCAATTCGCATTTCATGATGAAATAGCGTCTGTGAGTAATGGAGGATTTGTATCTAGGCGGAGCAAGGTAAAGGCACTAAATCCTTTTATGCAGGATGGGTTGTTGTGTGTTGGAGGTCGACTATCACAATCAGATATTACCTCGGTCTCTCAAAAACATCCAATTTTGTTACCACAAAATCATAAGTTGACTGACTTAATAATAACCCATCTGCATTATGAGAATTTACATTTAGGATGTAATGCTCTGCTCGCATTACTGCGTTTACGTTTTTGGCCAATATTTGGTAAAAACGCAGTGAAGCGAGCACTGCATAAATGTATTGTATGTTTTCGAGTCCGTCCGCGCGAGTGTCGCCAGCTCATGGGTGACCTTCCTGCTGACCGATTTCGAATCCAAAGACCATTTTATGTAACCGGCATAGATTATGCAGGTCCAATTTTAATTAAGTCTGGTTTAACCAGAAATGCTAAGAGTGTAAAATCTTACATATGTTTATTTATTTGTTTTTCAACGAAGGCAATTCACCTAGAATTAGTGACTAATTTAACTTCAATGGCATTTATGAATGCATTGAAAAGATTTATAGCTAGGAGGGGTAAACCCTCACGACTCTTTAGTGATAATGGATCTAATTTTACCGGTAGTTATAGGGAACTTACTGAACTATTTGATTTTTTGAAGGCATCCGATAAAGAAATCCATAATTTTTTAGCCCAGCAGAATATTAGCTGGAGTTTCTTGCCTCCCCGCTCACCGCATCACGGGGGACTTTGGGAAAGTGCAGTTAAAATGACCAAGTTACATTTAAAAAAGGCAATGCGGTCAACTGTTTTGACATACGAAGGCATGAATACCATACTAATACAGATTGAAGCTTGTTTAAATTCCCGTCCTCTGACTCCATTAACATCAGATCCAAATGATTTAAACGCACTCACTCCCTCACATTTCCTTATTGGCGACAACCTGTTAGCATTGCCTGAGCTTGATATCCATCATCTGCCTACAAACAGGCTTAATATTTACCAAAAGATGTCTACTGTTGTTCAATCTTTTTGGCACAGATGGAGCCGGGAATACCTAGCAGAATTGCAGAACCGAGTCAAATGGCAAGAAGGACGTCAACGCAGTTTACAGCCTGGTGACATGGTCATCATCAAAGACAACCAGCTACCTCCGCAGTACTGGAGGATGGCGCGAGTGACGGAGATCCACCCTGGCCAAGACGGACGCGTCCGCGTCGTCTCCTTGAGGACGGCCAGAGGTGTCACCAAAAGAGCCGTGACACAGCTCTGTCTACTTCCCATGGAGGATCCTTCCTCCAACCTGGATTAAGAACCAATTACAACCCTAAAAGTGATGTGATGTGTGAATCAAAGTGCTGTCAGGCTCATCAGTGCCAAGTGATAAACTATTGTCTCATAAGTGGGTGCAGCGCACCAGAAGGTTCTACGTTATTAGACTTTTATTTTTTTTTTTAATGACAAGTCTGACATAGGGTTATGTACTTAGTTATAAGTTTTTTGTTATTATTTTGATATCCATATATTGAATATTGTTTATTTTTGTATGTGAACTCGTTGGGTAAATTCTGAGTACCAATGTTGCAATCTCTTTCTACATTATTTTATGAAAAACGACTATTCCTTAATATCCGTTTTGGGGCGGGAATATGTTAAGATTTCAGGTACTGAAATATTAATATTTGTGATTGTCACCCTAATGGTTGTGGCAACATTTTTTGTGTTGGCGATTGCCAGGGCGATTTCGTATTGCCACGGATTTTTCTTTCTTCTCTTGTTACCATCCGTCTTGGGCGGGTCGTTTTTGGCAAAACGTCTGCTGCCAGGTTTTCACTTCATGTGGGTTATAAAACCGCGGAGAGAGATAGCAATATTGGGCTCACCGTACATGAGCTACCCTACGGGTCTTTTTATTGTTTCAATAAAGACCGATATTCGAGAGCTGGAGTTATTATTGAAGAGTTACTCCAGCCACACTTCCTTTCGGAATCTGGTGTTACCGCGCCGGATTGCTCTGTCAGGAGAGCGGAAGTTGAGATCCTGAACACGAGCAGTTTAAAAACTGAATGTACCGGGAATTAATGTGTGGAATGTGAGAGGTGGGAAGAGGAGGGGGGAGGGTGTGGGGAAGGGGAAGAGGGTGGGGTGGAGGGGGTTGGGGGAGGCTGAGGGGGGAGGGAAGGAAGTGAAGGGAGGGGTGCAGGAGAGGCGAGGGGTAGGGTTGGGGGGAGGGGTGGGGGAGGGGGATGGAAGGGTTGTTTTAAAAATGAATGTGTCGGGAATTAATGTATGGAATGCAGGAGGGGGGAGGGGAACACAGGAGGGCGGAGGGCGCAGGGGAACTCGGGAGGGGGGAGGGAACAAGGGAGGGGATTCTGCGGGAGGGGGGAAAGCGAATACGGGAGGGGGAGGGGAACACGGGACGGGGGAAGGGGTGGAGTAGAGTGAGAAGAGGGAATTTGGAGGAGGAGGAGAGGGAACGCGAGAGGGGAAGGGGACGTGGGGGAGGAAGGGGAGGAGGAAGGTAAACGGGATGAATGGGAAAGGACGTGCAGGGAGAAAAAAATTCTTTAGTAAATCGCATAGCAACGCAGGCCGGGTACCAGCTATTTTGTGTTAAACTACTGTTGAGCTCTGGCATTATGAAATTTGTATAAAAAAATTGTAATAGGTGACACGAGAGCAGTTTGAAAACTAAAAGTACCGGGAATGAATGTGTGGAATGCGAGGGGGGGAGGTAGAATGGTGAGGGGAGGGGGATGAGGGTGTGGGGAGGGGTAGGAGGGTGTGGGGAGGGGGAGGAGGTTGTAGAAAGGGGGATGAGGGTGGGGTGAAGGGGTTTTGGGGAGGGTGAGGGGGGAGGTAAAGAAGGGGGATGGGTGTAGAAGGGTAGGGGGAAGGTGAAGGGGGGAAGAGGTAGGGTTGGGGGAAGGGGTGGGGAGGATTGGGAGTGGTGTGGGGAGAGTGAAGGTGGAGGGGAACTCGGGAGGGGGATCCGCAGGAGGGGTGAATTGAATACGGAACATGGGAGGGGGTTTGGGGGACGGGGGAAGGGAGGGGAGCTGTTTGAAAACTAAATGTATCGGGAATGAATGTTTGGAATTCAAAAGGGGGAAGGGAAACCCGAGAGGGGGATCCGCGGGAGGAAGGAGGCGAATACGGATGGGGGGAGGGGAACTCAGGAGGGGGTTCGTGGAACGGGAGAAGGGGGGATGTAGAGTGAGGAGAGGGAAGGTGTGGGTGGAGGAGTGGGAACGCGAGAGGGAAAGGGGACGCGGAGGCGGAAAGGGGAGGAGGAAGGTGAACGGGACGAATGGGAAAGGACGCGCAAGGAGAAACAATTTCTTCATTAAATGGCATATCAACGCATGCCGGGTACCAACTTGAATATCTCTAATCTCTAACATCTCTAACACACTATATAAATAGGAAAGATTTGATAATAATTTATAAAGTTAGCTAGGAAGGGGACGCGGGACGGGAACGGTGAAGGTGATTCCGGGAGAAAAATGTATTTATTTGAATATGGAATTGCAACGCATGCCGGTAACTAGCTAGTAATATAATAATTTAAAGAAAAATAGAAATAAAAGTTTTGAAATGCAAAAATTAATAATTAAAATGTAGTGTTAAGAACTCATGAATTATTTGAAGTACTTTACGTTAAGAGCGTATAACCAGCCAGCAGCCGAAAATCCACATTTCGTGGAAAGAGGTTCTTACGATCGAACAGGGCGGTTCCAATGAGAAAGATTAATTACTCTCCGTACCAGCTTTTTAAAATTATAACTCACTATCGATTTTATTTCATCCCAAATTTGCTTTAATTTATACCTATCCAAAAATGCTGAAAGGCGTGTTGATAAAACAATTAAAATTATGTACTTTTTGTTATTATTTTTTGATCATAAGTATTTATCATTTTTCAATAATGTCTCAGCAAAATAATAATGTAATTTTTTTTTAAATATATTAGTCTGTAAGTGCGCAAATAAATACACAAACGGACCAATTTTCGTCAAGAAACACATGTACGTATATATTTTTTATGATTTTATTTAAACTGAAATTAAAATTCTGTTACATACGTTTACCAGATAATATATTGATTTATTTTACAGAATGATTATATGATTTGAAATGGGTGTTGTATAATAAATGTACTTTTTTGAAAATTTAACAAATCCACCAACGACCTATGGTATAACTATCTAAAAATTATCATTTTTTCTGAAAATTTAAAACATACGTTTACTAGATAAAAGAAAAATCTTTCGAAACCAATTTATAACTTTTTGTGGAAAAGAGTCAATAAGTCTAAACACTGTTCTCTTGTATTACGCTCTTAATACTAGCAATATCCGAATGTTCACTGTAAATCGAATATTATTCGACATGGAGAGTATTCTGTGTTTTACATATTAAATCCGTTACAAAATAACACCAGGAGGCACAATAAGTATTTCATTTGAAATATCCTACTAGTAACCCTAAAATATCAATATTTTTATAGTTTCATCATTCATTCAATCATTAATTGCTTAAATACAACAGACTGGTCCTTTCCTGAAAATACGGATATTAACGATAATGTAAATAAATTTTATGCTATTCTAAATGATGCTATTGCAAATTTTGTGCCTCTTCGACATAATAGAATTTCTCATTTTCCAAACTGGTTTAGTCCCGAATTGATCACTTTAACATATCGTAAGAAAATAGCTCATAAAAATTACAAACGGTCCAGACTGTCGAGTGATTACAATGAATTTCAATTGTTAAGAAAGGAGTGTTGTAAAATCTCAAAACTGTGCTATAAAAATTACATCGACAAAATTGAAACTGATATTCGTGTAAATATAAAACAGTTTTGGAATTATACTAACTCTCAAAAAAATAATAACTTGGGTATTCCAACTACTATGAATTTCAATGGAAAAATTGGATGTAATGATGAAAACATTGCAAATCTATTTGCCGATTATTTTAAGTCTGTGTATGAAGAGGATATACCTAGCAACGAAATTCCAAAATTCTCATCGAATCTTAGCCTGGATATATCTGAAATACGCATAGAAATTAATGATATCAAAAACCATGTAAATTTGTTAGATTCTAGAAAAAATGCAGGACCTGATAATATTCCACCAGTGTTAATTAAAGAATGTTTAAATGGCATAACTGTTCCTCTTTTTCTAATTTTTAACCAGTCACTAGAGACAAGCAGTTTCCCTGATACATGGAAACACAGTTTTCTAACACCCATTTTTAAAAAAGGGGACAAAACGGACGTAACAAATTATAGGCCAATATGTATCCAATCATCGATTCCCAAGCTTTTTGAAAAAATTGTACTCCATAAAATATCTACAAATATAAAAAAAATTATAACACCCTATCAACATGGCTTTTGTTCAAATAAATCTACACTAACCAATTTACTAATTTACGAAAACTTCATATCTAAATCTTTAGCAAACAGGTGCCAGGTTGACTCAATATATACGGACTTTAGCAAGGCCTTTGACAAGGTGTGTCACAAAATATTAATCAATAAATTGGCGACACTTGGAGTTTATGGTAGCTTATTAATTTGGTTTGTTAGTTATTTGTCCAAAAGAAGTCTTAGTGTGAAAATAAATGGCACACATTCGTACAAATTTATAGCAACAAGTGGAGTGCCGCAAGGCTCCCATTTAGGGCCCATTTTGTTCATTATATTTATAAATGATATTGTTGATATATTCACAAACATAAACGTGCTACTGTTTGCTGATGACATGAAACTTTATAAAGAGATCAACCACGTTAATGATTGTATTACACTTCAAACTAATTTGATATATCTTTTTGAATGGTGCTCTATCAACAAACTAGCATTAAACATAAATAAATGTCAGTTCATTCATTTTTCCAAAATAAATAATCCTATATATTTTCAGTATTCATTAAATGATGAAAATTTAAATTGTGTTAATGAAATTATGGATCTAGGCATTATGTTCGACAGTAAACTCACCTTTGTATGTCATATTAATAATATTATCAACAAATCCCTAAAGACTCTTGGCTTTGTTTTAAGAGCTGCAAAAGATTTTAATGATTTAGGCACATTTATTATGTTAAATAAAACCCTTGTCAGATGCCAACTTGAATATAACTCTACGTTATGGTCTCCCTTTTTCAATATTCATTCAGACAACATTGAAAAGATACAACGGAAGTTTCTAAGGTTCATAAACTATAAATTGCGTATTCCTATACTAAAAATTGATTATAATTAGAAAGAAGAATAAGCACAGATTTAATACTGTTACATAAAATACTGCATTACAGAATTGACTGTCCAGAATTACTTCAATTTATCAATATCCATGTACCCAAAAAATCATGTCGACATTTATTACCCTTTTACTTCAATAATACCAGGACACTAGCTTATCAAAATTCTCCGTTTCCGAGACTTCACAGTCTCGGAAATAAATATTCTAATTTAGGTGATATATTTCATCTTAAAACCAATCAGTATAAATGTTGAATATTCTATCACTTTTATTCTTCTAGACACAAATAGATTTACATAATTTCTGCAGTTTTTTGTTTATATTGAATGTGAGACTTCTTATCATATTTTTACTTATGTACTTTTTATTTTATTATGTGGTTTTGTTTTTATATTGTATTACGTATTTTCTTTTCTCATTGTATTATATTTTCTTCATTGTTTTTATACTCAACTTATAAACTATAATGTAAAAGCCCATCAGGGCGTGTAATAAATAAATAAATAAATAAATAAATAAATAAATAAATAAATAAATAAATAAATAAATAAATTATAATTGATTTGGTGGCGCTTACGAGTATTCAATTTTTGTACCAGATAGACTATCTTCTGATAGAGGGCTTCTTTAACGGTTTCATGCCAACCCAGAATCAAGTGAACACAATAGCTTTAGCTATGAAAAAGTTTCTTTTAAAATTGTTCACAACCATAACCTAACGTAAACCTATTTAACCATTTTTTTCATCACTTTTAATGACTTTTCAAAGGAGGTTCTGAGTCCGGTCACCGTTTTTTGCTTTTGGGTACGACTGTCTTAAAAGGTAAGTTTTAAGTTTAGCTCTTAATTCCGCTGAGTCTATGATTAGATGTACACATTAACGAATTAATATGTTTTTAAATTAATACAAACGTACGTGCGTATGTTAAAATAGACACCGATTGATCAATTTAATGCAATGCAAACTGGCATCTCTGAATATAATGTTCGGTGTTCGGAAACTATCGGTACGAATGGAAAACTTGTGAATCACAACATGTATTAGCTTAATTTTTTTAACTTTTTTAAGACTGCTTTAAAATTTTTTTTGAATACAGCACTTGATCTCAACTGCTCCCAGCAGCCTGGGTCCAGTGAGACAATGGCATCCCCATTCAGATCTAGTCATCAAACACGTCTAAAACCATTTAATAATATCTATTAATAAAAATAAAATGTTTATTCAACAACAGATATTTTTACAATTTTACATATTTTGTTCTTTTTTCATTGATTCTATTGACGAAAAGGTCACTGATCAGCTACAATTCAGGATTTCTCCTAGAATGCAGCTGGTTTTCAGCAGTGCTTCCAGCAACATTTGAAGCAACGTTTCAATTCTGATTGGTGGTCTTCCACAAGGGCGACATTAAGATTGTCTTCTACCCTGGAACGTGCCAAATATACCTTAGTATTAAACATTCCAATTTCACACTCAATTTAGGTACTCGAGAACGAAAGCTCAAATTAAAAAAAAATAATGTACAGCACAGCAGTGGCAGTCGGTGACTGTTTGTATAAGGGGTGTTGAAGTATATACCTACAATATCACATATAAATACCGACAGACTAGCCCACGAACAAGATGAGATAACTGGTAAAAATAGTATGTCAAATTTAAATTAATTATGTATTTATATATTTTATTTTTATTGTTATTCAAAACATATTGTCAAAATTGTCGTGCGAACAAATTCTCTAAAACTTACCGAATTAATCCACGCGCTTTGTTATGCTATTCTGTGCACTATACCTATGCGCATTAAAGTTGTTTTCTGCACGTTGAATGCTACCATGGAATGCGTATACTGCTTCATGCAAAACTTGGCAGGCAGAACTAAACGCGCACGCGCAAATATAAAACTTTTTCTAACATCGTGGATGCGGAATGGAGAAGAGAATAAATAAATAACAATTATTATTATATTTATTATACGCATCAAAAGGAAGGGAAGCGCCGCATCCACAGTATGCATGGAGGGACCGCGCCTGCCGCACAGTCGACTCCAATTAATGAGATGTAGATTGGGCAGTTTCCGTGTATATTGAACTTACCACATATAAAAAGTATGTCCAAAATGCGACCTACTGTCCAAATGAGCATGTAAAAATATAGTAAAAAAATATGGACAACTTTATTTTGTTTTAAATATGGAGTCCAAAGTTGAGGCGCGGTCCATAAAGGGCCCATCATGGTTGATTTATAGCGTTCTTTTTCATATTATTCCACCACCTCGTTGAATGCAGTTTCGAGTCGTAACTGCGCCGCAATATCGGGTAATTAAATTACATCACTGCCAGGCGATGAATTAAATCAAATACCAGATTCTCTTTATGGTCAATGAATGCGATAACGGACGCTTTGCAGATACGTTCATAAGTGGCCAGCATTAAGTATCCCGGTCTCTACATTATTGCACACGACACGACGTTATGACATTCTGTGTGTAAAAACAGAAGTTGGATTTATGTATTTACCTACCCGATGCAGACATTAGTTGGTAAATACACTTAGCCACTACACCTTTAGGATATAACTGCATATTATTGTGACACAAATTATAAATAACCATAATTATTACCTGCTTATTCGTACTTTATGTATGTACGGAATGGCGTACAGTGATTTTTTTTTCCATGAAGCAATTTCAAGTATAAAAAAAGCATCGGTTTAAGTCAGGGGTGCCGGACCCAAATCGTTTGGTTGGCTAAAAAAAATTACCGAGCTTAGGTTGGCTACTCGGACTGGAGGGGGGGTCAAAATTGCTATTTATTTATTTATTTTGCAGAAACAAACAGTACATAATTACATGTTAGAGAGTAGTTACAAGTTGTAGAATTAATACAATAATTGGTACCAATGACATGTCGCTGTTATATGATATATGTTTTTATGTGACAAATTATAAATTTTACTTATATTAAATTAGTAAATTATTGAGGGAGAGGGGTGTGTGTGTGTGTGTGTGAATATGTGTGTACGTATGTATGTAAGTATGCGCATTAAACAATTTATATGATTGACATGATGCTCTTTTTAAATTGTGAAACCGCGATTTTCAATGCTAGAAGGCATAAACTGATTGTAAACGCGCATATGTGTGTCGTTTGCACTCACCCTCCACTTATTAAAATCAGGTCAGTTCCATTCTATTTCCTGAGAATGTGCTGAAAAAATATGCTGATTGGAATTGATTACTAAAATAAATTCATAGTGCAATCATAAGCCTAACACTTTTCAAGCAATAAATCAAAAACCCGTTGAGAGTTCGAGGTCTAATCACAAGAAAGTTATAATTTTACAAATTATAACACAAATGTGTTAAATTTATGAGGACTATTTATTTTGAATGAATACTAATATCCAAAATGCAAGAAGTTAAAAACTTCTTTTTTGATCCGCAGGTTGGGCATGCCTGGTTTAGGTAGTAATTCTTTTTCCAGTAGCCTTTTTTTTTACTGCAAACGTTAATTTTGAATGTCTATGAAACGAAAATATAACCGCCCTTACCAAAGGAAACTGTACATCATTAACGTAATTATCTTTCTTAATTTAATTTTTTTTAATTCTCCGTAAATTTTTAATTCTTACTAGATAATAATGTTGTTTGACATAATATTTCATACTCTTCTAATAATCCAAAAAGATGCTTGTGCTTAGGAAAAAAGAACTGATATTTGTTGCATCTAAGTAAAATAATAATAATTAATTTCCAATCTGAATTTCTAATGTAAAATTAATTACACAACTATGTAATATCATTTTTAAGGAAGATAGTATATTCATAAGAAGAGATCATCATAAATAAAAATCAATTGGTGTTCGTTTGTCTCGCTAAAACTCGAGTACGGCTGGGCCGATCTAGCTGATTTTGGTTTTGAAATGTTTGTCGTTGTCCAGGGAAGCTTTAAAAGGTGAGAAAATATGGAAGAATCGCGGGACAATGGTAAAAACAACAATTTCATTTTCCCATATAAACTGTTCAGAATAACAAACGTCAAAAGAAAAGCGAACAAATTGTTGCCTTGGACACGATATATTTTTTTTTGATTTAGGCCGTTCATCATAAAAAGAGTGCTTTGTTGGTGTCGTAGTTAATACCTATCTCTAAAAATGAATCGCCGAAATGATGCGCTTACTTCCGAACGACTTTTTTTTTGTTCAATATTAAGTTTAAAACTAATGTTGAGCTTTGGCATTATGAAATTTGTGCAAAAAATTTGTAATAGTTGGCATGCGAGCAGTTTGAAAACTGAAAGTGCCGGGAATGAATGTGTGGAATGTGAGAGGTGAGAGGGGGAGGGGGAGGGGGGATGGTGTGGGGAAGGGGAGGAGGGTGGGGTGGAGGGGGAAGGGAAGGTAGGGGGGGTGTAGGGTTTAGGGAGGGGTTGTGTTGGAAGGAGGGGTGGGAGAGGGGATGGAGGGAGATGGGGGGGAAAGTGTAGTGGGGAGAGGGAAGGTGGAGGGGAACACAGGAGGGGGAAGACGAATACAGGAGAGGGGAGGGGAACTCGGTAGTGGGGTTCGCGGGACGGGGGAAGGGGTAGGGAGTAGTTTTAAAAATGAATGCATCAGGAATGACTAAATGGAATGCAGGAGGGGGGAAAAGAACCCGGGAATGCGAAGGAGAACTCGGGAGGGGGGAGGGAACTTAGGAGGGGGATCCGTGGGAGGGAGGAGGCGAATACGGGAGGGGGAGGGGAACTCGGGACGGGAAAGGGGGGAGTAGAGTGTGGAGAGGGAAGGTGATGGAGGAGGAGGATGAAGGGGAGGAGGAAGGTGAACAGGACGAATGGGAAAGGACGTGCAGGGAGAAACAATTTCTATATTAAATGGCATAGCAACGCACGCCGGGTACCAGCTATTTTGTATAAAACTACTGTTAAGCTCTGGCATTATGAAATTTGTATAAAAAGTTGTAAAAGGTGGCACGTGAGAAGTTTGAAAACTGTACCGGGAATGAATGTGTGGGATGCGAGAGGGTGGAGGGGGAGGGTAAAGGGTGTGGGGAGGAGGTGGAGGGAAGGTGAAGGTGAGAGGGGTAGGGCTGGGGTAAGGGGTGAGGGAGGGGGAAAAGGATGAAGGGGGATGGGGAGTGGTGTGGGGATAGGGAAGATTAAGAGTAACTCGGGAGGGGGATCCGCAGGAGGGATGAGGCAATTACGTGAGGGGGGAGAGGAACTCGAGAGGGCTTCGAGTGACGGGGGAAGGGTGGGGGGAGCTGTTTGTAAACTGAATGTATCGGGAATGAATGAATGGAATGCAGGAGAGGGAAGGGGAACCCGGGAGGGGTATCCGCGGGAGGGGTGAGGCGAATACGGGAGGGGGAGGGGAACTCAGGAGGAGGGTTCATGAGACGGGGGAAGGGGGGGAGTAGAGTGAGGAGAGGGAAGGTGTAGGAGGAGGAGTGGGAATGCGAAAGGGAAAGGGGCCCGGAGGAGGGAGGAGGAGGAAGGTGAACGGGATGAATGGGAAATGACGCGCAGGGAGAAACTAGTATAATAATCAGTTAGTATAATATATAAATGTATTAAGCAGTATAGATAAGAAGTTCATAAAACATTAGACATGATAATGAAAACATTATATACCGTAGAAAAGGTAACAATTATATAATGGTGCTACAAAATTTAAAATTTAATTTATTTTATAATTTTCGTAGTTGTATTTATGTATGTGTACCTACCTAGTGGCTTACAGACCATCATCTTCTAAAATCAATACTTAGCGGGTTATTTTAATTAGCAACATCATAGATCTAAATAGTTAGATTTTTTTTATTTCTTTATTTTTGAAGTATAACTTGACTTGGGGAGTAAGCTGATGAATGCATGAAGAGAGCGTCACGAAAAGTGTGATCGGGCGAGGCGAACGGAAGTTGAGAGGGAGATAAAAGTTAGTGAAGATAGAAAGAGAGAGTTACGTTTCGTATATTACTGTAGGGGCAAGAGAGAGAGAGGTGCGAACACACATTTTCTTTCTCTCTTTCTCTCATAGCCAGTTACGGTTCATATATCTAAGACACAGTGCAGGCCTAATGTCTGTATCACACTGTAAGAGCAAAAGACAGCAGTGCGCGCGCACATTTTCTTTCTCTCTTCTTTTATAAGTTAGTGAAGTTTTACTTCAGTCGTGTGGTCTAAAGCACACTCATTTAAATTTATTTTTTTATTTATTAATGACTATAAATTCTCCTTAATAGGGATTCCTGCTAGTGGCTTACAGATCTTCATCGTCTAAAATCAAAACTTAGCAAGTTATTTTAATTGGCAACATCATAGATAAATAGCTACATAGGTTTCTTTATTATTATATTATTTTTGAATAATTACTATTAATATAAATAATAGTAGTAGGTATAGTAAGTAGTTCACGGTTCTCCTTACTAGGGATTCCAGTTCCGAGGGAAGTTGTGTTGGTGTTACACAATGATTTTCTCATATTTATTTTTATTGATTTCCTCATCTTCATGCTTGTTGAATGTAGGTGGTATTCGTTAGTTAATTCTTTTTTTTTAAATTGAAACTTCTTTAGCCTCGTTGTGATTTGGAATCCGGATGAAATGGAAATGACGCATCACAGCACCTGCGAAGCATCAAACAGCGCTCATTGAACGCTTTGATTTTTTTTACATTAACTCCACGCAGGAGGCGTTGTGGAAAAAAATTCCCTCCGGGCCTATGTCATCTGAGATGCTGTGTGGAGGGTCTTTTTGAGGAGAGGAAGGAATGAACATTGGTCTTGAAGAGACCCATCTTGTAGGAAGGAAGAAACACAGAGGCCGGCAAATCGTTCCACAGCCGAGCTGTTGAACACAAGAACGAGTCAAAGAAACGACCCGTTCTCATGTGACAAATGTCAATCGTGTACATATGTTGAAAACGCGTTTGGCGTGTTTCCCGACTACGATCAATGACGCTAGTTCTTCGTAGCATCTTCCATTGTAATACCAGTCGAATAAGGATAGCATTCCCACCTGATGCCTGTGCTCTAAAGATTGCAATCCGTCTGTTAATTTGGGAGAATCTATCAAATGGACGGCCCGTTTCTGCACAGAGTCGAGGGTATTCTCCAGACCAGAGGTGGCTGCAGAATTCAACGGTGGGGCGCACTTATGATTTGTACAGGGCTAGCAGTTGTGTACTGTTAAAGTATCTGCGGGCCCTGTACAGTACGCCCAGTTTTTGAAAGGCTAACTTTACTCTGGCTTCGATGGAGCCCCCATATCTGAGCTGGTCACTTAGGGTTACACCAAGCATATCAATGGAGGACCTGTTTGGCAGATTGCTTCCGTTGAAGGAGACTAGATTTTGGATCTTTGAAACATTGAATTCAACGAGATTATTTTTACCCCAAGAGAATACACTCTCGAGGTAACCGTCCATTCTTCCATCCGATTATATTGGTTGAGATATGAAACGGAAATGATGCTAGGTCCACGCTCATCGGCCGCTTGATTATGAAAGTACTTCTAAAGACTCCTATTGGTTGAGATTGTTTTTTGGTAAAGTTTCGCTTCTACCGCCTGTGAACCCCACTCGATATTTTTTTTGTTCTTCTCATCTACATTTTTGTTATCTATGTTTGCTGATTTTCAGATCTTCATGTTTGTTGATTATAGGTTGTATTGGTGTTAGTTCATATTTTTTGGAAATCAATATGAAAAAATAAAAAAATTATGAAAAATCGATAAAACGGTAGAGAGCGACACTAAAAAAAAACAAACACATACATCTAAAAAAACTGAGTGCGCGCACTGCTCTCTATTTCTCCCACAGTGTGATACAGACAATAGGCCTGCACTGTGTAGAAATATACGAAACGTAACTGGCTATGAGAGAAAGAGAGAAAGAAAATGTGTGCTCGCACCTCTCTCTCTTGCCCCTACAGTAATATACGAAACGTAACTCTCTCTCTCTTTCTATCTTCACTAACTTTTATCTCCCACTCAACTTCCGTTCGCCTCGCCCGATCACACTTTTCGTAACGCTCTCGTCACGCATCCACCAGCTTACTCCCCAAGCCAAGCAAGCATATAGAAATTTTACTTCAAAAATTTAGCCTGCGAGAGAATGAGTTGGCAATAAAATATTTATTTATTTCATGGGTAGGTACTCGGTTCCAAAATAATACGATAAATCCGCGCTCCCAAGCAAGTCTCCTTTAGGCTAGTAGTATAAAGCGCACGACGAACTTTAGTGGCCAGACACTCAGCTGACCAAGGATCGAATCCTATGAATCTTTAAATCACTCCACAATGTGCAGACAAAGAAAACACAAATGAAAGCGACATCTAGCGACATCGAAGAAGAAAACACAATACCATATGACCAAATGTGGGTAGGCACCTATAGGAAAAGGTGCACTGGAATTCGACGATAAAAATATGAAAAGGTGCTTCGTAGTCTTACAACCCTTGTCTATATTAGTATTCTTCATTTTTGTCAATTAGGTTTGTTGATTTCCAGATCTTCATGTTTATAGACCGTACGTTGTAATGGTGTAACTGTATAATTTTTTATGATTTCCACATATTCATGTTCACTTAGCCATGTTTTTAAATATGTTTATCTCCATGGTAATTTAAATTTAATTTGGATAGGCATTGCTTAGTTTTGTGGCATAGAATTTGTGATTTTTCTGGCCAAAGATGCATTTAATTTAAGGTTGATCAGAAAGTTACTAAATTTTTCATTAAAATATTTTGCTCCTTAACTTTATTTTTACATATCCCACGCCATTAAGCTTGATGAAGGCCCCACAATTAACTTACTGTATTAGACAATTAATTTTAATTAATAAAAATCACAAAACTAATTCAAAAACAAAAACAAAATCTAAAAATGTAAAAAAGTAACCAGCCACTGCCATTCATATTGATATATCTACCATAGGTGCAATAGATAACCTATGTATGCGCTCCACGTCCCATCAATCCATATAGACTTGCTCTCAGAGGTCATTGCACACAAAATAACAGTGTTTATTTCTCGGCGTATCTATCTATCGGAATAAGTTATGGATATAAGGTAATTAAGACATAAATCCATGCGCCGCTTAATGATAACAGTTTATGCCCATATTGGCCGCATTGCTCGCAGTGCGCACGCGCAACACCTGACCTACCTTGTACTGGTACCAACCTACCTTCGCAATCAGACTAGCTACATATTGCATGGCTTTTATCTTGGAAATAAATGTAATACAATGTAATATTACGTAATGTTATTAATAATACTTGTATCATTGCAAAAAAATGTTCGTTAGTATATCGGTACCGTTTACCGTAGGTTTAAATGTTGAAGTACCGATCTTTTTTTTTCGAAGGCGTTTTAAAGGAGAGGATTTTCTGGAAAGGAAAACAAGTATGACGTATATATAGGTATCTGGGTTGAAGAGTGAATCCATTAATCCCCTTACTTCGGGCAAGGTCGAAAGATTCCTGCAGGAGAGGCAAATGGTCTCCCCCCACTGACCCCCAGATTCCTGCCCACCCCTTATATATTTCCCTTCCCAGAACAATTAACAGGAGCTATTATTATTTTTTAAATCGCCAAGCAAGTACGTACGCACTTAAGTACGTACGTACTTACCTTCACGAAATGTAGAGATGTGCATCAAAAATAAGTTTTTGTCAGCAATGACATGACTTCGTCAAGATTTTGTTTTCGAAATTTTAAAGGTATTCAAGGTTTTAAATCACGTTAAATTCCAAAAGTTAAAAATAATTCATAATCTATCTATATATATATATATATATAATGAATTCCTGCCTCCCTTGGTCACGAGAAAACTTCAGAACGACTTAACCTATTTTATTCATCTTTTTTTAAGTTTTCTAATACTTTGTAGAAGGTTCTTACGGAAAGAAAAATTAAGAAAATTACGCAGAAAATTGGAAAATTCAGAAAACTTAACGATTATTTTAACTTCGCACGATTGACAGTTCGCGTGTTTGATAAATGTGAATTTAGCAGGCAGCTGTTTTTTTTCATAACAAAAGAATTGTCTATGGGTTTTTTTTAAATTATAAAAATTTTAAATAGGTACCTTTGTTGGGTAGGTATCAAATTTGATTGATTGTTCTTATAATATACTAATATGAATATTTGTAATTTATGAAAAAATGTAATTTGTTTTGAATAGGTAGCACGCGAGCTGTTTGAAAACTGAATGTGCTGGGACTGAATATAAGCAACGCGGGAGGGGGTTTGGCGGGACGGGGGAGTGGGAGAGGGGAGAGGGTAGGCGGGGAATGTGGAAGAGGAACGCTGGAGCTTCCCCTCCCGGGATGTGGGAGGGGAACGGAGGCGCACGGGAAAGGACCTGTAGGGAGAAACAATTTATTTCTTTGAATGTGGCATTGCAACGCATGCTGGGAGCCAGCTAGTCAAAGAAAAATATAAAAATAAAAATAAAACTGAAAATGATAATAAAGTATAAAAAAATACTTTGAACACAAAACCGTAATATATCGCAGCCAATCGTTTTCGAGCGTGGATCTCCCATTTGTATGCACACCGAGCAATGTTTACATCATAATTCATATGCTTCGATAATTATTCAAAGCGATATTAAATCCCGACCCCTTCTGCCTACCCCCAAATTAGCCGATGAATAAAAACACGAGTGATTTAAGCGGCGCCGATTCCTTTGGCAGCGCGTTCTAATCCGTCCCGAGCGTCCCCGGGTAAACAGCGCCCGCGTGCTGAGCCGGCGGCGGCGGCCCCACTCGCGGGCAAATATTGATAAGTGGCACTGAACAGATTATCACAAATCGGGGACGCCTAAGGAAGAGAAGGCACGATCAAGTGAATCAAATACTAATACGGGTCAAGTCAAGAGCGTGTATGATACTTTGTATGAATACGAATGTAGCATGCAGTCTGGGACAATCCTCTCTCAATGTGAGTTTTGGTACTTATCACATCTCAGTTGTAAGTCAATAGCTATAAGTCTACGTAAGTCACAAATTATAAGTCCGAGTACTTATTTACTAGCTTCAAGTCTAAGTACATAGTAAGTCACAATAAATCATAGTTTAAGTCACTACTTATAAATCTTTGATGTAAGTCACTAGTTATAAATCTTAGATGTAAGTATTAGCTACAATTCTGAGTACTTATTTGCTTGCTTTAAGTCTCAATTAGTTACAAATCTTAGATATTAGTCAGAGTACTTATTTGATTGCTCCAAGTCCCAGTTGTAAGTCACTAGTTATACATTTCGGTTGTAAGTAACTAGTTATAAATCGTAGATGAAAGTCAATAGTTATAAGTCTGAGTAATTATTTTGTTGTTTTAGGTCTTTGTTGTAAGTTGTAAGTCACTAGTTATAAATCTTAGTTACAATTACATTTCGAAGTGTTAAATAAAATTAATCGAGTCCTTCAAATACTAATATTTGAATTTAAAACTATTTACAGTAGCGTAAGTCAAAGATATTATATTTTAGCGTGTTTATATTTTTAAAATGTGTAAATCTCAAAAAAATCACTTTAGTCTTACAAACTTATGAAAAATGGAAACCAATTAATGACACCTAATTTTTAAACGTCTCAAATGCAAAACCACATCAAACAGTATTAATAGGTTTGCGTCTGCGAGGTTGAATTTAGCAATCAGACTTCCAACGCATGTCTGCCGCCGCGCCTTACCCGTCGCACCATGTAAACATCCGTATACGTGGATTTTCGTACAAAGCTACCATTGTAGTTCGGTTTCAAATTCAAGAATTCGTCACAATATGATGCAACTTTCATCAGCAAGAAGCAAAGGTCGGTATAAGTTCTACGAATTTGTGAGCCTGAAGTACCTATCTACCGGATTTCGAAAGATTGACGGTAATACTCAGTTGTATCAGGCGACTGTCTATTACATATATGTTGTCATAGTCCGTCCCGGTTACTTTTCGCGGTGATTTGCCATCTCTGCCTGCATGACACTTTGACAGTGGATACGAGGAACGGGCTATTTCTGGAACCAGTTCCTATTGGATTTACAAAATGATCACCAACACTAACTTGGATAAGCCGAACCAAAAGCCGCCCACAGGGCCTGGCAGTAAAAACCTGCGGATACTGACAATTCGTAATGGAATTCCATTAAAACAATTTCATAAAACAAATATAATGCTTATTTTCACATAATTTATTTGTAAAGGTGACCACGAAATGTGAGACTGGAGATGGCCTTAATGTAACAGGTTTAAAAGCCCACAAATTAAATAATATTTATATTTATTTTTAATGTTTTTATTAATAGTAATTTAAACATTCCCGGGTTACGAATAACCTGACAATATTTGAAAATCTCTTATTATATACCACAGCAGCGTAATTTGTTTTATTATGTTGACGTTACCATAAATCTAGCCATAGGAAATTATAATTATCTCCTCAATAAATTTCACTGTATTTATTGACAAATCACAGAATAAACAAATAAAATAAAACAATTAAAAAAAAAAACTTACAAAAGGTTAATATTTTAAAAAATCTGATATGATATTAAGAATGCCCTGAAATGAAATAGTTAATATTTTAAACAATGTATGATTGTGAATGTAGCAAGGAATGTGAGCTACGCAGTTCTGCTGCGGGCCATCCTATTTGTTTATCCCTGCGGAGAAACGGTGTGATTTTAATGAAGTTAATTTTTTTGGGTTTATTTACAATGCATAGATATTTCCACATTTTAACAGTTAGTGTGATCTATAAATCTGTACTAATCGGAAATAAAATACTAATTTAATTAAACAAAAATTTTACCAAAACAAATAACGACTTAAAAAAATGCACTAAAAAGTAAAAATAAAAAATAAAATAAAAATACCGTCGAATTGATAACCTCCTCCTTTTCGAAGTCGTTTAAAAATAATTTCGTACGATTGTTATTTTTGGAGTCGGTATCAGCCAAGGTAACTACATACATAGGTGAGATGTGGAGATCTTGGCTGTATTTTTTTGTGTATTTTTTGAAGTCGTTTTTTGTTTTGGTAAAATTTTGGTTTATATTTTGATTTTTAATGACAAGCTTGCGTAAAGAAGTTTTACTTTAAAAAAAGAATCATTGAAATCTGTTGGCGTAATATTGAGATATTCGTCCATTTGTCGCGCACATACTTATTGCAAATTTAATACATATATGGTTTTCTCATGGATCCCAGTGTCAGAACTGGACCAAATTAAAATGGGACTACACGGAAAGCACCAGTTTTCTAATAAAAAAAGAATCATCAATATCGGTTCACTCAATCGAAAGTTCTGAGGTAACAAACATAAAAAATAAAATAAAAAAAATACCGTCGACTTGATAACCTCCTCCTTTTCGAAGTCGTTTAAAAATACATTTAGATTATGTTAAGGCCCCAGTCAAACCAACGAAATTGAGTTTTGGTCCAATGAATTATTTACTTATTTAAATAAGTATTTTAAATTGTTTGATCAATTTCAGCGGAAGTAAGGAAAAAACGAGCGTACTTCTTTCGGATTATCTTTTCTCTGTGTGAAAAGCTCGTAAGGAGCTTGTAGTCCAATCCGTTATAATAAAATATTTGCTCTCTAGAAATGGAATGTTACTTTACTTAGTCACGTCTCAGTTGCACGTCAATAGATCTAAGTCTCAGATGTACGTCACTAACTATAAGTCTGAGGGGGTATTTCACTATCATCCTGATAGCTTATCCATAACATGACGAATATTTACTTTTCAAATTAAATAAATCGTATTTAATAAATCGAAAATGTACATCATCGTATGGTTAATCTGTGAAGAGGATGGTGAAATTCCCCCTGAGTACTTAGTTGCTAGATTTATGTCTTAGTTGAAGGTCACCGTTATAAATTTTAGTTGCAAGTTTTAGTGTAAATGTTAAATTAAGTTTTTAAATTAAATTAAATTAAATTTTTTTTTAAGGGCCCTTGAGGTGATATTCTTACGAAAATGGCATTATATTATATTTTTACGGTGCTCCAGATTTTATGTCCGGGTTGAATCTTTCCCAAATGAAAGACTAAACCCTTCCACACATTTTCCACAAATGATTATCTAATAAATTCACGCAATGTAAGTGCACTATATAAGTATAATAAATATAAAAAACGATACAAAAACAATACGTCAATCCACCAGAAACATAATGGGAAAATATTTCACTGACTCCAGATATTTTCATATCAGAGGGTTCGGCTCTGATGAAATCCTAACTGCTCCGATAAATCCTACTGATCCCTCAATATAAATATTTTAAAAATCGTTCGTAATCCTACATGTATTTAAAATGACTGACTTTTGCATTTTTATATATAAATTCATTGACAAATCTAATACGCCTAAATTTTGAATGAGAGAGCTAGGTATAATGCCAGTAGCCGAAATAACAAATAGTAATATTTTTATAGTCTGAGAATGCCAAATTCTTTTAATCTCATTTCCTAAATCTGTATATTTTCTTATTTTTTCAGAAACAGTTTTCTGAATATTACAAGAATTTGGAATAGCCACATCAATGATATAAGTTATTTTTTTAATTTTGTCATGTAAAACTATATCGGGTCTATTACGACTAATTGCTCTGTCTGTTAGAATAGTTTTACTTTAATAAATTTTATAAAATTCATTTTCTAAAATTGAATTTGGTTCTTATTCATAATATGGTACATTACGGCAGTCAATCAAATTATGTTTAATTACCAAACTTTGGTGAATTATTTTTAAAACTTGATTGTGCCTAAATATATACTCGGACGGCGCTAATACAGAACATCCCGAAATAATATGTTCTATAGTTTCCGGAAAAGCCAAACATTCTCTATATAAATCATCAATTTGATTTGTATCTTTGATGATATGCTTCCTATAAGTTTTAGTATTAATGACTCTATCTTGAATGGCAAGCATAAATCCTTCTATTTCTGCGCTCAAATCCTTAATACTTTAATAATAATATAAATTAATAATATTATAATTATTGTTTACTATAATTATACGTCAAATGTTCAAGAATTGTGTCTACTAGCAATAAGAAGAAGAATATATACTATCATCTCGGCTATCACCTTGACAGGACTGACCGAACACGGAACACACAAACAAATTTACAGACAGATTAGTCACAAAGTGGTCGAGTCAAAATAGTTCTTAAATCAATCAATATGATGAAGCCCTTCATATTATGATAGCCAAACTCCTTCTTCAGAAGAAAAACAAACTATGCCTTCTTTTTAAGGGTTTTATAAAAATAACACACATTGGCTATCAAAATCAACACTGAACACAGCAATGAAAAATAAAACTGATAAAAAACGGAGGCTTTTTTATATGTGTTCTTACCTACCAATGTTTAACATAGTGCAAAGCCAAACGAAACCACATCATTGCAAGAGGCATGTACAAATATTTTTTTAATATTTATTGGGCATTATTGAAAATTTTACATAGTATCCAATGTCCAAGAAATACAACAACATTGTGAACTGACTTTTGCATGCCAAGGCAAATATTATTTACTAGCGAGTTCCCGGCATGAATTGCTATGCCACTAATAAAGAAATCGTTTCTCCCTTCGTGTATTTTCCCATTTGTCCCGTTCCCCTTCCGTCTCCCTTTACCCTTCCATGTCCCCTTCGTCTCACACGTTTCCTCTCTCCTCTCCACCTTCCCCACCTTCCCTCTCCACTCTCCCGCAAACCACCATGCCGCGATCCCCTCCCCTGTCCCGAGTTCAATATACTCAGTCCCGGTACATTCAGATTTTCAAACAGCTCGCGTGCTACCTATTGGATTTTTTTTATAGATTTTTATTTTTTACATGTTACAAATATTCATTTTTATACATTATACGAACAATCAATCAAATTTGGTACCTAACAAAAATACCTATTTTTTTCAATTATTTCTTGCTTTCACCCTTCAAGCATGTTCTAGGCCATCATTTAAAATTACAGAGGAAGGAAAGGAGAATTTATATATTAATTTTATTTAAATGTACAAATTTCAGAATAATATGGAAGATTGGAGTCGAGTTCAGACTTAGAAGTGATGAAATGTTGAATGGAGGGGAGGCAATTTTAGATAACGCTTGATAGAAGAGAGGATATTTATTTAGAGAGGGACAACCAAAAAATATGTGATCTAAAGAGCCCACATCTAGACCACAGAACGTACAATCTGGGGAGTCAAGGATGTGAATTTTAAAAAGGTGAGAAGGAACGGAACAATGTCCAATTCTCATTCGAATAAGTGAGGAAATTTCTTTTTTGGAAAAATGGGGGAATTTTTGGAACCACGGTTTTGATGGGATAGTTCTTTGTATCGAGGCGTAGTTGGTTCCCTTGGATTGACTAGATTAACTAATAAGTGCAATGTTCCAATAATCTGTCCAAACATTGCGGGATCTATCTTTGATGATGGAAAAAATATCAGATAGGGGAATATGGTTTATGAGGGTATCAATAGGGTTGGACGCTCCTTGTTTTGCCAACGAATCCGCAATATCATTACCCACTATGCCAACATGTCCAGGGATCTAAACAAGAATTACGGTTTTTCCATAGCTTTGAATGGAGGCTATCAGCATTCTAATTAGGCATACAAAGTGATCATCAGGATCAAGAAGAAGACAAGATTTATGTTTTTGAAGGGAGCTGAGAGAGTCAGAGAGAACAAGGGAATGTTCACAATTATTTTTGATTATATATATGAGTGCTTCAATTATTGCAATGCACTCAGCAGAAAATATTTAAAATTGATTTGAAATTGATCAAATCATTAGAAATATTTTGGTAAACGTTAATACCTATACCACAGTTAGGATAGTCTGGAGATTTGGAGCCATCAGTAAATAAAAGAGAAGAGTTGGGCCATTTGGAAGAAATAATGTCATCGAACATATTATTAACAGTATGGGCTGGGAGATTGGAATGACTTTTGAGGATGCCGATCCCTTCTAAAATTATTGGGCCCTATCCCCAACAATTTTGAGAGGTTTAGTTCGAGCTCTGATTGTAGAGTGTTGAGTCTTTGAACAGCGAAACTCTGGGAATAACCTGATGACATTTAGAATTTAAACATTAAAGAACAAATTTGTCAGCAAGCAGTTGACGCCTTAAATAAAGTAAGGGATCAGAACATTCCACTTGAAGGGAATTGATGGGGGACGACTGCATCGTTCCAGTTATTATTCGCAATGACTTCGATTGTTTTTTGTCTAATTTACTGAGTGAATTTTTGGATGCAGTACTAAAAAGTGGGCAGGCATAGTCGAGATGATTTCGAATAAGTGCATTGTAAAGCAACTTAATGCAGGTAGGGTAAGCACCCCACCAAACTCCAGTCAATGATCTGATGATATTTAAATTTTTTTCACATTTAGTAACTATATTATGAATATGGGAAGACCATTTAAGTTTCCTATCAAATGTTACTCCCAAAAATTTAGCTTCAGAGGCGTTAGGGTTTAGAGAGTTTTTAAATACAATTTGAACAGGAGGATTTTTATGACGGTTTGAGAAGGTGACGCACTGACACTTTTGGACTGAAAGTTCCAGACCATTTAAAGTGAGCCATGTGCAAAGGGCATCCATGGCTTCATTATGATATTTGACACCGAGTGGGATGATTTTGGATGATAAGAAGAAAGCTAAGTCATCTGCGAACTCAAAAACTTTTACTTGAGGGGGAATCGAGACATGCATATCGTACGTGTATATATTATACAGTATGGGGGATAATACATCGCCTTGGGGTAAACCCTTCCAAATTGATCTACTCTGAGGAGTAACATCTGGTAGCTCAATGAAAATTTTTCTATCAAGAAATAGATTAATAATAGATTTGGAAGTCAACATTGGGGGGTTTGATATTATTTATTGGGAAAAATGGTAGGGATTTTTTAATAAAACGGGCAGCACCGCATCATTGCGAAGACAGGAATACCCTCCCACATTAAAATGGGTGGATGGAGTAAACCATGTCTCCGAGACAGCAGCCACAGAAACAAGGTTTGAATTTAATAGGTTAAGAAGATTCGATTTGTTAGAAACAGCACTGCAGCTATTCCACTGAAGTATTCTGACATCTTGTAGAGCCATTTTGAACAAATGATTTTAATGTGGAAATAATAGAAGCAGCATTGGACGGTAAATTAGTTTGAGAAGAAATTAGGTCAATTAGAAGCATAATTAGAGTTTGTATAAATGAAGAATTATCTTGAGAAAGTTGTTCAGAAAGCTTTTGGCTGTTTGTTTAGGAAGAATTATAATTGTTTGCACACCCATTTGTGGAATTTGAAAGAGGAGAACCGTTGGGATTTAAGAAAAGCGAGTTATGTTGTTGCTGATCATATTCAGGAGCCGGTTTAGAGATAGGGTTTTTGTATGTGCATTTAGTTGAGCGAGAAGATGTTGAGGAGAAGGGGAGAGGGTTGGATGGAGAGTTACTGGATAAAACCTCGGCAAATGATTTTTTAACAGGCGGGAATAGTTTAGAAGCCTGCAGAAAAAATAAGTTCTCCATGGAAATTTTAATAATTTTTTGGCGAGATTGCTCAGGGCAAGAAGTGTGAATGGCGGAACGAGCGCCTGAGCAGTTAAAACATTTAGGTGACGAGAGAGAAGAACATTGGTCAGCCGTGTGGTTTTCTCCACATTTGAAACATCTGGGAGGGGATCTGCATGCAGCTTTGGTATGACCAAAACGGCAGCACTTGTAGCATTGGGTGGTGGGGTAAGTGTAAATTTCAACTGGTAAGGATTTGAAAAATAAATAAATATGGGAGGGAAGAGATTGTCCTTCGAATGTGATCACAACAGATTGGGAGGGCTTCCAGGAAACGTTGCCCTCAGAGGTGTCCTTATAATTTAGCCTCCTGGCTTTTATGGGATTGCCGATATGTTGAGGAGTTGAAAGAGAAGACATAATTTCTGGAATGGACAGATCGGTCGAGATACCCCTGACCAGGCCCATACGAGTGACATTGAAAGTTGGGTGGAGACTGAGAAGTAGAAGGAGAGTCATTCTTTACTGGGGAAGAGGGACTAAACTTCCTTTTTTTTGTGGAAGTTAGAATGACAGATTGACTGCCAGAAATTACAATATTCTCACCATCTGGGGGGTCAGGGGGAGGATCTGGGGGCTTTTTACGAAGTCCAGGAGGGTAATCCTACTCCATTGTTCATAAAATTACAAAAAAAAAATATCTATGGAAAGTGACAGTGATGAAAAAAAAGGTTATAAATATCTGGAAATCAGCAACGAAAAGTGACTCCTGGACGATCAGAGGGGAGAAGAATCCTCAAGGAACAACACACTACATTTTATTGATCAGAAAACATTAAAATATTAGTTAAAATAATAAAAAAGATTATTTTTTTAAGAGAGAAAAACAAAACAACTTTGACAGCCAAATATTCAAAATTTGAAAACTAGGTATCTATTTAAAATAATATAATTTTCAATTAGATTCAAAGTATTCGATTTTGATTAGTTTCATAAGTAAGTACTTCGATTAAATTCATTAATTTAAAAGTTTATTATAATATAGAATTTTGATTGAACAATCGATGTTTTAAAAAAGTCATTTTCAAATTGTGACATTTTTGTAAGAGATTTTGTAATGATTAAAAAAACTTTTCAGATGAATTGTCGGTTGTTATATTCCAGAAACCTTCGCAAGGGTGGAAAAAAGGTATTTTGAAAGTTTGAAATGTAATGTATAGTAAATAGGTATTTAATATGGAAATAATACGATAGATGGCGGTAAGCATTTAGCTTGCGCCATAGCTCGCCAGATGGCATTAGTGTACAAGAAGTGGTATTAGAGATAGACATTACCAGCTCCCGAGGTGGGAGCGCAGAGATATACCTACCCCCGAATAGTAAACAGTCGTAGCTATCCAGCTAGGTTATTAAAAGTAATAAACACCATTATATTTAAAGAACCTTTGTAATAATTAATATCTGCCGAGGAAAGGGCAGATATAACAACTGGCGCAGCCGTTAAAGTATAATTGTGTGAAAAGTTACGCGTGCGAATAATAATTTGTGCTGGGCACGGAGGACTAAGTCACTGCGGGAGTGACTTGCAGTTTTGGCAAAAGAATCGGAAGAGATTCTGCTCGGGATTAAGGAGCATTTGTTTCCGTGGCTACGGGCTGGAAGAAGATTTTTTGTTCTAGGAACAAGAAGAAAAATACCGCAAGGAGGCGATCTGGTTGTGGATCATTGGATTAATCGTTTCAAGGACTAATCATTGGATTAATCAGAGGACAAGGATACAACCCAGAGGGAGGGAAGGAGAGGACCAGACCAGAAGAGTTCATGAGTTAAGTTCTTTTGTTTCTTTGAGAGGGATTATTTGTTATTGTTGTTTTTTTTTGCCGATCTATCTGTTGGGAGTTATGGAATCGGGTAGAATACCTCCGTTTTGCCATCTCTCCGGAGACTGGGAATTGTTTCGACTTCGGATAGAGCAATTTTTCGTGATTCATGATGACAAAGCGTCTGGTGAGAAAAAACGGGCTTTTTTATTGAATCTCCTAGAATCAGAAACGTTAACCTTACTAATTAATCTGTGTTTTCCAAGTAAAGTAACGGACTTACCTTTTGATAAACTTTTAGCGCTTCTCGACAAACATTGTAACAAAAATCGTTTAGTTTTTAAAGAACGGGAGAATTTTTTTTTAGCGAGACAACAAGAAGGCGAGACGGTAAGAGATTTCACGGTAAGACTTCGTTCTTTAGCAACGTATTGTCAATTTGAAACGAGGCTTGAAAAAAATCTTATAGACATGTTTGCAATCGGGTTGTTACCGGGTCACGCGAAAGAGAAAATTTTTGTGGAAGGGCAAAAGTTATCGTTTAATGAAATAGAAGAACTTGCAGTTAGTATGTCAACTTTGGATAGTGCTAATACGGTTAAATCAGAAGTAAATCTGGTAAAAAAGCGCGTTACTAGCGATGGGATAAAGCGAGATCAGCGTAGGGAACGATCGACGAGCCCCAATGGTAGTTTTAACAGGAAACCAGCATATAGGTTAGGATCAAATTCAGGTACGAATTTTAGATCACCCTCTGGTAATGTTAAAAAACAGTTGTATCGAACGTTTTATGCAATCTAGATGAAACATAGCAAAATTCTTCTTGCATTATTATTGAAGACAAATTCTGCATTTTAGACGGTGCGAAAATATTGATGTCACAACGTTTCCAACGTGAAATAGTTCATAAGCCCAAAGAAGATACTTGCGCCGGCCACCTGGGATAATTAGGCAGGCATAAACATGACGACGTAAACAACACCTGCCACACCAGGTGTGCACGGCCACCTGGGTTAAGAAGAAGACGTAAACAACACGTGCACTGGCGCCTGCCAAACAGACGTAAACAACACCTGCCATCGCAAGTGTGCACGGCCACCTGGGTTAAGAAGAAGACGTAAACAACACATGCACGGCCACCTGGGCAAGGAAGAAAACGTAAACAACACGTGCAACTGCACCTGTACCTACCACCTTACTATAAAAGACTGTACCAAAGTGGCAGCTTCATTCAGTCACTAACCGTCAATAATCGTATCAACATCTCTGCAAAGCATCTCCCTGGTTTACCATTGGGTTCGCCACTTGATCCAAGTTGCCAGTCTCACCCTCAAGCACCCGAAGGGATAAAACCTACAAAACTCTGACGCCTGAGCCCCATGGCCATCCTCGGGCTCCTTTGAACTTGCTGATTCTTACCAAGCCTTGAAGTCGCTGTGCTACCCCTGGCCATCTTGCTCCGGGCTGCTAGCCTGGGGCCCTTTGCATCGAGCCTTGCATCTCTCTGCCCTGATGATAACGCCTGAGCAAGATACATGATAAGGACTCCCACCACGCCTAATAGAATGCAGATCTACCTGATGATGACGCCATGTCTGTCAAATGATGACACCATTTAGAGAGGCGTGCTATGCACCCGCAGCACGCCCAATATAATGTAGACCAATTACCCTGAAGCCAATCAACATGTGAGTGGCTGCGACCACCCCAGCAGTCCCGCCACGCCCAAAAGAATGCAGACCGATTACCCTGAAGCCAATCAACATGTGAGTGGCTGCGACCACCCCAGCAGTCCCACCACGCCCAAAAGAATTCAGACCGATTACCCTGAAGCCAATCAACATGTGAGTTGCTGCGACCACCCCCCATATGATGCTGGTGCTAGATATGCAGCAATCCACGATAACATACACGATCTCGGGCGCAGCCCGTCTTTTTTACTAGCAACCAGCGTCCATCGCAGCCTACATGCCCCGATGCAAGAGTATTTCATCTCACAGTGCACGGTAGAAGACGCAATACCACTCCACCTCAATACGCGGCAGAAGATGCCCGTCCAGCACAGAAGCTAGTGAACATGCTACGGAACTTTAACCGCTGTCAAGCAGAGAACACATCTCTATCAAGACATTTAGATTGTCGGGCGTCTATGTGTGCCGGCGCTTATTGTCTACAGTTTTTGTGCAGGCCTAGAGGTCTCGTACAACAGTGTTTTATTTGCAAAAGGAATGATCATCTATCGTTTGATTGTAAATTTCGTAATGCGAAATGTTTTAAATGTAAGGGCGTTGGGCATTTACAGAAATTTTGCAAGAATAATCCTATAAATCCCATTTTTGAAAATCACAGGGATAGTAAAGTTTTAGTTGCGTCAATTAGTCCTATCACTGCTGAAATTGAAATTAATAACAAGAAGTTTACGGCAATGATTGATTCAGGTTCATCTTTATGTGTGATGCCAGAGTGTATTTTTAAAAGACATTTTAGCTCAATCATTTTGTCACAAGACAAGCGAATTATTTCAGGTTATGGAAATAATCGTTTAAAAATCGTAGGAAAGGCGATTTTTGATGTGAAATTTAAGGGTAGGAACAAAAATATTAATTTTATTGTAGTAATAAATGGAACAGAATTAATTGTGGGTAGAGATTTTATGGAATGTTTCGATCTTGGGATAACTTCTCAGGAGACAATTAATTCAGTGACAGTACAAATGAGGAATTTACATGTTGGACAAAAATGTCTAGTCAAGGACTTTCGTCAGGTGAATAAAGTTTGTTGGGTTAGAGGTATTGTAGAAAAGAAAGTGGGAAAAAAAGTTTATATCGTTAGAATCTGTGGTCCTCCATTGACTTGGAAGAGGCATATTGATCAGTTAAGGAGTTTATCTGTGAAATGGGAAGAGGAGAGTGAAGATAATAACCCACCCACCGCGTCTGAGGTCACGAAATGCGCTTCAGACGAGTTGGGGACCTCAGCTTTGTTGAAGGGGCTAACGGGGTGTTCTCTTGATTTCAGATTAACAGCGGATGATCGAGAGCAAACTACTCAACCAAGACCTTGGGACGGGAGGCTCCGCTCAAGGCGTTCATAGAGGTCCCTCCCAGAGAAACAGAAGTACTTAAGTTGAAGTATTTAAAATCATGACTATGTTTGGTTGAATTTAGTGTATAAAATCGTGTAAAAATGAAATATTTAAAATCCCATTTTTGTCAATTGTATAGAATCATTTGTAATGAACATGACTTGTATTTATTGTAACCAGGGGCTTGAGATTAGGTCGGGGAGGGTGTAATGTATAGTAAATAGGTATTTAATATGGAAATAATACGATAGATGGCGGTAAGCATTTAGCTTGCGCCATAGCTCGCCAGATGGCATTAGTGTACAAGAAGTGGTACTAGAGATAGACATTACCAGCTCCCGAGGTGGGAGCGCAGAGATATACCTACCCCCGAATAGTAAACAGTCGTAGCTATCCAGCTAGGTTATTAAAAGTAATAAACACCATAATATTTAAAGAACCTTTGTAATAATTAATATCTGCCGAGGAAAGGGCAGATATAACAGAAACATTTCCTATGCTTAATATAGCAACGCATAGATATATATAGATAAATAAACATCAAGTAACAAATGTACACATGAAATGAAACTCTTCAAAATAAAACTTTTTATTTTCAAATGTTTGCAATTAGTTCACAATACGGCAAATAAAAAATACGTTTAATTGTTCAGCTGCTCAATATCAACTTGAAAGTGTGTTGAGATTCGAGTGCCAATCGAGCCCTTACATTACAGAAAGAAACAACCGGTTATTGTGAGCATTATGAATAATAACTACAATAAATAATGCACATTGTTCAAAACTATTTGTCGTGCTGAAGAACGCCATTGTGCACGCTTTAAACAACCGAAAAAAGTGCGGTGATTTATTGAGGTCATGAATCGTAATCATGTCACGATTATTATAAGCATTATCCACTTACCAGAACACGCCCGACGTTTTAATCTATCGAGTAAACAGTGAACGGGAGCATTGCTGGAGGGGCTGGTTGAACTAGACAGGAGACCCACACTCGTTGAGCAAATAAGGGGTGAAACCGTTCCGCGAGCACGGCCCGAATTGGGCACAGAACCGGAATCAAGTGGACTTTTATAATCCGCCGTGTTTGCTTATTGTTATCTTCGTTATTACTGACAAGTACTCTGATTTGGGATTCACGGTAGGAAAATATTGATCATTTAATTGAAGTGCTGATATAATCGCTGATGTATGGCAATGTGGCTGAGTGTACAATGGGCCACTTCCATCACATTGCAACCGGAAAGACGGGACATAATTTTATGGGTGCGAAAAAACGATAATTACGTAGCTGAAAATCATTTAAAAATATAACGTTTTCCACACGTATGGCAATAAAATGTATGGGGTTCTCTTCGTAACGTCTGTCAAAACACAGCCATCTTTATAAAATCGTCAAACCAAAGGATAAGTTCGCGTAGAACAAACAATAATCTAGTGAATGTTAAACGTCAAATTCAAAAATTCGCCTGAAATCAAATTTTGCCTCACAAAAAAAAATCAGTGTGGAATTTTACAAAATTAATAGAACATAATCGGAGACGGGAAATTTTCTATATTTTTAATTTTATCGTATTGCCATTCTCTCGCTGGCTAAATCCTAAAGGTGTATGTATTTGTCTATTTTTAGTGTTGCTAATTCCGTTTCATCGAGTTTCAAATAAAAACAATACCAAAGAAGTTTTCACTTTAATAAATAAGCAAGGGAAAAAGGAAGAATGAAAGTTGATCGAATAATGTAGAAATGACTGCCTGGGGTGCTAGCCCGGTCGATAAGGATTGATAGGATAACTTTCGGTAACTCATTATTGGTCCCTAGGCAGATCGTTAACATACGAACAAAAGTTGACGTCGAATGTATTAAGAACATTCGGTCATTGACAAAACAAAAAATTTGACATATTTAATTCTGCACCACACTCCTTAAAATCACACAGACGCTCTCTCGATAATTTATAACAACAATAATTTCTAATACCACCAGTCACCATTCTATTAAATTCTTTTTTTTTCTCTTTTAATTTTTTGTTTACTCATATTTTTATTACTATACCTCAACCTAACCCATTCTCCCCCCCTCATCCTACTTCCTCCCTATTCCCCCCTAATTAACTTGTCTCCTGAAATGTAATTTTTTTTTCCTTAGCAAATATCTCTGGAACCACTACACTTGTATACAATACCCATGTGGAAACCTGTAAATGGTTCAATTATTGTGACTCAATTACTATTATGCTCTGTTATGAATGTAAACTGTTGGTCTCCCAAATAAAATAAAATAAAATTGTGAACGGGTCCGTTGGCGATTTGCAATCATACTAGGGAACGATTATAAATTTCCAAAAGTTATCCGATCAATCCTTTTCCTGAGCCGTATGTGTGCTAAAACCATGTTATAAATGAGAGGATCCGGAGATAATAGGCCACTTGCATGGATTTCATAACGACTTGGAAAAAATCCTTTGGATAGATTATTTTACTAAGATTACGAAAATGTTAGTAAAATTTTTAAGAAATGTATAGTTTCTCTTATTTTTAAATAAATAAATCCATTATTTGAGCTAGTGACGTCATTACATGAAAATGTCCCGTCTCCGATTATGTTCCTTTAATTTTGTAAAATTCCACACTGATTATTATTTTTTATACGGCAACACTTTGATTTCCGGCGAATTTTTGAATTTGCTTTTAACTTTCACTAGATTTATTGTTGTTTGTTCTATGCGAACTTATCCTTTGGTTTGATTTTTTGTGTTTTACAGATGTTACGAAGAGAACCCCGTACAATTTATTGCTATTTGTGGGGAAAACTTTTTTTTTAAATGATTATCGTTTTTTCGCACACATAAAATTATGTCCCGTATTTCCGGTTTATAAAAAATTGTCTGATTTTTCGGATTGAAATTTTCAAAAAATCGCTGGGTTTCAAAAATACGAAAAAAAATAAATAAAAAATACGGAATGTCTTAGAATATTTGCCTTAACCGGAATTTTTTTTTTAAATGTGATGCAAGTGGCCTTTTAAGGAAGTGTAATGATTATAATATGATTAATAAAGGGACGCTTGTTGGTTTGGCCATGTCGGAGCGGATGAATGAGAAGAAAGAGTGTCAGGAGAAAATATGATCCCAGGAAACAGAGTCAGAAGTCGGAATATCAGAAAAGTAAGTAGTAATGTAAGAGTCAAGTCACTAAGTTATAGTGTCTTTTAACAAGTAAGTATTAAAATTTATGTTTTTTTTAAAGTGAAAACTTCTTTAGCACCGTTGTGATTTGAAACTCGACGAATCGAAAAAGCAACACTAAAAAAGACAAACGCATACATCTACTGGATTTAGACTGCGAGACAATGAGATAGATAATTAATAGGTCTCCTATATGTGCGGTGTTTCGTTCTTCCCACTCTTGTCTACTTTAGTTTTCTGAATGTTTCACTTCTACCACGTGTGAATTGCACACTTTGTGTTTTTTTTTTTTTTTATTAAATGCTTAAAGTGCTTTTATTTTTGTTTTTTTAATTATCAAGAAAATAAAGAGTTGGAAAAATACATGTAGGTAACCTAAAAAAATATTCGAGTGCAGTTTACACGCGTAAAAGCGAAACTTTACAAAAATAATCTCAACTAATACTTGAAAAGTGAGGTCATAATCAAAGCGACCAATGAGCGCAGACCAATCGTAATTTCCGTTTCATATCTCAACCAATAGGATCATTTAAAAGTGACATCATTATCAAAGCGGCCAATGAGTACAGTTGATGCGTTGTTTCATCCGAATTCCAAATCATAGAGAGGCTATAAAAGCTTCACTTCAAAATAAGAAACAAAATATAGTATACATCTGATCGTGATAAAGTGAACATCGTTCATGAAACTTGTTGTATATAAATAAAAGTGATGTAAACAAAGTTTTTTTGTCTTTTCATTAAAAAATTAAAAAATAAACAAAATATAGGTTACATAAAATATGAGAGTTGACACAAAGTAGGTATGAAACATAAAATTTAAGTTAAGTAAAAATAGATAATCTGCCAATATCGTCAACATCAATAAATAATATCTATAAAAAATGTTTAAAATTGGCGTTCCCAGTAGTTTATGAAATAGTTGGCACATACGGCGTTTGAAATTTGTCAAATACTCGTAAATCCAAGCATTTGGAACCAAGACTATGTAAAAGTTTTATTGGGAATGCAAACTGTAGTTGGGATGAGATGTATGTCTACAATATAAAATGTTAATGTTTGTCTGGCTGTTCGTGTAGGTATAATATGCAGATTTATTAATTGCAGGAGTTTAGAATTTAGACTTTAATAATTTTAATATAAAGGTTTATTTTTCGTCTTATTTCGAAAGTTGGAATATTTAAAGTATTCATTAACGACGAGTAATTTATGTGCTCAAAAGGGATGTCAAGTTTAAAATTTAAGAAAGGTAGAGATTTTCTTTGAATTCATTTAACATTATGATGATTTTAGTGTACGTATTTCGTTTAAATAAAATTCCTGCTTGGTTTAAATTTGGCTAAGAAAAATGATTCATCGTATTAGATGATCTAATGTGTAAAATAAATCAAACCAAGAACAAATTATCCGATGATTAAATAATGTGATTAATCAAAAAAAATGATCAAGGTTTAACCCAATCCGTTTTTAATGCGATGATAATGTTAACCTGTTCCAATTATTATGTAACCTTTAAAGAAATTAATAAATAAAAATAAAAATATATAATGATTTACTTTTTCAAAATTTTTTTTAGCGTCCATATAAAATAATTATACACTTATACTAAATATCATCAGCGCCCTTGAGGTGATTTTTCACAAAAACGGCGCTCTATAAATTATCCAATTATTATTATTATTATTATAAAGGTGAATTAAAGTAAGTATAGATATTGTATTTCTTAGCCTTCCTCACTAGGAGGTCCTGTCTCCTGTGCCGAGGTGGACTAAAGTTATTCAAATATAGTTTTTTTTTGTCTTCTATGTCATTTTTAGTGTCTTCATTAGGGTTTTTTTCATTGACCTCTTTCAGCTACATTTTTATTGTTGATTTGTACTCATTAGAATTTTTTATTAGTTTTATGTCTTAGGGAAGTGTTAAGGGAGTTTTGTTTCAATGTATGTGTAGTTTCTTTGTCCGAATATGGTTTTATAACTTGGAATATTTTTTATTTCATTTTTATTCGATCTAGTGTTATGCACACACGTTCTAGTAGAGGATTCAGTGTTATTGAACATATTCAATAATATGTTCTGGCATATTGTTGTACATTTGGTACGTCAAGGCTAATGAAAATTTCAATTGAAGGTGTTCAAATGGGTACTTTCAGTATTGTCTTTATGATTCTTTTTAAAAGTCAATATCGAATTTAAAAACTATAAAAAGATATTTATATGTTGAATATCATTTTTGCCAGTGGACAAGTGTTCGAGGTTTACAGTTACTCACAATTAGCTTAAAACCACAACTTTAACAGAACGATCGACAGATATTATTATCAAGATGGCACCGGCTAAATAAATTTTCACAAAATCGATATTCTCATCACTCTTCCTGATTATTTAAAGTGTAAGTTCCTATCCGAGACAATTTAATATTATTATTTCATATTGAATACTATTTATGATAAAAGTAGTTTTTTGGACCGTTTTCAATGGGATAACATTGAATTTCTTTTTTTGGTAACAGCCTTACTAAAAAAACGTGAATAAACCAACTTTGGTTCACAGCAACATGAATAAAACACATATATACCTACACTAAAACACGAACTATTACTAATAAGCTTTCTTCCGCGGTCAAAATGCATTTTACATCTGGCAGAAGTGTAATTATTTATAGTGTACTTATTAAATTGTTTGTTTTCATTCATTTTATTTCATTTTTTCATTCGCTAGGTGGCGATGGTTAGTGCGCCTGCGCATTTGTCGTTCGCGCTGAAAACACGTAGGCCGCGAAAAACTTTTGGCTCCGCGGATGTGTGTTGTAATATTACTTATATGTGATTGTAATTTCTATTAATATGACTAATTCACTCTTATATTCATATAATTAATATATTTACCATGTTTTTGTGGTTTTTCTTAAGTTTTAGTCAAGTTATAAGAACAATTATCGTACTTTGATAGTTGAAATGTCAGAAAATTATTTTATATGATACATGAAAACTCAAATTTACTTTATTTTATGAGAATTTCTTAACAGTGACGTTTTTTTATAATATTAATATCTAATACATGTGGTGGTAAACGTATCAAAGAAATTAACGTCTTTAGAGATGCAAAAAAATCGTTTTAAATGCCGGTTTTATTCTTATGATATTTTTTTGGCATTAACAAAAATTTTGAAATTTTTTATTATTTTTTTATTGTATGCACGAGGAAATAGTCAGGTGACAGTTTCTTTTCATATTCTTTATACAAAAGGACTATATTTTTTTAATTTATTTTTTTTTAAATTTCTCTACACTTTCATCAAAAATGTTTAAGCAAGATTTTTTTAACATATTTTTCCGTGTTTGAATCATAAGAAATGGCATTTTTAAAATTCTCAAATGTATTTATAATATACAAACATAGTTTCCAAATAACCTATTTCAATTTTTTTATACAAATTTTATAATGCCACCACCAATATACATTTCATAAATATGTGCAGGCGCACATTAAATCCCCAAAGTTCCATCGCAATCGGATAAATGGCTAACAATGCATAATTTCATGATACCAGAACTCACTATTATCACCCAATCAAAGTTTTTATCGCAACGCATAGATATCTCATATACATAATCATACACTAACATCTCACATATATAAACCCAAGCAAGCATATTTTGATTTTTATATATATATATATATACAGATAAACATTTCTGTGGGAGCCAACTGGGGGCGATCAACTGCCGGTCGCCATGTATTTTAGCACAATGTGTGATTTTCGCTTGTAAATTTGTTGTTTACACCTTCCAAGAGATGTTACCTGCACAGATTACAGTATATGTATGGTAAAAGCCGTCAGTAAGTCTTCCGAGAACAGCACTTGAGGTCGGGGCGTGACGCGGGTCTTAGTCTGACAAAACATCCCAATATTATATACCTCCCGTCCTCTAGTACTAGTACTCTAGTAGGTACTCTGGTCCCAACTCCCAGACGCGTAACACAACTGTATTGTATGGTCTGGGACGAGGAATATTACAGTTGAGCCAAACTAAACCAGGGGTCGGGAAACGTGAGTAATACACCCTAAATGATTGTTCCTCATTACTTCGAATTCATTTTTAATTACGATTTGAAAAGCCAAAATTTGAACAAATATAATGCTGCGTTCTTCTGTTGCCTTAAATATATTTTCTGCAAGCCAATTTTAGGACAGTTTTAAGTTGTGTATCACAGATACTGGACGCGTGTTTTGTGAGCTGTGAGTTACTACTTAGAACTACGTTTCATTTCTCTTTAGTTTCAAATATTAATACATATTTGATTTACAATGGTTATTTATTTTGTACACTTTCTGTGACAAAACATCCTAAATTTACCTTTGTCTTACATATATTTTAAAATTATTTATGGAAAACACCAAAGATACTAATTTCGGTAGTCTGCGATGTGCGTTATTTAAATATTTTTAATAACTCAACGTGTTTTGATTTCAAGTGTAATTTTCAAAATTGGAACTGGTTGTGCTAAGAATTTATACAAGCGATAAAGAACTTACCTATTTATATAATATTTTTAATAACATATAGTTATTTTAATTATCATTTTCAGTTAATCATAATTTAATTTTTAACCTGGGTCATTGGTGAATATTAGAAAAACCAGCAGGCCAAGTTTTGACCCCTGTGGTACACCAGAAGTTACAACAACTATATGTGATGATTAACATATATTAATACGCACACTGATCTATGATGTAACATTACAACTCAAACAATGTGTGAAATGTGCTAATTTCATGACGCTATAGGGGTTTCTGCTGCAGATGTGTAAACTTGACAAATTAAACGTATTGTTTAAATGATTCTGATTCTGAGTTATATTATTTTAAATATTCTTATGTTAAATGAAAACATAAAGGCAATTAAGACGTGTTTTCATATTTTCAAGCCAACGAATTATTAAAATAAATACATTTCGTTTTATTTCCAAAAAAAGATGTCTGACCCATGAACTAGACAAACAATGCCGAGGTTGAGTAGTCGAGCAGTCGATGGCGTGAAAATCCGAGCGCCACCACCTTATTGAGAAGTAACCTCTCGGCCGCAATTACCGGAATACTTTGTGCGAGAAATACGCCGAATCATTTATAAGTGCTCCCTCATCTCCGGTATCCCAGGGAAGCCGAACACCGTCCTCCGTTCACACGATGACGATGGCAGCGAGCATTCACTGCCCCGATGGCGATGGACGGGAGCATTATTTCATTACAGAATTTAGTGTGATGATAAACGCGGTGAGTATAATGGAGACGAGGCGAACGGATTGTGAATAAAAGTAAAGTGATCGTGAGTGATTGACCCGAAATCATCTTCTCGGAATCAAAGCCCGGACTGCAAAGAATGCAAGCATGGCTTAAGTATTTGAACGGTTTGATTTATGGTTTTTACGGTAGCTTTAAATCAGTTTACTGTATGATCTGAGAAAATAAATCATTACTTACTGTGTTTTTGACTTCAATATATTCACCGTGCGGCTGTTCAATATTTCAACACCTTTTGATCGCTAAGTAAGAATTAATGATTAAGAGGAATACACAAGCCAAAAATATGTGTATTCTTAGCGGGTCTTCTGTGACCTCAAATATATGTAGGTAATAGGCGTAAAAATTGCTTGACGAACGGACTCTAGAAAAAAAAACTATTTAACAAAAAAGTGATATTTATTATTTTTAACATTTTTTTACATCAGCTCCACACAGAAAGCCCTGAGAAAAAAATCTGTGTCATCTTTAGAGATGATGTGTGGAGGGTCCCTTTAGGGAACGGAGGGAGAGGAAGTTCTATAAAACAAAATCTTTTCTGAAAATTGAACAAATCTGCCAACGACCTATGGTATAACTTTATTATACTAAAAATAAACATTTTTTTCTCAAAATTTAAAACATTCGTTTACTAGATAAAAGAACAATCTTACGAAATCAATTTATAATTTTTTGGGGAAAAGAGTTAATAAGTTTAAAATCTGATTTAAAAATGACATATTTCTGGTTTTCTCTGGTACCCTTTTAATGATGATTGTAGTACGAGTATTTACATAAGAGCGTAATACACGAGCCCGATTTTCAGCCTGATTCCAATTAGAGACAAAAGTCAACATTTTTCGCTTTACGCGATGGCTGTTTTCAACTCTATTTTCATACCTACGATTTCAGTAGGCATCACAACAAACAGTATGGTTCATGTGTTGTTTGCAGTGATGACAATTGAAATCCTAGATATGCAAAATAGAGGTGAAAATAGCGATCGCGCAAATCGAAAAATGTGGACTTTTGTCTCCAATTGGAAACGGGCTGAAAATCGGGCTCGTGTATTACGCTCCAAGTGCCGTTTTCACGGGAAAATCACCCCAATATAACTAATACTTGCTAAGATTTATTACTAGTGACTTACAACTAAAAATTATAAGTAGTGGCTTACATTTAAGACTTACTTCTATCAATTAATTATATTTTACAGATACTTTTAACCAGTGGCTAACATCTTATCTCGCTTTTAATTACATCTACGAGGGCCAGTCAATAAGTAATGCCTCCTATTTTTTTCTACTTAAATAAAGTTAGTTAAGTGAAAATTTTAAACTTGGTGCTATTCCTCGAACCTTCTTCTACAATCTGCTGCAGTAGTAACTGTTTGCGTCAACAGGTGGCAGCACTGCAGTCGCTTGCAAAATGGCCGACATCGATATTCGTAATAGATAGCGTTCTATGATTGATTGATTCTTGACTGTAGAAGGTGAAACGCAAAAATTCACATTCATGAATGTCTGAAAATGTGTACCATGATGCAACAGTGGACGTCAGCACTGCTAGACGATGGGTTCATTAACCAAGCTGAAGGACAAACACCGCTGGCCGAGGAAAATCGGAGCGGCTTGACTGCATCAACTGCACTCATTCGTGGTGACCCCAAATAACTACAGATGTCGCATTCTCTCCCTCATTAAAGGCTGTGTGAAGAAGATTATTCGACAATTGATTTTTCAACAAAAGTTTTGCAAGAAACTTAACCGGCCAGAATAAAGATACAAGAAAAACAATGGCCTCACAACGCGTGCAGCTCTTAGTTTCTGGAAAAAAATGTGACCGGAGACGAAAAATAGGTTCATTTTTTTAACATGTATCAAAGAGGCAGTCAATGGAATGGCATCACACAAAGTCACCAAGGAAAAATAAAATGATCGGTGGGGAAAGTTATGGCGATGGTGTCCTGGATATGACCGTGCTTTTTACAACACTGTGATACATGCTCTTGTTAAAAGTTTAAAAGATGGACCAAAGCTGTGGAAATGGACGGAGATAATCTTGAAAAATAACAAATTAATCGCCAATAGTGTGGTTTTCGACCCCTGTAAATGCATTTTTTATTACTTGAAAATTAAATTAGAAAATAAATAAGAGGCTTTATTTATTGATTGGCCATAGTATGTCGTTTTAGTAGGCAGTTGGTTGCAGATTTTCAACAAAATACATACCTACTCGTAATTGGATAACTAGTTATGAAATATCTATAAATATTAATAAGTTGGGAGATACCTATCAATATCTTAAGCTTACTTAGACTAGACTAACTTACCTACTACCTCGACAAGCAATGCAAAAAATATCAACAAATTAGCAAAAAGAGATGTATGTCTATGCACGGTGTCCGGAAACTCTTAGTCCAAGCGGGAAACTGATGAATCTATATCGCAAGAACTATAAAAAAAAATCGATCGGAGCATTTTGATTTTGATTTCATCAATTTTTTTTCGACAACATAATGGTTAAAAATTATTTTTGGAGTAAAGCTTTCGCGTATTTTCAAAACTATTTCAGCTGGTAGTAATCGCTTAGCTACTGAGTCGAATAAAAATATCCAACTTTTTATTCTCGATTTGCTTGAAAACGAAAGTTCAAATAAAAAATTAGAGTGTGCAATTCACACACGCTTGCAGTGAAACCTTCAAAAAACTAAAGAAGTCAACAATAGGGAGAATACAAAACATTTTTTTCATCAATGTGAAGAATCATTTTTTCCATATTTTTGTTGTCGAATTCCAGTGTACTTTTTCTATGCATTTCGTCATCTCATTCAAGTCATCTTATGAGTTTTATTTTTCGGAGTAGCTAGAAGTCGTTTTCTTTAGTTTTTTCTTTGCCTGTTCATTTTGGTGAGGTTTTAAGATTGGATATTGACTTTACGAAAATATATATATATATATTTTTGGATTTCGTAAGATTTTATCCTTGGTCTGCTGAATGTCCGGCCGCTAACGTTCGTAAAGCGCATTATACCACGAGACTAAAGGAGGCTTGCGTGGGACCTTGGATTTGTTGTAACCGAGCACCCGTGAAATAAATAAATATTGTATTGCTCATCTCATTCTCTCGCAGGCTGAATTCCATAGATGTACATATGTGTTTGTCTCTTTTTAGTGTCGCTCCGTTCCGTTTCATCGAGTTTCAAATCACAACGGTGCTAAAGAAGTTTTCACTTCAAAAAAGTTATACTGCACAATTGACTCCTAATTTTACGTTGATTCGTCAGTTCCTGTTTGTAATACGAGTATTCGGACACCTTGTATAAATAAATGTACTAACATACCTAATTTGAAAAGAAAATCATGTTATTATCTTCTTTGAAGTTTTCAAAAATTAAATTATTATTAGCAATGCAAAAAAGCACAAAAAATTGAAATCAAACTCTGAATAAAATTCAAGAACCTGACAAATTGTTATGAATATATGTCACAACTTACGGCGTGAATCTTTAGAGTTTGATGTAGGTGGGTGCGTCCCTACCATCATCAGGGGAATGAGTTCATATGTTTAAGAATGTCAGATCAATTTATTTCTCTTTCAATATCTAAGATTTAATCTGATTTTTTTTAGTATTCAACCAAATCCCATGCTAGACCTTTCAACAATATTTCATAAATTAAGGGTTATATCGGATATCAGCAGGGTCTTCACTTTATATAACTACTAAGCGCCCTTGAGGTGATTTTTCACAAAAACGGCGCTCTACAAATTGTCCAATTATTATTACTGTCATTAAAATACTCTGAATCTATTTTACAAAATAGATTTACTTATAATATACTAAACTAAGATTTAATTTCAATTATAATAAATAATTAAATGAAGACAATATTAGCGAAACTCAATCAAAATCTGAAGACAGAAAAATCAGAAAAAGATATTGGTTCCACTGGGACTCGAATCCAGATGTATTAGCATTCATGGCCAACTGCTCTACCGATTGAGCTATGGAACCCATTTCCAATTCGGTCACTTTTAAGTGTATCATATTTCGACTAAGAACTACCAACACTAACTTAATTAAATTAAGATAGTGTTGGTAGTTCTTAGTCGAAATATGACACAGTTAAAAGTTACATGAAATACAACATTTTTCTTCTAAGAATCTTAAATCCCTTCTAAAATCCTATACTAGGCTCAAAATACGCTTGGCGGAAAATACGACGTAAGAAGAAAAACGTTGTATTGCAAACAAAATATTATGATATACAACATTATTGTACTTATGCCTAAACTACGTAATAAAACTGGTATCATTATTGTTTTCATTACTAAGATAAAAATAACAACACGTAATGGTCACTTCCTCAGAAATGAGGAATATCGTCTCTTTCAACTTAACCCTTTCAGACTTGAATAAAAACTGGCAGAACTAGTATATGGTTTATGTATGTACCATATAGATAGCATTTAGTTCAGGTTGAATCTTGCAATCATATATAAAGATAGCAGCCAATAATATGTGCGTTAAGAAAATGAAGATAATGTTGATAGTTCTTAGTCGAAGTATGATACAGTTAAAAGTGACCGAATTGGAAATGGGTTCCATAGCTCAATCGGTAGAGCAGTTGGCCATGAACGCTAAGGTACCTGGGTTCGAGTCCCAGTGGAACCAGTATCTTTTTCTGATTTTTCTGTCTTCAGATTTTGATTGAGTTTTGCTAATATTGTCTTCATTTAATTAAATATTATAATTTGAGTTTTTACTCATAAAGTTAAAAATAAAAATAAAAATATAATAAATAAATTGATGTTTAGTAAATAATTGCGATAGTTACCGGTGAAGGGCCACATCAGAATCGAAAATCGAAGTTAGTAAATTGCCACTGGCAAATTATTAAAGGAAATAAAATTAGAAGAAAACAAGAACAAATTTAAACTTAAATTGCGACAATGGATGATAAGTTATTCTTAAAAAAAAAATCTTTAAATAATAGGTAGCTATGAACTTATTTTAAATACCACAAATAACAAGAATAATAAAATGTTGTTTAACTTCCGTAGCTCAGGATTAAAGCAAGAATTGAAAAGGCTACATATTTTTGAAGAATGTCAAATACATACCAAATGTACCTATTTCATCATAAGCTCAAATAAATGAAAATAGTTCGAATAGCCTTGGACGGAGATAATTGCGAAATTAATTTTTTGCAGTGAAAACTTACATAGCACCGTTGTGATTTGAAACTCGATGAAACGAAAAATAGCGACACTAAAAAACACTTAAATCTATAGGATTTGGCCTGCGAGGCAATGAGATAATATAATCGATCTCCTCTTTGTGCAGTGCTTCGTAGCCTCCTCATTCTTGTTTACGTTAGTTTTCTGAAGGTTTCACTACTACCACGTGTCAATTACACAATGTTTTTTTGAGATGGGTAGATAATACACGTTATTACTTCATTGATTTTTTGTCATGTTTCATTTGATATAACTATTTGTGATTGCACAAATGGCCCACCAACCATAAATAACTATTTTTTAAAGAGAAATTTGAAATTTTTTAACAGTTTTCATCAGAAAAGTCAATTTTAACTCATCGTATGTTCTGGTACTGTTATTACATAAGTAAATACGCCGAGGTATACCAATCTTTAGGGAGGCGGGAATGGGTACCGCCGCCGCGGGAAACATTTATTGGATAACCAACACATTTGCCATAGGTCTCTCCACCTGATTCGTTACATTTGGTGACTTAGCAAGGATGCCCGGATTCACTGAATGAGATTTAACTGCACCCTTCTAACCATTTTCCTTTCCAGAATTTCCTCTCTTGTCTTTCCTTAAAAAGATCCTCCAAACAGCAACTGCAAAGATGACAAACTAAAGGAGGTCCTGAGACTTTATTTTTCTCTGGACCTCCAATGTGGACCTGATGTAAAAAAAAAACCATGGGAAGAAATTAATAAAATATATTATTATTCTAAGTTAGTATCGGCTGGCAACCCTGGATTGCTTCCAAATGAAGACGTACCGTGTTGAGTATTCATGTTCAATGGTTCTATTGGCGATGGCGCTGCTTTCTTCACAAATCAACAATTCAATCATCGGCTGCATCATCAATCATCGCCCTGATCTCACATCGTCAATCCCCGTAGTCATCTCCCGATGTCTGACCTCTGGGATTATACCGGCTTCTTTTTATACTACCTATTTCAACGTAAATGGTCCTCCAACCGACAACTCCAGCGTAGCTCTCTTTCTTTTGCACGCTACTTTGTACATGGAAGAGGGAGAGGTTATGACGGGTCTATAGTGGATGCCTTTAATAATAATAATAATAATTCTGTTTATCATTCGGTTGTCAGTGTACGGTGTACCGTTGTCGCCCGGAACGCCGAATAATGGTACGTATTCACTGATTCAGTCATTCTCGTGTCGGAATCTAACGTTTTTGCAAGTAATCCTGGCCTTACAATTTTTGGACGGGAGTTTCGAAGGGTTCTACCGGATGATAATAATTAATAGCTCGTAATCGTCGATCTCAAAATGAAACATTTATTAAAAAAAATGATTATGTGCTCAGCTACAATGCACGATAAACTATGAACGTAAGTAAAATGTAAGGAAATAATATCGATTTATATCTAAATCTGCAAGCGAGCTATTTTAGGAGGAAAAAAAGGACATTAAAATCATTTAATTTTTCTACACAACATTTTAAGTGTTAACCCCTCAGGCTTTGTTCGCTTTTCAATCAACTCATACAGGTCTCAAAAAAATCTTTGTCTCCCTTACTATCATGATTCGAAATATGATCTAAACGGTGTTAGTAAGAGAAAACCTCACGCTTTAAATCCAAATCTAGAAGGTAACCGCAAAATAATTAATATGAACACCTTTCTAAAACCAAAGCTTTCGACCTCTTTTTGAAAAAAAATAATGAAACTTTGAGAATTTTTTTATTTTTACGTTTACATGAAACGATCAAAAACTGAGTCGACGATAAAGATTTTAATAGAAAAAAATAAGGTAAGCATTTTTAAACTTTTTTGTATGAATTAAAAAAATTATACGTTAAATAACATTATAAATGAAGAAAAAAAATTCGTTTATTTCGAATTGAAAAATTTTAAAGCGAATTTTATCACCTTCCAAAAACAGTTTTTAGTTTTCGGATGCGTTTAGTAATATTCTATTCATTTGGACTTTTTAGCAAAGCGGAAATATTTTGACCTTCCGACATAATATGATTAGAACCGATGTCTGAGGGGTTTTTAATTACATTATATAGTTAATTCTAAAAAAAATTGAAATATCAGATTGAAAAAATATGAAGTCCAAATAAGAGATGGCAGTAGCAAAATTGGTAACGTTTTTCCCGGTAAGACGAGAGGTTCTGGGTTCAAGACCCAGTTGCAACCGTTATCTTTTTATTTTTCTGTGCCTTGTTGTCTTTCATATTTTCGTTTAGATTATTAGGGTCATGTTATTTTTTTTCAATTATTTCTGGCTTTCACCCTTCAAGGGTGTTCTAGGCCATCATTTAAAATTACAGAGGAAGAGAAGGAGAATTTATATATTAATTTTATTGTACAAATTTCAGAATTATATGGAAGATTGGAGTCGTGTTCAGCCTTAGAAGAGATGAAATGTTGAATGGAGGGGAGGCAATTTTAGATAACGCTTGATAGAAGGGAGAATATTTATTTAGAGAGGGACAACCAAAAAATATTTGATCTAAAGTGCCCACATCTAGACCACAGAATTATGGGGAGTGAATTTTAAAAAGGTGAGAAGGAACGGAACAATGTCCGATTCTCAATAGAATAAGAGAGGAAATTTATTTTTTGGAAAAATGGGGGAATTTTTGAAACCACGGTTTTGATTGGATAGTCCTTTGTATTGAGGCGTAGTGGGCTCCCTCGGATTGACTATCAATGTATTACAATGCCAATACACTGTCCAAACATTGCGGATCTATCTTTGATGATGGAAAAAATATCAGATAGGGGAATATGGTTTATGAGGGTAACAATAGGGTTGGACGCTCCTTGTTTTGCCAAAGAATCCGCAATATCGTTACCCACTATGCCACAACATGTCCAGGGATCCAAACAAGAATTACGGTTTTTCCAGAGCTTTGAATGGAGGCTATCAGCACTCTAATAAGGCATACAAAGTGATCATCAGGATGAAGAAGAGGACAGGATTTAAGTTTTTGGAGGGAGCTGAGAGAGTCAGAGAGAACAAGGGAATGTTCACAATTATTTTTGATTATATATTTGAGTGCTTCAACTATTGCAATGCACTCAGAAGAAAATATTGAAGATTGGTTTGAAATTGAATAATATATTCTATCATTAGAATTATTGTGGTAAACGTTAATACCTATACCACAGTTAGGAGAGTCTGGAGATTTGGAGCCATCAGTAAATAAAAGAGAAGAGTTAGGCCATTTAGAAGAAATAATGTCATTGAACATATTATTAACAGTATGGGCTGGGAGATTGGAATGACTTTTAAGGATGCCGATCCCTTCTAAAATTGTTGGGGATAGGGTGACGTGACTATATTTTAATTTGTATAGTGAAAGAAGATCATTTTGGATATTTTGAAGCTCTGAGAGAGAGCCAAAATTTTTACAGATGGCAGGAAGAGGTTTAGTTCGAGCTCTGATTCTAGATGAATGTGTTGAGTCTTTGAACAACAAAACTCTGGGAATAACCTTAGAATTTAGACATTTAAGAACCAATTTGTCAGCAAACGGTTGACGCCTTAAATAAAGTGGGGGATCAGAACATTCCACTTGAAGGGAATTGATGGGGGACGATTGCATCGCTCCAGTTATTAGTCGCAATGACTTCGATTGAATTTTGTCTAATTTACTGAGTGCATTTTTGAATGCAGTTCTAAAAAGTGGGCAGGCATAGTCCAGATGACTTCGAATAAGTGCATTGTAAAGCAACTTAATGCAGGTAGGGTAAGCAACCCACCAAACTCCAGTCAATGATCTGATGATATTTAAATTTTTTTCACATTTTTGAACTATATTATGAATATGGGAAGACCATTTAAGTTTCCTATCAAATGTTACTCCCAAAAGTTTAACTTCAGAGGCGTTAGGAATTGGAGAGTTTTTAAATAAAATTTGAACAGGAGGATTTTTATGACGGTTTGAGAAGGTGACACACTGACTCTTTTGGACTGAAAGTTCCAGACCATTTAAAGTGAGCCATGTGAAAAGGGCATCCATGGCTTCATTAAGATATTTGACGGCGAGTGGGATAATTTTGGATGATAAGAAGAAAGCTAAGTCATCTGTGAACTCAATAACTTTTACTTGAGGGGGAATAGAGACATGCATATCGTACGTGTATATATAATTAAATATGGGGGATAATACATCGCCTTGGGGTAAACCCTTCCAAATTGATCTACTCGGAGGAGTAATATCTGGTAGCTCAATGAAAATTTTTCTATCAAGAAATAGATTGATAATAGATTGGACAAACATGGGGGGGAGGCTAAGGCCTAAAAGTTTTTTTTTAAGGATTGATATGGAAACATTGTCAAAGGCGCCTTCTTTGTCTATAAAGACTGCAAGACATACTTCATGATTAGAAATGGATAGATTAATATCAGTACTGATGATGGCAAGGTTATCATGCGTAGATTTTTTTTTCCTAATTCCAAATTGAGATGGAGAGAGAAGCTGATTACTTTCGACAAAAAATTCTAACCGGTTTTAAATTAATTTTTCATAAATTTTACTGAGTGTAGATGAAAGAGCAATTGGCCTGTAGTTGGATCCAGAGTTGGGTGATTTGTTTGATTTTAGGATTGGGATGATTATTTGAGTACTCCAGTCATCAGGCATTATGCCAGTCTGGAAGATTTTATTTAAGATGCTTAAGAAGTTATTTAGAACATAATCATTACTATTTTTGATAATGCTATAAGGAATCCCATCTCTGCCTGGAGATGAGTCCTTGACTGTTGATAAAAATATTTTTAATTCAATTAAAGTGAATGGAGAGTCTAGCCAATTATCAGACATAGGAGTGTTGTAGATGGGAGTTATTTCATCTAAGTTAGGTACAGAAGGGGGGGCAATTTTGTCCAAGAACTCATCTATCCATTTAGAATGAGACGCTCGAGGAGATATTGAACTGAAGGAGGATCAAAATCTTCGAATCATAGACCAAACTTCCGAAATTGGAGTATTCGGAGATACTGAACTGCAGAAGTTGTTCCACCCGGATCTTTTTTTTGACCTCAATACCCTTTTGGCATTGGTTTCGGCATTTTTGTATATAAGATAGTTCTCCATAGTCATATTGTGACGATAGGAAAGAGATTTAGCTTTCCGAATTCTCACTACCTTAGAACATTCCTCATCCCACCAGGGAGTCGGAGGGAGTTTTTTGAGAGATTTGGTTTTAGGGAGAGGATTTGATTTATTTATTGCAGTTATGAGCATTGATTTAAAGTTATCGTAGTCATCTTTGACAGATAATATATAGGTAGAGGGTAAATTTTGTATAAAGTTATCCATATGCGAGTTAAATTCATCCCATTTGGTGTGTTTTGTTTTAATCTTCGTCGAAATATGGGACTTGTCTGAATGGAAAGAAGTTTGATAAGTGATGGTGATCGGAAAATGATCACTGAAGCAAGGATCGGGGCACACAACTCACGAAGAGAGAGGTGGCAGATTCGTAGAGCATATGGAGAGATCCACTGCACTTGGGTTTGTATTGGGGCGAGAGATTCTCGTAGGAGATCCGTCGTTCAAAAGGAAAAGGTTGGATTCATCTAAGAAATCCATCACACTTCGACCGTCTCGATCAGAGAAAGCAGAACCCCAGACGGGGGAATGGGCATTAAAATCGCCCAAATAAAAAGATAGGACGGCTTAGTTGACGGACAATTTGCAACCAAGCTTGATTATTGAAGTGCGATGTTGGGGGAATATAGATAGAAACGAAGGATGTGTCCTTTATTTTAGCTGCAACAATTTGAAAGTCAGCATTGGTGGGTTTGATATTATTTATTGGGAAAAACGGTAGGGATTTTTTAATAAAAAGGGCAGCGCCGCCACCCGTACCTTCCGGGCGATCATCGCGAAGACAGGAATAACCTCCCACATTAAAGTGGGTGGATGGAGTAAACCATGTCTCCGAGACAGCAGCAACAGAAACAAGGTTTGAATTTAATAGGTTAAGTAGATTCGATTTGTAAGAAACAGCACTGCGGCTATTTCCACTGAAGTATTCTGACATCTTGTAGAGCCATTTTGAACAAATGATTTTAATGTGGAAATAATAGAATCAGCGTTGGACGGTAAATTAGTTTGAGAAGAAATTAAGTCAATTAGAAGCATAATTAGAGTTTGTATAAATGAAGAATTATCTTGGGAGAGTTGTTCAGAAAGCTTTTGGCAGTTTGTTGAGGACGAATTATAATTGTTTGCACACCCATTTGTGGCATTTGAAAGAGGAGAACCATTGGGATTTAAGAGAAGCAAGTTGTGTTGTTGCTGATCACATCCAGGAGCCGGTTTAGAGATAGGGTTTTTGTATTTGAATTTAGTTGAGCGAGAAGATGTTGAGGAGAAGGGGAGAGGGTTGGATGGAGAGTTACTAGATAAAACCATGGCAAATGATTTTTTTTCAGGCGGGAATAGTTTAAAAGCCTGCAGAAAAGATAAGTTCTCAGAGGCCATGGAAATTTTAATATTTTTTTGGCGATATTGTTCAGGGCAAGAAGAGTGAATGGCGGAATGAGTGCCTGAGCAGTTAAAACATTTAGGTGACGAGAAAGAAGAACATTGGTCAGCCGTGTGGTTTTCTCCACAATTGAAACATCTGGGAGGGGATCTGCATGCAGCTTTGGTATGACCAAAACGGCAGCACTTGTAGCATTGGGGTTGTAGTAAGTGCAAATTTCAACTGGTAAGGAGTTGAAAAATAAATAAATATGGGAGGGAAGAGATTGTCCTAAGAGATTGAGAGGGCTTCCAGGAAACGTTGCCCTCAGAGGTGTCCTTATAATTTAACCTCCTGGCTTTTATGGGATTGCCGATATGTTGGGGGGTTGAAAGAGAAGATAGAATTTCTGGAATGGACAGATCGGTCGAGATACCCCTGACCAGGCCCATACGAGTGACATTGAAAGTTGGGATGTACGCCTTGAATTTAGAATTAGATGTAATAAAAATGTTTATAATAAGTTGTTGGCGGCTGAACCTGAGAGGAATTCAACAGAGATTCGGAAGCGACCCTCAGCTTTTACACCTCCAGGCTTAATCGAAAGGTTCTTGTTGGTTGAAAGGAATTTACCAAATTCAAGAGGATGAATGGTTTTACCTTGCTCAGTTTTTTACGCATAAACAATGTAGGGGCCACAGGAATGAGTAGAGTAAAAATTGGTTGGAGGAGGTTGAGGAAGAGCTGGTGGAGACTGAGAAGTAGAAGGAGAGTCATGCTTCACTGGGGAAGAGGGACTAAACTTCCTTTTTTTGTGGAATGACAGATTCACTGTCAGAAATTTCAATATGTTCACCATCTGGGGGGTCAGGGGGAGGATCTGGGGGCTTTTTAGGAAGTCCAGGAGGGTAATCCTCCTCCATTGTTCCCAAAATTACAAAAAAAAAAATATGTATGGAAAGTGATAGTAGTGAAAAAAGGGTTATAAATATCTGGAAATCAGCGACGAAAAGTGACTCCTGGAAGATCAGAGGGGAGAAGAATCCTCAAGGAACAACACACTACACTTTATTGACCAGAAAACATAAAAAAACATTAGTTTTTTTTTTCAATTATTTCTGGCTTTCACCCTTCAAGGGTGTTCTAGGCCATCATTTAAAATTACAGAGGAAGGAAAGGAGAATTTATACCTATATTAATTTTATTTAAGTGTACAAATTTCAGAATTATATGAATGATTGGAGTCGAGTTCAGACTTAGAAGGGATGAAATGTTGAATGGAGGGGAGGCAATTTTAGATAACGCTTGATAGAAGAGCGTTATCTAAAATTGCCTTTAAAATAATAAAAAAGATTATTTTTTTAAGAGAGAAAAACAAAACAACTTATGACAGCCAAATGGTCAAAATTCGAATACCGGTCATATTCTTCTTCAATGATATATTACATTGATGATAACAACCTTCAAAAGTTTTAAAAAGATAGTTGTTCTAATAAAAATAAAACAATTCTCTGTCGCTATATCCGTCCTGAAATACCTACATGATTGCGTATTTTTATTAATTATTTTATTCAGATATATTTAGTCGGCGGGTACAAGCACTTAGTAATGGTGATTCCAGTCGAGATTTCAGATATACCTTTATCACTGTTAAATAAATGACTTGCTCGAATTCAACATAATTTATCTTTCGATCTGATTCAGGAGTAGTTGTTTTTCTCCCTAACTACCTTCTCACTATAATCTTCATTGTATCAAATTATTCCAACGTTGCTAATTAGATGATTCATCATAAATATGATTTGATATGGAGATGTTATTATTTTTATGCTGATAAAATGATTACAGAAGGCATACAATTATTTTATCGTTGCTTTTTTTGCCTCAACGACAATAATTTTATTAAAAAATTCTTAGAATAGGTACTTAATTTTAATCACGTTTACTGTTTAAAATGCCAACTTGTTTCGTAAGCAATGTTTTCTTCATCGGGGTTTATAGGACTAGGTTTTTTTTAATGATTTTCATGAATTTTTTTGGCATGTAAGAAATGTACATAATTTATTGAAACTTTGAGGTCATTTTACACATCTATTTAAGAAAAAATATATTTTTTTAGCATTTCCACTCCCATATACCTATCCATTGACTTTGAATTAAAATGGTTTAACAAAATAAGTTTGATGTGTTTGAAGAAATAATTTTATTTTTTCATTCGTGAAGGTTTATTTTGTTATTGTGACTTTTGAATGACCCGACTCAAGTATTTGGTTTACTTGATCGTGTCATGTCTTTCTCTGGCATCCTGCACTTCTTCTATCATTCACATTCGCGTCACATATTCTCATTACTCATCACTCAATCCATTAAGGCGTCCCTTTCTTAATATAACTCATTCTTAGCGAATCTTCACATTTCTCACACGATCATAATAGATTTACCACACATACGCCACAGGGATTTCAATTTTACGGCGTGCAGTGTACTTATTTTGCCAGTTCCATGCCTCACTGCCGTACATCCAGGGAAGGTGCCAACACTCCATTGCGTACTGCTGGCTTCGATTGTTAGACTTTTTTGTTAGCTCCAACCGCTAGTCCCCCATTAATGGGGTTTCTTGCATTTTTCCTTGTTTCAATATCTCTATCAGCCTTTAGATCTCACGTAAACGTACATCCCAAATAAATAAACTGTTCAATTATTAGCTCCAATTATTTTGAACACTGTTTTCGTACTCCCTCTTTCAAACACCACGACTTTAGAATTAACATCATTAAATTATGCTTCGTACATACCTTAATTTATCTTCGACGCGAGAGACATAGATCTTCCATACTGTTAATTCAGTCAGCACTGCATAATCAGATCATACAAACATACCTTCAGATAACTCAATTTCGCGCCCAATCCCACATACATCAGTTCATGCATTCAATTATCCATGTATAGATTGAATAACCACGTTAACATTACGCTAAACACCTTTTTTGGTGTCAAACCATCGATGATGTAAAAGCACAGTTCACCCTACACATGCAACGTTTCCCTCTTACAGAAATACGATCGCCAATCAAAAGCTTCCGTACTACTGGTATTAGTTTAGCCATATGGAATAATTTTGTCATTTTTTAGTTCACACAAACCCGAAACAGTCAATTGCCTCTAAGTCTTAATTTATAACGGTAGCCAATGATATTTATAATTCGACAGCGAGTTCAATGTCACTCTTGCGTGCCCTGCATAGTCCAACTTGAGCGTGAAGATTGCAACGAAAATGACAAGCAGTTCAAAATTATTAACCACGTCCTATTAACTTTGTCGGTACTTTTGTTAATAGGTAGGTACACTTAAATTTAACATTGTATTGAGTCGTCACAACATTTAGGTAATCGTTTCTTTAAAAGAATTCGTAATATTTCCAAAATGATTTGAGGTTTTGGCACGCAAGTTGCAATATTTTTGGAGGTATTAAATATAGGGTGGTATTTACTCAATGATTAACATGAAAACTTGTTCCAAAGCTTTTGAAGAATACCTACTTCGGACATGAAATTGCTCTAAATACTTACGCAGAAAACATTTAGTCGCTGAATAATGGTAGTGGAGAACCGAAAGTTTAATGTTTTTATTTAAATTTATGAGTATTAGGTTTAATTTCGTGTTGTGTAATTTGCAATGGAAGAATAAATTAAATCGCCTTAAGGGAGCATTTGATAGGATGGTATTTTTAAGTTTCCGAAATTCGTTGCCAAATTAGAAAAATCTTTAATATTTCAATGGAAAATGTTTTTATTTTATTTACTTGACTGCCTGAAGCTAGTGGGACTCTGGCATCATTTTTTGGGAAATGGTTTGTGAGGCGGATTTTATATTTGGATTGGTTTGTGTTTGGTTAGGTGTTATAATGTTTTGAGTAAGAAGGAATATTTTGATTTTTGATTCTGGCTGTGATATATTTTTTCGTGAATAATTTAATTTAATACAGTATTCTTTTGAAATCGTACAATTTATTTTAGGTGCAAAACCGCATCCGACCGCTCTCGTTAGCACTCATTCCCGAGCGGCGGCGATTCGCGTGTCAGCAAAGTCAACACCAAGCGGTGATACGGCAAAGGTAAATGCTAAAATTGCAACAATGGCGTTACACTGAAGTGCCAAACTCAAGTGCGGACTTTACACCAGAAAATCTCTATACTGATGAAGGGCCGTCAACAATATTATAGATTACTGCAAAACTCGAGTGTTTTAAAGGGAAGAACATATTTATCATTATGAAGCGGGGCTTTGGATGCCTAGTAAGCATATTTATTTTATCATCAAATATTGAATGCATATTTATTTTATTGTAGAAAACAACCACTCTGTGGTATGACATATTTAATAAAAAAAACTTATTTTGTGTAAAACCACGAGTTTTAACTAATTTATTTACCGACTGGTTTCGCTTTGCTCAAACATCATCAAGGTGCAAATTAATGCGAATTTTATTTGTATAAATTTATATTAATGTAGATATTAATTTGTATTAATTTGTATTCATTTGCATTCATTTGTATTAATTTGTATTTGTTTATATTAATTTGTATTAACTTATATTAATTTGTATTAACTTATATTAATTTGTATTGTTTTTATTAATTTGTATTCATTTGTATTAACTTGTAGCGGTGATACGGCAAAGGTAAATGCAAAAGTTGCAACTTAGGCGTTCCGCTGAAGTGCCAAACTCAAGTACGGACTTTACACCAGAAAAGTCAATACTGATGAGGGGCCATCAACCATATTATAGCTGCGGTTTGCGGTTAGCGCATTTTGTAACAAATTTGTGAATACGGTTAAACCGCCCATTAGATAAATACACAGACATCTTTTAACATTACTGCAAAACTCAAGTGTTTTAAAGGAATAAAAAAACTTTATTTATTTATTTTATTTTACGCCAGAACATCTTTATCATGAGAAAGAAATAATATAAATAAAGTTATGATAGAAATAAAAAAACTACATAAAATAAATCAAAATATAAGCAAGAAAAATTTAAAGTAGGTACAGTGGGTGAGATATATAATAACAATAAGTTACGATAAAAAAATCAATGTGTGCTTTAAATTTCATGACTGGAGTAAAACTTCACTAACTTATAAATGAAGAGAGAAAGAAAATGTGCGTGCGCACTGCTCTCTCTTGCTCCTACAAAGTGATACAGACAATAGGCCTGCACTGTGTCTTAGATATACGAAACGTAACTGGCTATGAGAAAAAGAGAGAAAGAAAATGTGCGCTCGCACCTCTCTCTCTTGCCCCTACATTAATATACGAAACATAACTCTCTCTCTTTCTATTTTCACTAACTTATATCTCCCTCTCAACTTCCGTTCGCCTCTCCCGATCACACTTTTCGTAACGCTCTCGTCTCGCATTCACCAGCTTACTCCCCAAATCAAGCGTGCGTAAAGAAGTTTATTTCAAAAATACATACATGATTTAAAAATACAAATAACATTGCAACATTACCCATGTCTAATAACACCTAAGTATTAATTTATCTTTATGAGGCGGGGCTTTGGGTGCCTAGTAAGTACCTACACAGCATAGATATATATTCATTTTATCACAAAATTTTGACAGCATATTTATTATTGTAACTTGGACTAATTTTAAAATTAGAAATACTTGTAACCGTCATCATTAAAAATACATTCTGGTTCGATGTTCTCAAATTTTCAAATTTTTTAAGTTAAAATTTCTTTAGCACCGTTGCGATTTGAAACTTGTTGTGAAGAAACACCGTTGTGATAAAAAGAGACAAACACATAGATCTATAGTATTAAGCCTGCGAGAGAATGAGATAGAGTAATCGGTCATCTCTTTATGCGGTGCTTCGTTAATAATCGGTCTCCTCTTCGTGCGGTGCTTCGTAGCCTCCCCAATCTTGTCTACTTTTGTTTACTAAAGGTTTCACTTGTATCGCATGTTAACTGCACAGTTGTATTTTTTTAATGTGAATACAGCCCGAGAGTCCCAACTGCTCCCAAGCATCTGGAGCCAGTGAGTCTATGGCATTCCCAATCGGGGTATATTGTGGGGCTGAAGGTAGTGGAAGGGGTATAGGCCCAAATTGGACCTATAAATGGATGACGAAACACGCCCATAAGGCACTTTTCACTTTATTCCAAGATTAGAACCATTAGATGACAAGGCAAACCAACTATTGGTGTCATTTTAATAATAATTAAGCACCATTTTATTTTATGTGGAAAAAATAATATTCAAAGATTCGACAATTTAACAGAAATTAAATAAATATCTTAAATTCGTTGGCGCATTTGAAACAGCAATAATACTTAGAATCCTCTCATCTTAAAATTCCTCATCCAATAGGCCACTTGCATTACATTTTTTGCGGTTTAGGCAAATATTCTAAGATAGTTTTTTTTAATCTTATTTTTGAAACCCTGGCTATTTTTTTGAAAATTTCAATCCGAAAAATCAGACCATTTTTTATAAACCGGAAAGACGGGACATAATTTTATGGGTGCGACGAAAACGATAATTACATAATATATTATAAAATTTGGTTTTAAAATTAAAATAAAAAATCCACACCATTATCATAATACTCCCAAAATAGGAACAGAAAGATAAAATGTACGGGGTTCTCTTCGTAACATCTGTTATAACGTCAAACCAAACGATAAGATCGATGTATTTAACAATAAATCTAGTGACTGTTAAATGTCAAATTCAAAAATTCGCCTGATATCAAAGTGTCATCAGTGTGGAATTTTATAAAATTTATAGAACATTATCGGAAACGGGACATTTTTTATGTAACGACGTCATGAGCTCAGAAAATGGATTTAATTATTTAAAAAAAAAACTGTACGTTTTTAAAAATTTTAATAACATTTTCGTAATCTTAGTAGAAAAATCAATCCACACGATTTTTTCCAAGTAGTTATGAAATCCATGTAAGTGGCCTATTGCGTCATGTTGCTTTTTGTTACTCTTTCAGAGAGTCATTTCAAACGAAAATTACTCATGACTGGGAATTTGTACGGAAGCTTTAGGAAACAACTTAAACCCGCAGATCTCAGCCATATTCTGTCAGAGGGTCAAAATATTTCTGCCTCGCAACAAAAAGCAAACAAATGGAATATTTCTGAACATATCCTAAAATTAAAAACTGTTTTTGAAAGGTGATAAAAATACGCTTTCAGAACTTTTGCATGCAAACATTAAAAAGTTAAAAAAATGACTCAATTTTTGTGTTTTCTAACTAAAGTTAATTGTGACGAAACAAAATATAAACATACACAAAATGTATTACATAAACGTTATTGTCAAATCATTTTCTTATCGTTCCATGTTAAGACTATCATAAGTATAAAAATCAATTTTTGTTTGTTTGTTCGTATGTTATCCGCTGCCATACATTGCGATGAAACTTAGGTGATTTGTTGTGCGCACGCTCGCGAAGGTTATAGGGTATATATAATGGTAAGCTCTGTCGATATGAAATTTGTATAAATGAAAATGAGTGTATTTAATATATTTTAGCAGCAGGGAGGAAGGCATGAGGGGAAGGGAAATGAAGGAAGTGGGGTTAGCGGGAGGGATGACGAGGGAAGGGAAAGCGTGGAAGATGGAAAGGGAACGCGGGGAAGGGGACGCGGGAGGGGAACGGGATGCTAGGGAGAAACATTTTATTTCTTTGCATTGCAACGCATGCCGGGTACTATATATAAAATATATATATATATGTATACTATATGTAATATATAAAAATAAATGTTTGTAATGGATGAAAAATTTAAATTTGCATAAAAAAATTGCAATTGGTGGCATCGAGTTATTTGAAAACTGAACGTACCGAGACTGAATAAATGGAACGCGGGAGTGGCGAGGGGAACGCGGGAGGGGAATTCACGGGACGGGGTAGCGGGAGAGGGGAGAGGGAAGGCAGAGGGAGAGGAAGGGGACATGGAAGGGGAAGAGGAGGCGGAAGGGGCGCGGGAATTGGACAAATGGGAAAGGACACGCAGGGAAAAACAATTTCTTTGTAATTGATAAAAAATCCCAAAGTTTCTTAATTTTTTTCAAATTCCGATCCGAAACTTCGGTTTTGCGCCGGCCCACTTACTGCGTGGTGGGCTGGATCGGGAGAGACTGGTGGAAGGAGAACTTTTGACCTCTCTTGAGCAAATGCAAAAATATGTGAGATTTATACCGATTTATATATTTATTTATTTATTTATCTTGAATACAAGATAAATAAATAAATAAATATTTTTTTTATTTTTTTAAATGATATCTACAAGGTGGGGCAAAAGTAATCATCCGCTATTCTTTTGCTGTAATTTTTTTGTTTAATGAAAAACTTTGGTTCCGCTTGTGAAATTTGTTTATCTCATCCATTAGAATTCATTCCATTAAGTCGAGAAAATGATATCCTACGCTCAAGCCATCCTGAATCTCAACGAAGAGGTGGACGATTTTTCATCGAAAATTATCATGAGCGATGAAGATCATTTACATCTTAGCGGTTATGTAAATAAACAAAATAATCATTTCTGGGGCACCGAAAATCCGCAGGGCGCAGAAACGGTAGTTATATGAAATTTCATTGCAAAAAAACCGCGTAAAATGCACCTGAAATTATTAAAAAATAATATTTTTTTGCTATTTAACGTGTAAAAGGTATGAAAAAATTTACAGTCACCTTTAAATAGTGCAACTTACGAGTTTTTTGAGAGATTTTTGCTTTATTTTAAACGAGTCGTATTTTTTTTAAATACTAGGCATTTCCCGGCATGCCTTGAAATGCCACTAATAAAGAAACTGTTTCAGCCTGCGTGCCTTTTCCAATTCGTCCCGTTCCCTTCCGTCTCCCTATCCCCTCCCGTGTCCCCTTCCTCTCACGCGTTCCCCCTCCACTTTCACGGCCTTCCCTCTCCACTCTCCCGCAAACCACCCTGCCGCGATCCCCTCCCCTCCCGGGAACAATATATTCAGTCTTGTTACGTTCAGATTTTCAAACAGCTCGCGTTCCACCCATTGCAATTATTTTCATAAATTTTTATTTTTTTACATGTAACAAACATTCATTTTTGTATATTATCAGAACAATCAATCAAATTTGGTACCTAACGTAGATACCTATTTAAAATAATTAATTTTCAATTAGATTCAAAGTATTCGATTTTGATAAGTACCATAAGTTTAAGTGTTTTTTTTCAATTATTTCTGGCTTTCACCCTTCAAGGGTGTTCTAGGCCATCATTTAAAATTACAGAGGAAAAAAAGGAGAATTTATATATTAATTTTATTTAAATGTGCAAATTTCCGAATTATATGGAAGATTGGAGTCGAGTTCAGACTTAGAAGAGATAAAATGTTGAATGGAGGGGAGGCAATTTTAGATAACGGCTTGATAGAAGAGAGGATATTTATTTAGAGAGGTACAACCAAAAAATATGTGATCTAAAGTGCCCACATCTAGACCACAGAATGTACAATCTGCGGAATCAAGGATGTGAATTTTAAGAAGGAACGGAACAATGTCCGATTCTCATTCGAATAAGTGTGGAAATTTCTTTTTTGGAAAAATGGGGGAATTTTTGAAACCACGGTTTTGATGGGATAGTCCTTTGTATTGAGGCGTAGTGGGCTCCCTTGGATTAACTAGCAATGTTCCAATACTCTGTCCAAACATTGCGGGATCTATCTTTGATGATTATTTGAGTACTCCAGTCATCAGGCATTTTGCCAGTTTGGAAGATTTTATTTAAGATGCTTAGGAAGTGATTCAGAACATTATCATTACTATTTTTGATAATGCTATAAGGGATACCATTTCTGCCTGGAGATGAGTCCTTGACTGTTGATAAACAATTTTTTAATTCAATTAAAGTGAATGAAGAGTCTAGCCAATGATCAGACATAGGAGTGTTGTGGATGGGAGTTATTTCATCTAAGTTAGGTACAGAAGGGGGGGGGGGGGGGGCAATTTTGTCCAAGAACTCATCTATCCATTTAGAACGAGAAGATGTTGAACTGAAGGAGGATCGAAATCTTCGAATCATAGACCAAACTTCCGAAATTGGAGTATTCGGAGATACTGAACTGCAGAAGTTGTACCACCCGAATCTTTTTTTTGACCTCAATACCCTTTTGGCATTGGCTTCGGCATTTTGTATATAAGATCTATAGTCATATTGTGACGATAGGAAAGAGATTTAGCTTTCGGACTTCTCACTACCTTGGAACATTCCTCATCTCACCAGGGAGTCGGAGAGAGTTTTTTGAGAGATTTGGTTTTAGGGAGAGGATTTGATTTATTTATTGCAGTTATGAGCATTGATTTAAAGTTATCGTAGTCATCTTTGACAGATAATATATCGTTAGAGGGTAAATTTTGTATAAAGTTATCCAAATGCGATTTAAATTCAACCCATTTGGTGTGTTTTGTTTTAATCTTCGTCGAAATATGGGACTTGTCTGAATGGAAAGAAGTTTGATAAGTGATGATGATCGGAAAATGATCACTGGAGCAAGGATCGGGGCACACCACCCACGAAGAAAGAGGTGCCAGATTGTAGAGCATATGGAGAGATCCACTGTACTGGGGTTTGTATTGGGGTGAGAGATTCTCGTAGGAGATCCGTCGTTCAAAAGGAAAAGGTTGGATTCATCTAAGAAATCCATCACACTTCGACCGTCTCGATCAGAGAAAGCAGAACCCCAGACGGGGGAATGGGCATTAAAATAACACAATAAAAAGAAAGGAGGGCTTAGTTGACGGACAATTTGCAACCAAGTTTGCTTATTGAAGTGCGATGTTTGGGGAATATAGATAGGAACAATAGGATGTGTCCTTTATTTTAGCTGCAACCATTTGAAAGTCAGTATTGGGGGGTTTGATATTATTTATCGATCATCGCGAAGACAGGAATAACCTCCCACATTAAAGTGGGTGGATGGAGTAAACCATATCTCCGAGACAGCAGCAACAGAAACAAGGTTTGAATTTAATTGGTTAAGAAGATTCGATTTGTTAGAAACAGCACTGTGGCAATTCCACTGAAGTATTCTGACATCTTGTAGAGCCATTTTAAACAAATGATTTTAATGTGGAAATAATAGAAGCAGCGTTGGACAGTAAATTAGTTTGAGAAGAAATTAGGTCAATTAGAAGCATAATTAGAGTTTGTATAAATGAAGAATTATCTTGGGAGAGTTTTTCAGAAAGCTTTTGGCAGTTTGTTGAGGACGAATTATAATTGTTTGCACACCCATTTGTGGTGTTTGAATGAGGAGAACCATTGGGGTTTAAGAGAAGCGAGTTGTGTTGTTGCTGATCATATCCAGGAGCCGGTTTAGAGATAAGGTTTTTGTATGTGAATTTAGTTGAGCGAGAAGATGTTGAGGAGAAGGGGAGAGGGTTGGATGGAAAGTTACTGGATAAAACCTCGGAAAATGATTTTTTGACAGGCGGGAATAGTTTAGAATCCTGCAGAAAAGATACGTTCTCAGAGGCCATGGAAATTTTAATATTTTTTTGGCGAGATTGTTCAGGGCAAGAAAAGTGAATGGCGGAATTAGCGCCTGAGCAGTTAAAACATTTAGGTGACGAGAGAGGAGAACATTGGTCAGCCGTGTGGTTTTCTCCACATTTGAAACATCTGTGAGGGGATCTGCATGCAGCTTTAGTATGACCAAAACGGCAGCAATTGTAGCATTGGGTGGTGGGGTAAGTGTAAATTTAAACTTGTAAGTAGTTGAAAAATAAATAAATATGGGAGGGAAGAGATTGTCCTTCGAATGTGATCACAACAGATTGGGAGGGCTTCCAGGAAACGTTGCCCTCAGAGGTGTCCTTATAATTTAGCCTCCTGGCTTTTATGGGATTGCCGATATGTTGGGGGGTTGAAAAAGAAGACAGAATTTCTGGAATGGACAGATCGGTCGAGATACCCCTGACCAGGCCCATACGAGTGACATTGAAAGCTGGGATGTACGCCTTGAATTTAGAATTAGATGTAATAATTTTTTTTTAATAAAGTTGTTGGCGGCTGAACCTGAGAGGAATTCAACAGAGATTCTGAAGCGACCCTCGGCTTTTACACCTCCGGGCTTAATCGAAAGGTTCTTGTTGGTCGAAAGGAATTTACCAAATTCAAGAGGATGAATGGTTTTACCTTGCTCAGATTTTTGCGCATAAGCATAGAATAAAATTTCTACTCATTCCTGTGGCCTCAATTCTACTCATCTGGGGGCTTTTTAGGATGTCCAGAAGGGTAATCCTCCTCCATTGTTCACAAAATTACAAAAAAATAGTATGTATGGAAAGTGACAGTAGTGAAAAACAGGTTATAAATATCTGGAAATCAGCGACGAAAAGTGACTCCTGGAAGATCAGAGGGGAAAAGAATCCTCAACACACTACACTTTATTGACCAGAAACATAAAAATATTAGTTAAAATAATAAAAAATATAATTTATTTAAGAGAGAAAAACAAAACAACTTACGACAGCCAAATGTTTTAAAAAGTGTTTTCGAATATTGAATTTTGATTGACCAATCGACGTTTTAAAAATGTCATTTTCAAATTGTGACTTAATTACCTTATTACCTTATCTAAACAACTTAATTACCTTATCTTAATTAATTATGAATGGTAAGAGTCTTTGTAATTATTAAAAAACTTTTCAGATATATTGTCATGCGGTTGTAATAATCCAGAAACCTTTGCGAGGGTGGAAAAAGGGTATTTTAAATTGAAATATTTCCTATGCTTAATATAGCAACGCATAGCGGGCATACATACAAACAATTTTTGATTTTTATATATATAGAATAAGAAGATTTTCGCTTAATTATTATGTTTTTTTTCGTTTCCTTTCATATTCGAACTTACATGTCTCCTTTCAAAGCACGTTCTTCTTATTTTTCAACGCATAGGTACTACATAGACATCACAGTAAAAACAAAAAACATTTAAAAAATAGCTTGTGCAGCATCTAAGTATTGTTTTAAAACACATCAAAGTAGCAAGGTTGAGGCTTCGTTTCCCACAAGTACCTAGTTCTGTTGTTATTGTGTGGATTGAATTGGACCAATAAAGGAGGCGTTAAACGCTGGGATCCAGTTTTGTTCTCGATACACGCTGCTCTTCAGGCCGCGATCAAAACTATATAGATCTTTTTTATTTCTTTTATATTATTTATTGTACCTAACAACCGATTCTTTCAACGTTTTTATATTTTATGACCTTAAAAGTTTTACAGCGCCGCGCCGGCTCTATAATAACTGCGGCCCGCCTCGTAAACCTTTTATAGAACAAGAAACATCCTCCGAAATCATTGCATCAAGTCATTCTGATTTCGACAAGTTGATATGTCTTGATTTGGCAATTGTGGCTAGCGGCTAAGTCAAGCCTTCGTGATAACCATCAAACATCTTCAATCTCAAATTCTAACCAAAAGTCAATATTAGAGTAGGTATTTAATATTCTACAACACGAATTAATGTATTTTTTTTTTAGTAAACCTTCTTTACGCACACTTGACTTGGGGAATAAGCTGGTGAATACCGAGAGCGTTCCGAAAAGTGTGATCGGGCGAGGCGAACGAGTTGAGAGGGAGATATAAGTTAGTGAAGATAGAAAGAGAGAGAGTTACGTTTCGTATATTACTGTAGGGGCAAGAGAGAGAGAGAGGTGCGAGCATACATTTTTTTTCTCTCTTTCTCTCGTAGCCAGTTACGTTTCGTATAAAATTCGTATTCAATTTGTCCAGGAGTGACGTCTCTATCAAAAGAATGGTGAAATAGCCCAATAATTCTTTTGAATATTATTGTATTGTTCAATACAAGTATATTTTTTACGTACTGGTTTATTTTAATAACATTCTTTTAGACTTGTGAATTTTGCATTTTTCGTCCATGTCCTTGCATCATTTGATTATGTAGCTATGATAATTTATTTATTGTTTAATACTAAGTATTGGTATTTTCACAAAGCGCCACTCGCACTGAAAGGGGAGTTAGGCGGAGCCCGCTGAAAGTTTCGAACTCCAGCCTGTTTACTGAGCAGTTTAAACAGTGGACCATGAACCAATGACATCAAAACAGTATTTATATCCGACGTTTGATAACTGACAACAATAACAAGTACACATAATTAAATGACGATAACAATAATTATCAAAGTTTGATAACGCATTCAAACAAAGGGTGAAATGGTTGTTGCACGTTCAAATAATGTATAGGTAGATACACAATAATTATTTTATATGGTTGTGCAATCAATTTTCCGATTATAAAAAGTATTCTTTTGTAACGACTCCAATGAAAAATAAAAGATCTCGCCACCTTCCCAAACTGAAAGATCTTTATACAAAAAGTTGATATTTTGAAAAAAAAATCTATTTCCAGCTAAAACAACATCAATAACGTCGAATTTTTCAATCTTAGCACTCTAGCTCCCTGAAAACTCACGGACCGCTACTGGTCCTCAGGGCCTCCCATGTAAGCTAATATAAAAAGTGTTTTTTTTTCATTTAAAAATAAAATATTAATTTTTATAATAATTTTCTTTTTTAAAAGAAAAACAAACATTCCCGGGTTACGAATAACCCGACAATATTTAAAAATTACCTACTACCACTACATTAAGCCGAAAATGTTGCTTGAGTCGTGATGGAGGACTTAACCAGCCGAGGAATCGAACACGGAACGGGTCCCTGGGTGGGACCCAAACGCGATGCCCACTCAACCACTAACCGGTCTAAAAAATAAAGTTACCTTTTTATTTTAAATAAATACTTTTTTTTTTTTTAATAAAATAAAGTTATTATTTTTTTTTTGTGGGTATACACATAATTGTGAATGCCCACAAAGTGATTTTTTGACATAAGCTTCACACAGGAGGCCTTGAGGAAAATAATTTCCCTCAGGGCCTATGCATCTTAGAGGATGCTGTGTGGAGGGTCTTCTTAAGGGAGGGAAGGATAGGAAGTTCTGAGGAGGAAAAAGGTATGAGGAGTGGGTAGGAATCTGGGGGTCAGTGTGTCCGGAGTGACGAACGTATGATTCCAGCAGGAAATGTCAAAGGCCTTCCTCAACCAGTCTCTCTCGATTCGGTCCGCTACACAGCAGGTAAGTAGACGCATCCGCCGTCAAGACCTGGACAAACGTCCCACCATGAACCCGGGCACCCCTGTCAAGTCACCAATCCTAGCGAACGAGTTGGGGTAACCTATAGCAGACGTGTTGGTTACCCAATAAATGGTTCCTGGGGCGGCCGTACCCATACCCGCCTCCAAGATTGTGTCATTTTAAAGTATATAAAATGTATTGCTTCACACTCCGATTATTAACCCCAATAGAACTCGGGCTACATTAAAATGAACAAATTTAAAAAATGAATAATAAAATATATATATTATTGTAGAAAGCAATCACTTTGTGGTTTGACATATTTAATAAAATAAAATACTGTTTTGTTTAAAACCACGAGTTTTATTATTATTTTTTGAACCGACCGGTATTATTAATTTGTAGTATTAATTTGTACCCTGATGATGCTTGAGTAAAGCGAAACCGGTCGGTTCAAAAAAAAATTAATAAAACTCGTGGTTTTTAACAAAACAGTATTTTATTTTATTAAAAATATATATATATATTAATCGAATTCTTAAATTTAATTAATTGATAATTATTGGAATTCTGTTTGAAAGGGTTTAAAACCTGGAGGCAGTATTCTCACAATACATCACTTTGAAGAAGAGTCATAATCTGTGAGACGCACAAAAAAAATAAAAAAGGTGTTGCGGTCAAGGAAAAATTATTTTACCTGTTATATAAAATATATTTTATTGTGTTATTGTAATACTCGAGAACATATTGTTTCCTCGAAGTCGCCTGCACCCTTTGCCCACTCGAGAATGTTTTTTCTTTAGTCCGCCGCCGCCGAAACTCGAAATGTATGGACCAAACTGCACTTCAGCGTGGAGGAAAAAAACCTCCAAAAAAGGAGTATTGTTAGATACTTAATACTACATCACACAAAGAGGAGTCAATTCAAAGAGATTTTACTACACCGACATTTTCACAGGTTGTTTTGAATAATTAGTTGTGTACAATACCGAAATGAATAAGGTATCCAATTCATAGCGAGTTACTAATCAAATCAAGTCCCGTGTAACTTCGGGCAGCTTTGTCAACAGTAAAATCATTGTAATCGGTCTTAAGGTACAATGAGATAAATTTGATATGCGTAAATATTTGTATTGGTGTAAGGATTTTATCAGTTCTTTCATTTAGAATAAGTTTCGTTTTTTTTTCAATAAATCTATAATTATTTAAACGTTTTTCACGACCCGTGCCGTTCACATAAAAATATTTTACTAATACAACTAGCGCAGACCGTGAAAAATTACGGTATATTATTAATTCATGTCAAATCAAATCCAAATTTTAAATTGTAGTAATAACAATCAATTTATATACGCCCTAGAGGGCTTTTACATGCATAGAAGGAAAATTATACTCAAAATAATAATTATGTGTGTTAATAAACCAATAAAACAGAATAAATAAGAAAGAAATTATCATCGCAAGGTACAGAACATCATAACAGAGATTAAAACAAATTAAATAGTATGAGTGGTAGGTACACATATAAAATCAGTAATAAAACCTGAAATAAAATAAAGGGCAATGTAAGAGCTAGTTAGTAGATATAAACAAACAATTGTCACACATCGTCGAATCTACCGGATCTGCCCTGATGATGGACACTGCAATGCTGTCCGAAACGTCGGCTATAGCAGGAGGTAGCGCAACACGGCATAACACCCCAAAAACGCACAACAAAAAATACTTTTGGCCGTGAAAATCTAAAAACTTGTCAAACAATTGTTTGGTTTAATCTGAAATACTTAATCTTTTCAAATTTTTATTTGGGTATTAAGACATCCACATCCACAGCATGGGTAAGGTATATTAAATTAAATTATTACATGGTGACACAGTGACAGTAACTATTACTTAAGTGCGTAGAGTAATTAAATCCTAACTAATGGACGTACGAGTAATAATAATAAAAATACAGCAGTGCAGTTCGCACGCGGTAAATGTAAAACCTTCAGAAAACAAAAGTATACAAGAGTAGGGAGGCTACGAAGTCTACGCAAAGGGTAGTAGGGAGGCTACGAATTTGTCTCTTTTTAGTGTTGCTTTTTTGTTTCATCGATTTTCAAATCACAACGGTGCTAAATAAGTTTTCACTACAAAAAGGATGGAAGTGCGATATGCGCATGAATTGAGTTAACTGACAATAAAAGTTTTATGAAAAATTCAATGTTGTATTAAGTGTCAATAGTTCACCACCATAATTTATAAAGATCCGAGAAGTGGATTCTCTCCTGTTACCTTCTTCATATCAATAGGCTTGAGGTATTTGTGGTATGAATGTGAAGTCTTCACTGATCTCGATTGAGTTATGATGAGTTGGTTGAACATTCAAAATACTCTTCCAAAGTATGTACGTTGGCGTTTCTGTCGTTAGCAGTATTTCTACCTTGAATTATGTGATGATCGGGGATGGCAGGAGATTTTCTTTGACAATTGGTTGAGGACCGCATTTTTTAAGAATATGCTTTATATCGGATTCTATCGTAGAAATATAGGTTTTGTGAGCCGCTGAAGCGATCGTTTTTTTTGCCTATTGAAAATGAACGCCAACCTGGAGGGGTCCGTCGATGCTTTCATGCTCTAAAGAACTTTAATTTTCATTAATGCTGCTATATTGGGAAGACTACTACTATTGCGTCAATTGAAAAGAAAATAAATCATTTATATTATTAATAATAGAAAACCAACTGGGTGCCAGACTAAGAAATTACATAAAAAAGGTACTTGACGGCCTCCTTGGTCTAGGGGTAAGGCTCTGGACCTCTGGATTACCAATCCATAGGCAGTTGGTTCACATCAGCGGGCCGCTCTGGTGAACCACCACCAATCAAAATTAAAACGCTGCTATAAATGGCTTTCTAATATCGCTTTGCACCGCAGTGGGAAGGATGGATTCATACGTCCTTCATTCCTAGACAGACAGACCCCAGATTCCTACCACCCCTAACACCTACCCTTTTTCTTCACATAATTTCCTCTCCTTCCTTTCCTAAAGATACCCTCCGCACAGCATCCCCAAAGATGACATAGGCCCTGAGGGTAATTATTTTCCTCAGGGCCTCTTGTGTGGAGATTTTTTGATAAAATGATCTTAGTATAACATTTGTTTACATTTTAGCGACAAACAAGAGAAACCTAAAATTTTGTTTCAAAACCTCTCCTATCACGACCAAAAACCATGTTAAAACTGAGAGCGAGAAACGAAATGGGCTATTTCATTCAGGAAATTACTATCAAAACAGGCTATATCGGAATTCAACCAATCATGAGCAGTTATATTGCCAATCGTATGTCAAGTGCGAATTTCTAAACACGCCATGTCAAAACAGTTGAGTTTCAAAATCCTCCATGTCGTGAGGGAACCACGAAGTGAGTATCAAAATTAGCTATATTCATTTTATTTAACGAAATTACTTAAACATTGCTAGACATATATAAAAAAATAACACTTTTCGACATTAAATTACTCCAATTCATTATTCAAAAAAATTAAATGCAATTACTTATTTACGCTAGAGATGTGACAGTTTTTGTATGTTGAAATATAGAAATTATTCGACCTAATTATCCGGGACCCATTTGTAGGAAAACCAACACGCCTGCCTTAGGGGTGTTGGGTCAAAATTCCATCACATGGTTTGTGGCTACGTTTGGAGACTTATCGGGCGTTTCCGGATTGTCTAGGTCTTGGTGGCGAATGCGTTTGCCCAAATGCTGCGTTGCAGGCCGGATCGGGAGAGACTGGTTGAGGGAGACCTCTCCAGCCAGACCTCGACATATCGCTGGGATTCATACGTCCGTCACTATTGGACACATCGACTCCCAGATTCCTACCCTCATACCTTTTCCTTCCCAGAACTTCTAACTAGAAGAGTCGCTAATGACTAATGACAATGACTCTTAAATGATTATTTGAAACGGCTAAATTTAATCAAAAGAAAAATAAAAGAGCTACTTTGGAATCATGCAATACGTAGTTTTTTAATATGATGTCTAATGCGTTCAAAATCTATCTTCTCTAAGCATAAACTATTTTTTAATAAAACAGTTTTTATCTGAAGTGAACGCGTCACTTCAGTTGGGCAAGGTTCTAACTGATATATATATTTTTTAAATGTACATGTATATTTAAATGTACATATATTATAATACGAGTATTTAACGATTTTTTTGTGGTTCAATCTTGTGTAAAGTATTTTAGTTTTTCATATTTTAATAGAAAGTATTTAAATAGGACGTGGCCCTAGCTTGGAATTGCATAAGGGAAATGTAATTAGAATCTTATGCAACGAATTATTATGCCCTAGCTGGTGGAAAAACAAAACATATTTCTCTTTGCTGTTTAAGCCACGTAGCGTCCACAGAAATCCAAAATATCCATATATAAGACCATTGTTAGAACTGTATTGGCATATGGATGTGATGCGCATACACTGACGGCAAAGATGGCTGAAATGCTGAATACTTTCGAAAGAAAGATGTTGAGAAGAATGTGTGGACCCGTGAAAGAGTGGATGTGTGGCGCATCCGGCACAACAAAGAACTGTACGATATATAATGAGACTCCTCAGATTGAGATGGGCTGGGCATGTACAGAGAATGCTGGACATATACGTCCCAAAAAGAATTTTGACTGGACACCCAGGTGGAAGGAGAAAAGTTGGGAAGACCCAGACTGAAGTGGGAAGACGAGGTAAGAGGGCAGCACAGCTTCTCCAGGTACAAAACTGTGAGTCAGCCGCTGAGGAAAGGAGGAATTGAAGGCTAATGTAGCGCCATTGAAGAAGGAGAAGAAGCTGGTGAGACACGGCTCTAATAGCATGTTAAGGTATGTTGTAAAATGGTAAGATTACATCCAGTATATGTTCAATTAAAACACTTTAAACAAGATTCAATCTTAAAATCAGAAATTGGTAAATAGATAATGATAAATCGTCTTTGCAAACTTTGACACCTCATATCTCATAACAAGGTAAAGTTAAGTAAACCCTATCCAAATGAGGTGACGAACTGTCAGGTAAGTATATATTTGTAATGTGTTGAAAAAGCTTTATGGCTCCTCCGCTAGATGTCAGCAGGGAAATATTTCTCCGCTTGGTCGATAGGGGCGCCTGTGTCGCCAGCGCTGGTCAGACAGGCTCTCTACAGGCAGCGGGCAGCTCACATCTTCACGGTTAGGTCGGCTAACTTGTAGCCTTATTATTGTAAATACGTAATATTCAATAAACCAGACTGTTAATATTGAGAACCGAATAATCATCGAGAAGACCTCCACAATTATTTAAGTGTTTTGGAGTATAAAGAATTACTTAAATAAAATTAAAAGTAAAGTATCATTAGATAATCCAATATATAATTATGTTAAGAGACAACAAACTCATGTTTAGGAACTCTGAAAAATAAATCAATCAAAAATCAAGAATTACTTAACACAAAAATTATCTTTATCTGTTCGTACATAAATAGATAGAGCCTAGGAAGTCATACTTGTTCAAACGGCGTTACACAAATTATCCAATTATTATTCTTACCTGTATTAGGAACAGCACTGCCAAGAAACGCACAATCCCGAACTTGGAGACCATATTGTTTTCAGGTGTTTGATGTCTTGGATCGGTGTTAACTTCTAGAAACTGTGAGCTTACAGAATAAACTAATGCTTAATTCCTTAGAACATCTCGTTTTATATTATTATTTGTTAAAGATAAAACACGTACTTTTATATCATGTTTCTTTATTATGTGTTCAAAACGTGTTAACACATTTTCTTCGCAAGGTAATCAAAAGAATGCGATATTATTTTTAGCCGACTTGCCTTTTGATATCAACTGTGCCGTGAGTACTATGAATGTTGCATTTTGCTGATTATTCAAAATTGTTGAGCATTTATTGTTATCTATTACTGTTTGGTTTACGCAAGCTTCAACTGCACTATAAAATTTCGGTAAATACTAAGTAGGTACCGTGGCCTGTGATAATGTACACAGTCAAAATGTCTTCAGTAAAATTGACCTTAGTTAAAATGTTCCTTACCCACGTCAATATGTTACCAGCTAAAATGTTCCCCATCAAAATGGCCGCCGTAAAATGTAAAAAAAAATGCACGCCGCCTACCATTCACACTCTTATAAAATAGATAGACCAGAAAAAGTGTTAATATTAAATCAAATATAAAATCCGAATAAAAAGTAAACAATTCTGTTTGCAGTGAGAATTTCGTCTCCGTCTAACGACCATTTGATTCCCTAATTGACTCCCTCATCTCCCACCCTTCCACTACTTCATCAATGCTTCTGCCGATTTCCGTTTACCTTTTCACCCCGCCCCATAACCCCTCTCCCAAAGGTTTAACTTTCAATAAAGTGATGTATTAAAAATATAATTTTTTTTTAATTCATTCCTTTTTTATTTGTTTATGTGAATACAGCAAAAGAGTCCAAACAGTTCATGTCTGGAGCCTGTAAGATTATGGTATCCCCAATTTAGGCTGAAGGTGGTGGGGAGGGGAAGGAGATTGGGAAGAGGAAAGTGGGTAAGTACCAGGCTTTTCAGATCTGGTCACCAAACGTGCCATTTCAATAGGCCACTTGCATGGATTTCATAACGACTTAGAAAAAATCGTGTGGATAGATTTTTTTCCTAAGATTACGAAAATGTTTTGAAAAAAAAGTTTTTTTTTAAAATGAATAAATTCTATTATTTGAGCTCGTGACGTCACTACATGAAAATGTCCCGTCTCCAATTATTTTCCCTTAATTCTGTAAAATTCCACACCGATAATTTTTTTTATATGGCAACACTTTGATTTCAGGCGAATTTTTGAATTTGCGTTTAACGTTCACTAGATTTATTGTTTGTTCTAGGCGAACTTATCCTTTGGTTTGATTATTTGATAAAGATGGCGGTGTTTTTACAGATGTTACGAAGAGAACCCCGTACAATTTATTGCTATTCGTGTGGAAAAAGTTATTTTTCTTAAATGATTTTCGGCTATGTAATTATCGTTTTTTCGCACCCATAAAATTATGTCCCGTGTTTCCGGTTTATAAAAAATGGTCTGATTTTTCAGATTGAAATTTTCAAAAAATCGCCAGGGTTTCAAAAATACGATTAAAAAAAAACGGAATGTCATAGAATATTTGCCTAAACCGTTTTTTTTTTTAAATGTGATGCAAGTGGCCTATTCTGAATGGTGGTCTTACACCCGGGTGGTACGACTACTCTGGAAAGACAAACATTCCCTGGTTACGAATAAACTGACAATATTTGAAAATCTCCTACTACCACTAAGCGGAAAATGTTGTTTGTGTGGACTTGGATGACTTAAGCAGGCGAGGAATCGAACGCAAATCAATCAAATAGAGTTACTTGCGCGCACCGGGATTTCAACCCGCGACCTACTTGAGGACCTTACTTATCCGCAGGTCGTTTAACAAGTTTTTTTTTTCTCGGTAATTTTTTTATACAACATAATATAGTTTGACATAATATTTGGCACAATCCTCTAATACATCAGATGCTTACACTTACGAGAGGAGAACTTATATTACAACTATTTGAAAAGTTACAGAGTGAGGTAAAAATAATAATTATTAATTTTCAATGTGGATTTCTAATCTAAAATTACATTTTTATATATGGTAATTGTATAAGAAACCTGATGTATTAAAGTAATAAAAATATAGAAAAGTTATACGTAATAAGATATTTTGAAATATTATTATTATGTTATTTTTGCTGTATAAATGTATCTAATGTAATAAATAAATAAAATAAAAATAAATACATCAGAAATGAAAAGCTAAACATCATAACCGAAGAAAAAGTATAAATGTATATGGTGGTATGGTGGCTCTACAAAATGTCATTTATTTTTATTTTTTATAGTTGTCGCAGTTTTTCCGTCGATGTATTAAAGGATATTTGAAGTTAGTCAGTTATGACAAATCCATCAGAATTTATAATTGATCTAGCGAGTTCCCGGCAAGTGTTGCAATGCTTCATAATTTAAAAAAATCAGAGTGTGTTATTAATTCACACGTGGTAGAAGTGAAACTAGAAAGTCGCAAAATGTCTCTTTCTTTTGTTTTGCCTTTTTATTTTAAAGTGGTTTGAAGATTGAATATTGATTTCACAAATATAAAAATGTTTTTTTTTGGATTTCGTAGGATTCGAACCTCCGTTCGCTTGATGTCTATCTCTCTGGCGGCTGAGACTAGTCAGGTGCCTTGCTCACTGCGCAATGGAAGGCCCGCGCCAAAGCGTGAATTTACCGCATTATATTAGAACCGAGTATTTGTATAGAACTGAGTTGTGACACATTTCGTTTCATGCAAATTTATTTCAAATTACTAAAGGCGCTAAAAAAGTTTCACTTCAAAAACTGTTTCTTCCTGAGTGTCCTTTCCCATTGTCCCAGTTCCCCTCTGGTTGTTCGACTCATTAAAATATTAGGGTTGCTAATATTTTAATGAGTCGAAGCACTGATCCGGCTCCGATAGTTTATTAACTCTAATTCTCGACACAGATCCTAGTGAGACAGGCATCGAAAAACCCAATGTAAACATACTTTATAGAGATAAATACACATAAAAAATTCCATCCGCTCACGGGGCAACTGAAAAAAAAAGTTGGCAACGCAAGTCATTCGAATTTCAATAGCGGTCCGCATACAGACAACTTCTCAAAGACCAGTTGTCAACAGCGACGCAACCAGTCACTCGCAACTCTCCGCGCTAGTTGCCGCAGCCGGCCGCGGCGCGTTTAGTTGCCAGGTTGCCATGTTGACATGGTTGCGCCTCACGGACCTGTCACTTTTCGAGTAATCTGCGATATGTCCGAGCAGGAAAATATCGATTTTGTTCAGGAGGTTTTTTTTTTATTACAGTTAATACCGCACAAGAATCTCAACTGCTCCCGTCTGGAGCCAGTGAGACTATGGCATCCCCAATCGGGGTATGTTGTGAGGCTGAAGGTAGTGGGGAGGGGAAGGAGGTGGGGAAGAGGAAGGTTGGGAAGTACCTGGCTATTCGGATCTGGTCACTAAATACGGCTAAAGCCATTTTCAAGCAACGTTTCAATTCTGAATGGTGGTCTTACACCAGGGCGATACTGATAGTATCTTCCACTCTGGAACGTGCCGAAAATATACTATGTATTATTTTAAATGAATTAATTGTGAAATAACACAAAGTAATCAAATAAATTTTATTTGCGCACGCCGGGTTCGAACCCGCGAGCTCCGGAGTGTGAGTCAAGAGTCTTAGCCACTGGACTACGGAGGTCGTCGTCAGGTTGATACATTATTAAATATTATTATTATAATATTAAGGTATCGATAAATTATTGGGTTGATAATGAATAAATCATATTTTTCTTATAAGCTCATTAAATTTCTGAAATCGTAAAGTTCAGTTGCGTCTCGAGGGAACGCTTTAAGTTGCCAAACATTAAGTTGCCTTTGACTTCCACAACACGGGCATTCGCCCTAGTAAGGTAGTTAAAAAAATGTGAAAAAAAAATTAACATGTAAAAACTTAAGTAATAATAAATTTTTTTAAATAATTAAAAAATTGTTTTAGTTTTGTTTCGGTTTCTCCATGAACGAAGGGCTTTAAGTTAGAAAAATATATTTAAAAAATATATCAAAATCCCAATAATCAAATCGATATTTTTAGGTTCCTCCTAGTATGATGTATATTTTTCAACTTTCCTCCTTTACCACCAGTTTCCGGACACCATTCATATATACCTAATGTGAACTCTCTTTTTAACGGGTGGTAATGAAAAATGGGTGATCTATAACAACTTTGGAAATTATCGAACGTTATTAACACCGTAGCGTCTGCGTGGTTGAATTTAAGAATCCGGCATCGAACGCATGTCTGCCGCAGAGCCTTATTCGTCGCACCATATGAACGGTGGCTTTGTCTGAAAATCCGTGTACGTGGATTATCAGACAAAGCTACCGTTGTAATTCGGTTTCTTATTCAAGAATTCGTCACAAAATGTTGCCACTTTCGTCGGCAAGGTATAAGTTCTACGAATTTGTGAACCTGGAGTATCTCCTGGATTTCGAAATATTGACTGTAATACTCTGTTGTATCAAGCGACTGTATGCAACGTCATCGCCCGTCCCGGTTAATTTTTCGTGGTGATTAGCCATCACTGGTTGACACGTTGACAGTGGATACGAGGAACGGTATAATTTTGGAACCAGTTCCTATTGGATCACTAACTGGGCGAAGTCGAACCAAAAGACACCCGCAGAGCCTAGCAGTAAAAACCTGCGCGGGTTTTTAACAGCTAGTTTCCATTATTACGTCTTCGGACCGTTTCATTTCCATAACCGCGATAAAACGTAACTATATTTTTTTAACAAAATGGTTTTAAATTTTAACTGTTTGCACAAAGAACACGATAACTACAACATAAATATTTAATTGTGAAAACACAAATCAATCAAATAAAATTTATCTGCGCGCGCCGGGATTTGAACCCGCGACCTCCGGATTGCTAGTCGAGAGCTTTACTCCTCGAACACGGAGGTGTTGCATTTTGTTTAGGTTAGGTTAGGTCTACCTAGGAGAGTTTTATTGTTAGGCAGGTAGGTATCAGCAGTGCAGTACCTATCACCAACCCGCCTGATGGTCCGCTCCCCAAGGGCCGCCGTAAAACCGCATCGGATGCCAGCCATTAAGCAAAGCTCTATTATACCAAGAAAGGTATTTTTTCTGCGCTCATTTAAGCGTTTTTAGAATTTTATCGGTTTATTGCCCGATCCTCGCACATAAAGTTGATATCACTTCTCGGAAACATAGTCATATTCGTTTCGATGTTGTTTCAATCGGTGACCGGACCGTTGATCCTCCTACAGTTGGCCCCCGAAATCATAATCTATCTATATATGTATATAAAAATCTAAAAATGTATGTCCGCTATGCGTTGCTATATTAAGCATAGGAAATGTTTCAAACTTTCAAAATACCTTTTTCCACCCTCGCGAAGGTTTCTGGATTATTACAACCACATGACAATACATCTGAAAAGTTTTTTTAATCATTAAAAAAAACTCTTACAAAATTGTCACAATTTGAGAATGACATTTTGCAAGCCATCGATTGTTCAATCAAAATTCAATATTTGAATAAACTTTTCAAATTTAATCGAAGGTACTTATGGTACTAATCAAAATCGAAAACTTTGAATCTAATTGAAAATTATATAATTTTAAATAGGTACCTACGTTAGGTACCAAATTTATTGATTGTTCTTATAATATACAAAAATGAATGTTTGTAACATTTAAAACGCGAGCTGTTTGAAAATCTGAATGTACCGGGACTGAATATATTGAACGCGGGAGAGGGTAGGGGATCAGTGGTTTGCAGAAGAGTGGCGAGGGAAGCCGGGGAATGGGAAAAGACACGCAGAGAGAAAAAATTATTTATTAGTGGCATAGCAACGCATGCCGGGAACTCGCTAGTAATTATCATAAAAAATTAAAACAATTGTACAATATTTAGCAATTTAAAACCCAAAATGGACTTTATCGATTTTTGTTCTTGGTATATACAGAATACAGATGATTAGTTTTATCCTTGATGCAGGTGAATAAAATATATATTGTACACTTCGGTTATTATTGGCAATATTTATTATTTCATTCATCATTTCATTTTATATTCATCCTCTTTGCAAACCCCTTCGAAAACTCGTAGTTATATTTTCTGTAAGTAGTTACACGATATTTTCCCTAATCCGGCTGCATATTATAAAAATAAACATTATGATGTGTAAAAATTGCATTTACATATTAAAAACATTTAAAGCAAATCAAAAAAACAGGAAGCCTAAAAAACAAAAAAAATGATTAGAGTTGTAAGTATTATTATTATCATAAAATAATGTTTATATTTAATTTTATAAAATTGTTTTTTATTATATTTTGATGTAATTAATCACATCTCTTTTTAAATATTTTGTTTATGTTCTTATTTGTCAATTGTTATTATCTTATCCTGACGAAGAAAACATTGTTTTTGAAACATGTCGATAATGTTAATAATATAGTGGTATTTACTAAGTTATTTGTTTTCATTCCCAAATAATTATTACTTATTTCGAAACTTATTTAATTTAATCACACATAGCGAATAGTAGCGTCGAAATCGCTTCGTGTGAAGAGGAGCGGTTCGCTGATTCGCTGCGCGTAACTCAATTAGTAGCTTTTAAGGCGATCCACTAGTACGGGAAAAAATCGAAACCGGAATTAACGCCCTTTTATGGGAGGAGTTTAAAAATACTTGAAGAAAAAGCTTTTGGAAAGGTTGGAAAAGATATTTGAGATTTTTTTTACATGTTTATTTCGAAAAGGCCTGTAAAAAACATTTATTCCTTTTTTATGCATTGTTTATTGTAATAAAACGGAATTTTTAAATTTGATTTCATCAAAAGAAGCGGCGCGGAGCCTAACACATGTATTCCCCGCTCCGTCCGGAGGAGTAGAGACAGAAAACAGGGGCCGCTGCCAGTCGTTTTTCAGTGGACGGTATAAGGTTCACTTTGATATTACAAATTCGTCGACTGCCGTAGTCCAGTGGCTAAGACTCTTGACTCACAATCCGGAGGTCGCGGGTTCGAACCCGGCGTGCGCAAAAAATTTTTATTTGATTAATTTGTGTTATTTCACAATTAATTCATTTAAAATGATATACCTATAGTATATTCGCGGCACGTTCCAGAGTGGAAGATACTATCAGTATCGCCCTGGTGTAAGACCACCATTCAGAATTGAAACGTTGCTTGAAAATGGCTTTAGCCGTGTTTGGTGACCAGATCTGAATAGCCAGGTACTTCCCAACCTTCCTCTCCCCCACCTCCTTCCCCTCCCCACTACCTTCAGCCTCACAACATACCCCAATTGGGGATGCCATAGTCTCACTGGCTCCAGACGGGAGCAGTTGAGAATCTTGTGCGGTATTCACTGTAAAAAAAAAAAAAAAATTTTCGCCATGATGTCAAAATATTATATTTATTTTGTGAGGTTCGGGCTTAAATTTCATATTTTTTTGCGATAATCATAAAAGAAACTAATTTTGCCACATTAAACAATAAAACCATATCCGAAAAGAGGTTTATAAATAGGAGAGATTGGACTTCAAAGTGTTTTTTATTGACCTTATAATTTATTTTTTTCTAGGCTTATTAAAAGACTAAATGATTGATATTTTTAAGGGCCAAGATATTTTCTACACGCAGTATTTATTTAAAGCATCTAAAATACTTTATCTATAATTATTAAAGCATCTATAATTATTTAGTATGGCTTCATCTTAAATAAAGACACACTTACGACGTACGAAACGCTTCGCATCATCTGGGGAACTACAAGCTCTCCAGCCGGACTCTCTCGACCTATAGCCTTGCACTGCAATGGTAGGGATGCATTCTTAAGTCCGTCACTCCTAGACACACAGACCCATACCCTTTTCCATCCCAGAACTTCTAGAGCCACGCTATAATTTGGATTTCGGATGAAATGGAAATTACTATTACTGCACCTGCGACGCATCAACTGCGCTCATTGTCCGCTTTGATTATGATTTCACTTTTAAAGGCTCCTATTGGTTGAGATATGAACGGAAATAACGCTAGGTCGGAGCTCATTTTTTAATTTTTTTTATATGAATACCTCACAAGATTCTAAACTGCTCCCGTCTGAAGCCAGTGAGACTATGGCATCCCCAAGTAGGGTATTTTGCTAGGCTGAAGGTAGTGGGGAGGGGAAGGAGATAGAGAAGAGGAAGCTGGGGAAGTACCTGGCTATTCAGATCTGGTCACCAAACACGGCTAATGCCATTTCAAGCAACGTGTCAATTCTGAATGGTGGTCTTACACCAGGGCGATACTGAGAGTATCTTCCACTCATATGCTATATAAATTATTTTAAATGAAATTTAAATAACACAAATTAATCAATTAAATTTATTTGCCACGCCGGAATTCGATCCCGCACCTTCGGTGTGCCAGTCAAGAGCCTTACCGCTGGAATACGCCGGTCGTTGACCGCTTTGATTATAACCTCACTTTTCAAGGCTCCTATTGGATGAGATTGTTATCACTTCTACCGCGTGTGAACTGCAATAGATTTTTTTAAACTTTAAAGACTCTCCGCACAGCATTTCCAAAATTGACTTAGCTCCTGAGTGACAATCTGTTTCGAGTTAATGTAAAAAAAAAAATTTAAAAAATGTCTTTTTTTCTTGATAAGTTCGCCTGTTATAAATTTACGATAATCAGCAAGCTTTGGCATGACAGCATAACTGTAAAAACTCTCTGCAATAAGTACTTACTAGGTAGGTACTGTCTTCTGTAAAAGAATACAGCAAATCAATTGGTCATACTATGAATGTAAGTTTAGAAGGGTGTACTCTCGAAAAACTATAAGAAGACTATTTTAACCCCTGTTTTTAAATCTGGTGATGAAATAACTATCGTCTCTTAGCATTTACATCAAACAAAGCGAAAATCTACGAAAAAATTGTTAAAAATGAATTACACATAAAAAATAATAAGATAATGTTTATAATAATAACCCCAAATCAGTTTGGATTTTAGGGACAATCTCAGCACCCAGGATGCGAACGCTAATGTCAACGATAATGCAAAAGTGAAATAATGGAGAAAAGCGTCTTGGTATCTTCATTGATCTCCGCAAGGCATTTGATAGCATATCACAATCCAAACTCAATGAAAAACTAATGCAAATTGGGTTAGACGGAATAGTACTATCATGGTTCCAAAATTATCTAAAAGAGAGATTTCAATGTGTAAAAATAAATAATACCCTAAGTGAACCCACAACCTCGTCATTTGGTATACCACAAGGAACTGTCATCGGTCCAATCCTTTTTATTATACATGTAAATCAAATGTTTACTCTCCAGTTGGAGATATTATATCTTATACAGAGGACACTGTAGTTGTTATCTCTAAAGGTAAACCATGGGAGGAAACAATGAGTACAGCAAACACCAATACACACATATTCAAAACATGGTATCTTCCACTCTAAATAATGAAAACACAAATCAATCCAGTAAAACGTACTCGCCCACGCCGGAATTCGAACCCACGACCTCCGGATCGCTAGTCGAGAGACTTGCCCCTCGACCACGAAAGCCGTCCCCGGCGTAGAATTATCATTAGTGATTAAAAAAAGTTCTAGGATATAAAATAAAGTTTTTAAAAATTGTGCGCCCCCGCTGAACGGCCCTTTGTGCTGTACCGAGTGTTGTATTGTTTGAGCGACGATTGAAGCGAGAAAGATCGATTCATTTTACGAGAATTCGCGAAAGATGCCTCCACGCGATGGAATTTAAGTGTGATTTCTAGCTTCAGTCCATAGGGCACTGAAGGGCATATTTTAGTACCATTTTAACAGATAACTTGTTCACCATGCCATTACATGATTAAACCGTGGCGAATCATTTATGCATGGGCACTGAACTTCCGCAGAAAAATGCCCTGTTTGGTTGTTTTTGAAGTGAAAACTTCTTTAGCACCGTTATGATTTGAAACTCGATGAAACGAAAAAGTGAAACTAAAAGGAGACAATCATATACGTGCAATCTTTAGGATTTAGCCTGCGAGAGAATGAGATAGAATAATCCATATCCTCTCAGTGCGGTGCTTGGTAGCCTCTCCACTCTTTTCTATTTAGTTTTCTGAGGGTTTTACTTCTACCGCGTGTGAACTGCACACATAATATTTTTTTTCATTAACCCACGCAGGAGGCCCAGAGGAAAATAATTTCCCTCTGGACATACGTCATCTTATGGGTTGTTTTGTGGAGGGTCTTTTTAAGGATATGAAGGAGAGGCAGTTCTGGGAAGGAAAAAGTTGGAATCCACCGATGGGTCGAGAGGTTCCTTAACAACTCAACAAGGTGGAATTTTAACACCGCTTATAATAAATTCGAGTGCAGTTTACACGCGGTAGCAGCGAAACTTTAACAAAGCAATTTCAACCAAGATTTGAAAAGTGACATCATAATCAAAGCGGCCAATGAGTGCAGTTGATGCTTCGCAGGTGCAGTAATCGTCATTTCTGTTCCAACCGAAATCCAAATCACAGCGGGGCTATAGAAGTCTCACTTCAAATTTTAAATAGGCCCAAGTCTCTCGATTCAGACGCTAGACCTAGACAAACCCCATACCATGATTCTGAGTATGCCTGCGTGCCCTACTAGCGAATACGTGCCTTACGTGCCTAGCGAAACACTTGGGTTGATCTATGGCAAGATTATCTGATATATGGTTCCCGGGGTGGCTGTACCCAGAGAAAAGGAAGAGTAATGTAGGATAAGGATATGAGATGCTCCCGATACATTCCACGTTACGTATTCGACAATTCTGAAGGGTATTGCTAAAAATGTCTATATTGTGAAATCTTTCGTGTTATTTTGACCACACATAAGGGAAATTTGGATTTTTTTTTAATGTTGAGGAAATGAAATAAATTGGATTGTAGTGTTGAACTTGACAGAATATATGGCGAGTCCAGGCCATTATTCAGAATTTTAAATAAAAAGATTTGGTCAAAAATTAAACGAGATGTATGATGAAGTGAAGTTGTAGTCATGAAAATTAATAGATATGATGTAATTTGAAAAGTGTAAGTTTTGTTTATAATTTGTGTGTTTCATTTTTTTATTTTATTCTTTCGCTTCTTTCAATATTGGCTTGGTAGGTAGGAGAACATATAGAAATATGTTTGTTTTAAAGTTTGTTCAATTTCATTACTTACGTATGAGCTAACAACGCTTTTGTGTTGGTTTATATTTTCAGTGATTGATTTCTGTGATTTAGACAAAAAAATTTATGCAAATAGTCAAAGTATCGGCCTTTTACCTCCACAAAGAATTTGACCGTCATAGCCAAGTAGTCAAGTTGTAAATTAATATTTTACATCGGATTCAAGTATTAAGTGACAGCCATAACCATAAATAATAAAATGCGGTCCCCACAAAAAGCAAACAAGCGTACTAAATTACTAAATATGAATATATATTTGTTGCAGCTAGTAAATCATACGAGACGACATCTGTCGGTGAACCTTCGAAGTTCAAAGCTGGCCCATGGCGCCATGTTCCCTCAGCCCGTGACGTCAGCCATTCATGCCCGAAGGTCACCCACTGACCCGGTACAACTCGGTAAGGCACAAAAAAGATTTAACCGAAAATTTTACCGAGATGTTACTGTAATTTTTTTGTTCTTGTTGTTGATAGGTACTACTGTTTTATACTATGACTAGCTGACCCGGCGAACTTCGTACCGCCTCAGAATCAATAACTGTTGTGTTAACTTTTTAGCTTAAATTAGAATTCAGTTTTTTTATTAAGTTAAAAATTACACAATGAAGCAATTATGGATGCGTAACTGTCCGCATTTTGTTTTTGTCCGTATCGGAGATGGCGTTGTATACAGATTTATAATTTATGTGATTTTCTTATTTTTCAACTTACTTACGGGATGTGCGTTTCTTTTTCTTCATAAGTGTGATGGAGATTTATTATAATTATTGTATTCTTCTTTGGAGGGGTGTAGACATACGTTCTCCGCTTGTTCCATTTTCAACTGTTGACATTGAGTGTGTAAAAAAGAGGGGCAACATTATATGTTTAATAACAACGACTCTTTCCTCTTTCAACTTTCCTGAATGTATCCAAAAACTCCTATCGAAATGAATCTTATACTCGTATCCCTATGAAAGTCTTACTTTCTATCCAAAGGTTCACCAATTTATAGGAATATGTAAAAAAAATATAAAAAAACTCAGCTGAATCCAATAATGCAGAATTCAACAAAATTATTGAAAATAACTGGCCAAATTATATAATTTTTTTCACAGATGGTTCCAAACTCAGTCTGGACTCCACTATTGTGGGGCCAGTATCTATGCACCTCACAGGAAATTGTGTTTCCCACACAGACTTCCCGAAGAGTGTTCCATTTTCTCTGCTGAATGCAAAGCTATCATAGAAGCTTTACGACTCGTCAAATCTCTCAACATTAGAAATGCCCTCATCCTTTCAGACTCACTTAGCTCACTATAAAAATAAGCACATCCCCTCTCAATTCCAGTAGTGACTCTCTTACCTGCTCTATTGTATCTTGATGGCTCAAGAATCAGTGGTCTTGACCTGGATCCCAGAACACTTTGGTGTTGTTTCTACAGAAGCACCTTTCGACAGAAGCAACTAAGCTTCTTGTGAATTCATATATAGTATCGCGTCTTGATTACTGCAATGGTATCTATGCAAGTCTTCCTAAATGTCAAACTGATAAACTACAATCAGTATTCAACGCCGCAGCACGACTAATCACAGGGGTACCCAAGTTTTCGCACATTTCGGAACACCTCCGAAATCTTCACTGGTTGAAGTGTCCTGAAAGGATCCAGTATAAGTTATGCTGGATGGTGTTTAAAGCTATCAATGAAATGGCTCCACCCTATATCTCTGAACTATGCATTCCGGAAAATATAGGTCTAAGGCAGTCATCTCTTAGATCAGCGACATCGTCTGCAATTGGAAGATTGAAAGAACCCAAGCGAAATCCGAACACTAATTTTGGTGATCGCGCGTTTGGAGTATCCGGTCCTGAGGCTTGGAATAAACTTCCCATGGAATTGAGATGCATAACCAACCCAGCGGAATTTAGATCCAAACTTAAAACTCATTTTTTCAAATACTCATTTCCATAAATTCGTCATTAAATTTAAACTTTGTAATTTAATTATACTCTAATAATTGTTGATGTCCACGAATATATACTATTTTATTTGCTATTCCCTACAACTACTAACGAAAAACTCAAAATGCTATTGATCTACCTACCAATGGTCTGTCAGTGGTAACCTTACACCTCAATCCGGTTAATGTTGAGCGATGAGTCATCATAATGCGGTAAAGATCGGCGATTAATTTCATTAATTTATTTAAGATATCCATACATTTTCGTAAATCCGATAAATTTTACATCCATGTCCTTAAATAGTAATATGTATTATGTAAAAACTTCCTTCTTCTTCTGGCGCTGTGGAGTGATTCTGGCGAATGTATGATATTTATAAGATGTTTTCAAGTATTTTTAAATGTAAATAAATATGTTAGTTATAAATCTCTAACTTTAAGTCATATTGTAAATATATATGTCATTGAGCTCAGTTTTAGGTCAGCTTTTATATGTCTTAGTCATAAGTCACTAGCAATAAGACTTAGATGTAAATCACTAGTTATAATTGTAAATCTTAGTTGTAAGCCAGTAATATTATTTTTTATGTATTTATTTGTACAGCGCCCTTGAGGTGATTTTTCACGAAAACGGCGCTATATAAATTAGCCAAATATTATTATTATTATTATTGTTGGAAATGAAAAGGCTGATTCTATTGCTAAGGAATCCATTGTTCATGGTCCATTAAGTAGTATACCTATTCCTGTTAGAGACTATTTCCCTATTTAAATAAAGTTAAAAATAATTTACAACGCCAATGGTCCTCTGAATGGAAATCGTCCTCTCTGATAAAAGGTCACCAGTACTCATTAATTCAACCTTCTTTTTCTGTCAAGTCCTGGTTTCACAAATACACTTCCATGGCTTAAAAATACATCTCTTCCGTAACTCGAATGCGTCTAGGTCATAATTGTCGACAATTTGCCATATTGTGATTATGGTTCAGAGGATACTTTAGACCAGGGGTCTCCAAACTTTCCAGCCTTAGGGCCGTACTGATTACTCCAGTAAGTTCCAAGGGCCAAAACCTTTTAAATTTTCCTGCCATTATCATTCGTGGTTCATGGGGTAAGGTTTGTCTATGTCTTGGCGGCGGATGTGTCTGCCCACCTACTGCGTGGCGGGCCGGATCGAGAGAGACTGGGTGAGGGAGGCCTTTTGACCTTTCCAGCCGGAATATCTCGACCCATCGCCTTGCATCGCAGTTGGAGGGATGGATTCATACGTCCGTCACTCCTGGGCACACTAACCCCCAGATTCCTACCCTCATACCTTTTCATTCCCAGAACTTCCTATCCTTCCCTTACTTAAAAATACCATCCACACAGCATCCCCTAAGATGACATAGGCCCTGAGGGAAAATATTTTTCTTTAATAGGGCCTCTTGTGTGGAGTTATTTGTAAAAAAATAAATACGCTTGCCAAATTCTCTAGTTCAATTACTATTTTGGTTTTTCGCGGAAATAGGTGGTGATAGTCCCCTCTATCCATCGCCAACGGATAGTGCTAGAAGTACTTTTTCGCGAATAATCTCGTTGGTTCGATATTACACTTTTGTAATTAAGCTTTACCTAGCAAGTAAATAAAACCGAGTTACTATCATTCTGTGTTTTTTATCCAACTTATCACAACAACTATAGCTATCGCCATTAGCTATCGCGGGCCTGATTGATGACATTGGTCATTAGCTGTCGCGGGCCGGATTGATGACACTGGCGGGCCGGATGTGGCCCGTGGGCCGTAGTTTGGAGACCCCTGCTTTAGACCAATGACCAACAATGACCAATTTCCAAACTTCATACGTAAATTAATAAAACTTAAAATTGAATTCCCTACCAGTGTACCCTGCCTTCTTAGTCTGAACTCTCCTTAAATTCGATATTTGTTAGCAAAATTTATTTGTAAAAATGGCCTTAACATTTAAGCATCAATCACATTTCTTTCTCTTCCGTACGTATGCATTTATTCTTGCAGTTTTATTATGTACAATTGTACAGGTTCCTATTTTTGGGAACCTGTACATCTTCTCAATCTAAAATTTTGTAATTACTTTTAATATCAACTCTGTATAACCATATGAATATTTGTATAACTTGTATAATCATACGAATATTTGTTTTGGCCCATTTTCTATGCTTGCTAACATAATAGGTAAAAAAAACATGCTAACATGTAAAAAAACTGATCTGAAAATGTCTCTAATTTCAAAAAACTGATATTTTAATTAATTTAAAAAAAAACTGAAAATGTAAACACTTTAAGAAATGACCAAGATCACCCTTAATGGGTGAAACCCAAATAAATAATTAAAAAAAAAAAAAAAAACAAATGCAAAACAATTAGCGCATTGACATTTGACGTTTTTGAATTTTTGGAATTCACTCACAGTTCAATATTATGGGTACTTATCACAAAATGCCCGCTCTTTCAAATATGAGAATTCGTTCCATATAAAATGTATGGGGAAAATAATTTTCTTAATAACTATATTTTTCGTTAATTTTGTGATGTTTTAACAGTTATTATCCTTTCCGGGGCGGAGACAAATCCAACAAATCAAAGATCATCAAAATCGGTGGGGCCGTTCTCGAGTTATAAATAGTGTAACTAACCCGACTTTGTTTTATATATTAAGATAAGGTTGAGATAATACAGGGCGCTAAGGGACTTATTTAAAGTATCTTTGATGTGAGGTACCTGAAATTATTTGGAGTGAAAATGAAATTAAAAATTTTAGGTCTTATTTTTTTCAAAATATTTTTCTTCAAAATCACAAAAAATCTTCCACTGGTCACTCAGCCGAGTAACTGACCAACCCCTCACCCTGGCTTTAATTGTCCTATATCTACTGATGTGTTATGTTTTTAAGAAATAAATAAAAGAACGTAGAAAATGTCACCGGAGACAGAATTTTATTTACACTTTACACTCCAAATAATGTCAGCAATCACTGATTATTAACTGCCTTATACATACCTACTGCTTCATTGTGTTCCGAAATTGACCGAAATTCAACACTTTTTTCCTTATCGAAAAATCTAATAAAATGGAACGAACCATATCGCGTTTTTACTCACCGTCTTACTAATTGGAATGGTAAAGTCAGCCCTAAGCCTGGTTTAAGGCCGTTTTAACCTTACAAACGCCGTGGTAATTATTCAAGTTTTCATTGTTCCGACTTAACGCGCCGCGTTATATTTACACAGTGGTTTATAAGTAAGGGAGTTAATGAACTCGGGCATCCTTGCTAAGTCACCAAATGTAGCGAACGTAGCTAAGTGACCAAAAGTTGGGGTGATCTAAGGAAGAAGAGTGTTGGTCATTCAATTAATGGTTCCCGGGGCAGCGGTACCCTACCCGCCTCCCAAATTGAAAAATTGTTAAAAAATATTAGTAGATAGAAACACAACACGCCATAATAACCCAACAATTAATCAAGATTATACTTTCAGCCATGGAAACATCAAAATAATCATCAATAATAATAAAAAATCTACCCATATAACAATCCGTTTTTTTTAAATTTTTTTATTATTTTTTTTTTATTTATTTTTTTTATTTTTTTATTAATCAATAACAGATAACTTTGTATAAACCACTTTTTAATAAACAATATAATTTTTTTAATTTATTTCTTACTAGTGAATTACTTGATTTCACCGTCCCATGAACCCTGAATTTTATAAAAATTCGTAACGTCGAGCTCATCAGTAGGTTTATATATATATAGAAACCTTCGAGGGCGTTCACTCAACAACTCACCAAAGTTTCATCGCAATCGGATGAATGGTTTAGGTATGCATAAGGGACAAAAAAGGAAAAATTCGTTTTTTTATATATTAAGATCATGTGTTTATGCAATTAAAACACAGTATTCAACCTGTAACTAGCAATGGGACGTTTATTAAAAAAAACATTGAAAATAGTAGCACTTGAGAAATAAATAATAATACATCTACGTATTATACATTCCCATTTGATCGCCGCGATAAGACCGTCGAATCACTAGTAGACTTGAACAGATGTTTGGCTGTTAACAGTAGCCATAATGAAGGAGGGACTGCTGTGGGGTGACCCGACATGTGTCCAGATAATAGGACTCAGGTATGTGACGTGGATGGTGGCCAGCTTTGCGACGAATTTTTGGTCAATTATGATTTATGATTGACTGGTGACCATGAAATTACGCCAAGTATTTAGAGGTATAGTGATATTTTTTATAGACAAGTATAATGAACGTAGGTCTGAGACTACGAAATAAAAGTAGACCTACGAGTAGGTCACTGATGATCGTTATTACTAAGTTATATTTTATTACTAAGTATTACTAGCGAGTACCCGACATGCGTTGCAAAGCCACTCAAAAACGAAACCGTGGTTGTGTTTTAATTCTGCATATTGAAGCCCTTTTGGATACCTACACAATATTCTTTGTTTTTTTTTTGTTTGATACGTACATGAATAAATCAAAAGGTTTTCCCAAGCTTTGAGCAGGCCTCATTCGGCTGTCCATGTGAGAATCGTAGATTTTCGAAATTTATTCCATGCTATCCCCTACCGCTCCCATGCCTCCATTGCAAACCCTCCTTATGCCTCTTCTTCGCTCCCACCCTTCCGTCACTTCGCCCCTGAGTGTCCCATGAGTCCCCTCCCGCGTCTCTTTCCTCTTCCGTATCCTCCTTATCCTTTTCTCGTCCCTGCTCCAGCAAACCTCCCTCATTCGTTCTCGTTCCCCCATCCCGGATTCCTTCCCCCTCCCTGCTTCCTTCCCTGCTGATAAACTATATGTAATTTACATATTTTTCGTAATTGTAATTTTTTTAATATAAATTTCACAAGATTATACATGGAAACCTTCGCGGCTGTGCGCATGATTTTATGAGTAAACCAAAATAAAAATAGAAAAATGGCAACGATTTTAGGCTTAAGACGTGTTGTTTCGGAGAACTGGAATATTTCATCAAATTTCAAAGATTATTTCCGTGAAAGTTCTATTCATAATTTCTGATTATTTAAATGTTTTGAAGCAACTGTCCTACACTGATATAATAACAGAATTTGAATCTCATGGTCATACGATCGTGTCACAAAATCGAGGAATCAAGAAGCGCGTTATAAGCGATGAATAAACAAAATAATATATTTTTATGACGAGGATACTTTCAGAGTATTGTCGTTAAATAACTCCGGCTGTCACTCAACAATTTAATCGCGGTATCTCCCGTACTGGAGACTGGACGGCGCGGCGCGAGTTATGATTTACGTCCATTCCTGCGCGACGCCTTCCCTTCACCACTAACCCCGCGAGCTATGTGCTATGCCTCACACAACATAGCCTGTGATACATCCAGTGCCGGATTTAGTCTTGGTGAGGCCTAGATGATGCATAGAGATGCTGCGAAAATCACCTCTCTCGTTCCTACTAGGAAAAATGTCATGATTTTTTTTGCCGCTTAGCCAGCGCGAGAATGAGATAGCAATAAATTTTTTATTTATTGCACGGGTAGTCGGTTACAATATAATACGATAAATCCACGGTCCCACACAAATCTCCTTTAGTCTAGTGGTATAAAACGCCTGACGAATCTTAGTGGCCAAACATTCAGCGGACCAAGGATCGTATCCGATAAAATCCAAAAAAAAATGTTTATACATATATATATTTTAAAATCAATACTTAATCTTCAAACCACCACAAAAAGAATCGGCCAACTGAAATAATGGATTTATTTATTTAAAAAAAAAAACTATACATTTCTAGAAATTTTTAATAACGTTTTCGTAATCTTAGTAAAAAAAATCTACCCATACGATTTTTTCTAAGTCGTTATGAAATCCATGGAAGTTACCTTTTGGCAAAGAAAACACAAAAGAAAGTGACATCTAGCGACTCCGAAGAGGAAAACACAAATACTAAAAAGATGACCAAATATACAGGAAAGGGTGTACTGGAATTGGACGACATAAATATGGAAAAAATCATCCTTCACATTGATTAAAAAAGTGCTTCGTAGTCTCCGCAGTCTACTTTAGTTTTCTGAAGGGTTCACTTCTACTGCGTGTGAATTGCACACTCTGATTTTTTTTTCACTTTTGGAAATAAAATTTGGAAAGTTTTATTTTCAAAATTAGTTTGACTCTCGATTGACCTATCAACCTATTTGATAGGTTTATTATTTATTGTATTGATAAGTTTATTGCCTATTCTGAATTATAAATAATCCCTCACTGGTTACATAAATTATGTGTGGTGACCAGTGACATACTACGTTACTATGATATCTCGTGATACTGCGAACCGTCAACGCGAGTTTAAAAATGAGATTTGAATCGAAGACAAAATGGACTCGGAATCTTAATGGTTAACGATATACAAGAACATTTTCATTAAATTTTATGTAAGTGCCTAACATTATTAGATCTTTTTATTACATCTGCGTAGTGAGGTGCCTTCTTTTCTGGCTTCCTTCTTCGACTTTTTCTACCGATTTTAATTGTTATTTTTTTTCGTGTGTGCCTCATTGGTTTTTTTATGTGTGTTTCTATTGACGTTATTTTTATGTGTACTTCTATTGACGTTCTTTTTAAGTGTGCTTCTATTGTCGTTATTTTTATGTGTGATTCTATTGACGTTATTTTGTGTATTCTTCTATTAACGTTTTTCTTACGTGCTATTCTATTGACGTTATTTTTATGTGTGCTTCTATTGACGTTCTTTTTAGGTGTGCTTCCATTGACGTTCTTGGGTTTTGTGATTCAGTAATATAATTATTAGGTACAAGATAAAAAGACTAGTCAAATATAAGCAGTTTGAAAGTGTAAGTATTGTCAAAAAATTAAAAAGCCTGGAATAGATAAATAAACGACTTAGCCAATTTGGGACGCGGGACTGGGAACTGCCGCCCGGTGAACTATTTATTGGATAAACAACACCTCTGCCATTGGTTATCCCAAATGATTCGCTACGTTCGGTGACTTAGCAGGGGTGCCCGGTTTCATGAGGCTAGGTTTATCCAGGTCTTGGCGGCGGATGCATCTGCCCATCAAGTTAGTAAGAAGGATGGATTCACACAGCGGTCACTAATGGACAAATTGACCCCTTAGATTCCGACCAACCCCTCGTACTGTTTTGCTTCCCAGAACTTCTCCTTCCTTTACTAAAAAGAACCCCTACACAGCATCCCCAAAGGTGACATGGGCCCTGAGGGAATTTTTAAAAAATTAATTTACGACGCCCGTACAACGTACCGAGCCGCTCTCAACCAGCATGAAAATCAATAAATTCTTGAACTTTAACGGGAAGGCTCGAGTACGCCATAATGCGACTCGGAGCGGTGTGAGGGCAGCATGTAGACCGAACCATACCGCAAAACAACTTCTACTTTGAAGTTAAAGTCATATTTCAGTAGACACATGTTGAAATGACAGTTTTTTGGGTTTGCGGTTGAATTAATAATGGCAATATCTGATGTTTTTATAAATGAAATCGCGTGATGTTAGACCACTTCCCGCTCATTACAGATCTTACAATAAAATCTTAACAATTTTTTTTTCTTCATGTTTCCGCATTTTGTGAAACATCACCTCAAGGGCACAAGAAGTAGTGGACAACAGTTTAAACAGTAGCTGTTGATCTCAACCCCTCAGGAGTCTAATTTGTCCGGTTTTCCGAACCACTCATAAGGTCTAATAGAAATCGTCGTATCTCCCTTACTATCATTGTTAGAAATACAGTTTAAGAGAAAACACCACCCCTTATATTTATATCTGAAAGTTAACTGTAAAACATTTAAAATGTACTCTTTAAGAAACCAATTTCCGACTACGATTTAAAAAAACACTTCTTTTGCATTGTTGTATTGATTATTATGCTGATTTGAAACGTGATGAAATGACAAATAACGACAGTAAAAAGAGACAAACACATACATCTATAGGATTTATCCTGCGAGATAATAATATAGTATAATCGGTCACCTCTTTGTGCCGTGCTTCGTAGTATTCCCACTCTTGTCTTCGTAGTATTCCCACAATTTATTTTATGAAGGAATCACTTCTAACGTGTGTGAATTGCGCACTGTAAGTTTTTTTTAAAATTCTTTTGATTCTTTCACTAAGGGTTTGGTAAAAAGGAGTCCAGATCGGTTGCAGTGGGATAACGTTCGTAATACATTTGCCTAATAAATTATGTTTGTTTTTTTTTTACGTTGACTAATTTTGTTAACAAATTTTTTGAGTCATTTTGAAAACTTCCATATTTCCAATAAAATATTTTATATTTAAAAAAATATATTTTTATTTCGAAATATATATTTTGAAGTTACGTATTTAATCAGCTTTGAAAAACAGTTTTCATTTTTCATTTGGGTTCAATAATATTACATTTATTTGAAAATCGGAAATATTTTGACCTTCCGACAAAAATAGGCCCGAGGCATGAGGGGTTAAAATCAAATTCGAAGATGGAACAGTTCAACCTTGGTAAATCTATTAAGGTTTTGTTATTAAAAGTAATCATTTCTCTGAACAGGAGCAAAAACGGGTGAATGTCGTGAGAAGAGCAGCATGCGAAGACACGTAATAATAATTTATTGTAATTGACGGAGGTGGCGGCCATTATACCTTTTAAGCCGCACAGTGGGTCAGGAAACGAATAGGGAAACAAAAATTCCGCTTTGCAATAAAATCAAAATAAATGTAATGTTTCTGAACATATCCGAAAAACTTAATACTGTTTTTGAAAGGTGATACGTTAACAAATGTTATTTGAAATAGAAATATAATTTATGCAATATCAAATTTTTAACAAAAACACAAAAAAGTTTAAAAATACTCGCCTTACGTTTTTTCCATATAAAAATACCGATAACGCAAACCAGAAAAACGCACGTTATTAGATAAATGTATTATAAGCCTTATTATCATGTCACGTTTTACATGTTTCATTAATAAATAAAAAATTGATATTTAATTAATAAGAGATAACTTTGTACAAACCACTTTTTTAATAAACAATATCGACATGTTTCAATAACAATGTTATCTTCTTTAGGATATGTTAATATAAGAAGATAACATTGTTATTGAAACATGTCGATATTGTTTATTAAAAAAGTGGTTTGTTTGCCAATATCGACATGTTTTGTTAGGGTACCCCGATGTCGGCTTTTAAACCAACATCAGCACACCAACTCGTCCCTGGCTAGCTCTCAGCGGGACAAGGGTACTCTCTATTCAGGGGTGAGCCGCTCAAAGCTATGGAATTCCTCTCCGTCCTCCGGCGTCCCACGGGATCCACACTGGCCAACAAATCCTCCCGCCGAAGCAGAATAATAACAAGTTAAATCATTTAGACATGTATTGTAAACTCAAACACATACATAGGTTTCTACAGTACAATTCAATTACAAGAAATGCAAATTACACAAACCTAGCTAAAGTGTTTAACTCTCTCTGAATTTCTCTCAAAACGAAACTCTCCGAGTCGTGGTTTCCGCGGGGGCCCTATATTTCACTGAATTACGGACAACATTTAAAGGGGAAATCATGATACAGCTTACATGTAGGTGGGCAGGAACCTCGTCTCATGTGGCAGCTTCATCAGGCACTTTTGTAGTCTAAATAGACCGAACTATAGTGCGGCCAAAGGCCTATTATACTCAAAGGTATTTCAATAATAACTCGCGGCCCATTGAATTGGTCCGCCGCCCGAGAGCGGGCCGCTAGCGTGTGTTCGCAAAGGCGATCGGATCTCTTCTGGCGAGCGGAGTGGCCGCGGGATGCCGAGAGTGGCAGGGTACGGGGCGAGGCAAGGAGAAACAGGATACGGCGCGGGGAGGCGGCGGCCGAGCCGTGAGGACAGCTGCGTTCTCGAAACTACTCGCTTCAAGGGCGTATCGTAACACTTCCCCCCGCGCTTGGAAAAAAAGCGACGTGGCAATGGAGCTGTAGGATAAAAAAAATCCTCTTAAACTTCCATTGGGGTTTTTTGAGAGATTCGTTGCTTGAGAGATGCCTAGCTAGAACATGCAATTTATGTTATAGTTTAGGTCACAATGTTTGTAGGGAATGGGTGAGGGGTACATACAATGTTTGGAAAAGAACAGTTTTGGTGAAAGTACATGGTGTGAAACAACATACAAGGTTATGCAATTGAAAGATGACAATACATGGTTATGCAATTGAAAAAAAATAACAATACATGGTTATGCAATTGAAAAATAACAATTCATGGTTATGCAATTGAAAAATAACAATACATGGTTGTACAATCGAAGAACAAAAAACAAGAACAAAAAATGCCTGTGTGATTCTAAGGTTTCATTGGTCTGGGAGCTAAGTTTGCGAAGCGTGGATTTGTTTGGTTTCGGAGAATTTCGAAGAGGAGGACGTGGTTTCACAGATTCTAAGGATTACATTATCACTGTAATCAGACCCCTTTGAGATAACACTCAGAAGTACACTTGGGCCTTAGAAAACACTTGGTTTTGTCGAAGACGACGAAGTTCACGAAGTGGGGACTGTGGTTGCTGTGCCGCGACTATGGTTACAGAGGTCATTGAAGAGGAGAACCCAGTGTCTGCAGACATGCCAGTACGAATCCTAAGTGTTATTAAGGTAAACACGGATCGTATATAATGGTTATTGAAGCATAATGTAGCTCAACATAACTTGTATTGGTACGCATTCAGCGAATACTGGAGGTCAAGGTAATGATGGTTTACACATGACGATTTGCGTCTCTGCATGACAGCGCAAGAGACGACATGGTTGGCATTGATAGCAAGAGTAAGAACAAACCTAGGAGCTAGCGTGCCCAAAAGGTGGTTCAGAGTGTCATAATGTATAGTGGGACAACTCAACTTGCTGTGGCACGACAAAACAACATACATATGGGCGGTATGGTCTGTGCTTTCAGGAACAAATGCGTAGAAAAATGGCAGCAGGAGGGACCTAGTAACCACAGCGCGTGCTGTCAGGAAGTGGAGCTCAGCTTGGCTGTTGGTGATGACATCCGCCTGGGCTTCTTTTTAATCCGGGAGAAATTATTATTAGAGCAAAATTCTTGAAGTTTACCTGCCTAGGGACCAATGAAGAAAAGGTTTGGAGAGAAACAAAATGTGTCCAGATTATGAAATAAACGAAGTTTTAACCACCGACCCAGAGAGTGACGAAGAGAGAGTTTTCTAACTAAATTGTGATTACATGAACCTTTTCCTTTACCAGGATGACTTGGCGTTTGCCGAGTGACAATATGTCTTGGTTAAAAAACAACCGGCCTTCCATGGCCTATGTTAACATAAAGGTGGTAACATTTTTTGTAGAATTTCAAAAAGCAAGACAAAGAAGTCGTGAATGAGTCACGGTAAAGCAGAGAAACCAATTCATGAATAAAGGTTGTCAAAAGGAGACAGACGGTACGCCAAGTGCATATCGTACATATCCAACATTCATGAATGTGTTTCGTAAAATTGAGAAAAAGAACAAAAGGTGAGACATATGCAGAGAGTGAGGGAGAAAGCCTGCTGATAATTGGTTAATTTACCGATTCGCACTCCCAGTGAGGGCGAATTATGGTTAACAACAGATTTTCCTCTTCATAACATATACCTGAGAACATGATGGTGAGGAGAAAGGAAAGGAAAAGGAAAGGAGTTGAGTGACGAAACTTGCTAGAGACTGGACTAATTTCCACTTCAAACTCCATGTGAGAATGAAACATGATCAACCAGCAGATTTCCTGACTCTTTACAATTGTTAAAAGGATGAGGAGAAATTTGAATACACATTAACAAAAAGACTAATCTTTTGCGTGTATTGGGCAAAAGATTAGTGGTCATTTTAAAAACTCCTGCGTGATTGTGAGAAAAGACAGACCCTTGCTCCAATTTCACAAACCTGGGGGGTTTTCTTATCCGTTCCCCAGACAACGAGTTGGGTGGTTTTGTGCTCAATCGATTAACTCCCACAGCACTATGCCCCATAGTTAGCAGTGAAGCTACAAACTAGTCCTTTTGGGATAGTAGATATTCCTGGGCTTCTTTCCTTTTTGCAAAGAAGTAAAAAAACAGGAGGTCCACGGGCATTGGCGTTGAATGACAACAAAGGGTTGTGGACTACATTTCGTAGATCGCACACAAAAGGTTTGATATTATTTCGTTCGCACGACTCATGGTAAGTGTTTTAACGTCTCCACGTATAGTGTATAAAAACATGTAAGTACATACAAGATAAAACTCAATTATAGACAGAAGTCAAGAGTTTATACAATGCCTCTTAAAGAAGATGGCAAGGCCGATATTATGTCGTTCGCACGAATCACGGTAAGTATTGTTATTACGTCTCCACGTCTCGTGTACAAGGGTTGTACACAATTATACATACAAGTGGTACTCATGACAAATTAATGACACACGACCAAAATACAAAAGCGGTACTCATGACAAATGAATGACACACGACCAAAATACAAAAGCGGTACTCATGACAAATGAATGACACACGACCAAAATACAAAAGCGGTACTCATGACAAATGAATGACACACGACCAAAATAGATTGTACAGAAAGGGTGGTACTCATGACAAATATGTCACACGACCAACTCAATAACATTTAGCTATGAGCAAAAGTGATTATGACGAACTTCTCGTATCGTGGCAGGTATTTTAAGGATCCCTCCTATAACGGTGGATGTTCTAAGGATCTCTCCTATGACGGTGGATGTTCTAAGGATCTCTCCTATGACGGTGGATGTTCTAAGGATCTCTCCTATGACGGTGGATGTTCTAAGGATCTCTCCTATAATGTAACAGGGTTACGTTTAAATACAACACAATAAACGTTAACGATGCTTGATTTTAACACATTTTATAAAGATTCGTTAGATTAACTAACTCCGTAGCCCAAGAGCGTACGATAGAGAAGATAGACAATTTGATGCTACTTCATGTGTTACAAAATACAAGGGTGATGGCAGAGTATAATTCTACTTACACCAAGTATTTAAAACAAAGACAGACCTATAATGGTTTTACATACTGTCTGTTGTGGCAACCTGCAGTGAGGAAGACCAAAGAAAAGGGACCAATTACGGTTTTACATACCCTTTGTGCAGTTACAAACATACCAGGTTATGTGCAATTTGGGTTGCAAATACTTGGTTAAATGAACACCTAAAAGTTATGAATTCCAAAATCAGGATGACCATAAGGTTTTATTAACCTGTCTCGTAGGGTTGAAACGTGTCATATAAGACATACGTAACGTACAAGCAAAAAAAACAAAATAACAAAAAGGCAGTGGCTTTGTTATAACAACCAAAGACCGGATGATTCGGTTTTACGTACTTTAGTTGAAACGAGCCAAATTGATTTATATACAGGGTTATAAAGACCAATCATTGGTTTTATAAATACAAGTTCCAAAATGGACGTGTCGATATCCAATTTTGGTACAAGAGCATGAATTTGGGTAGGACGCCATCAATTTTTAATTTAAGAGGAAAAAATTGAAAAAAACTTATATACACGAGGGGCGACTATGTAAGTAACCACTGTTTGATTTTCATGCTAGAGATACCTCGGAAGGTTTTACAACTCATGATGAACAAAATAAAAGGAAAAAATTGTAAAAAAAAAAAAGTTAACTGGTTCTGAGTCGGAATTTAACACTTTGGAATTTACAAAACCCGACTTCTAGAACGACACGCCGATGGGCAATTGTCAACTACTTTACATGAACAAAATAAACAGGTGAAAAAGTTCCTTTCCACACGACAAAAATGCAACAAAAAAATAGGAGAAAAATTACAAAATTACATGACAAGACAGGGTATGACATGGCATGAACATTGCGTAGTGTACGTGTTGAGACAATAAATGGGCTCGCGACTTCCCAAACATTGAAACTCGAAAAGTGTCTCCGTTCCAAAGTGATCAGTTTTAGAACAGGTGAAAAAAAAATAAAAGAAAAAAAAATTGTCGTGAGGGAAAGAAAAAACAGTGCAAAACAACATTTGAAAGTAACTTCAAGGAGAGTACGCATTAATTTACAAAATAATTTACAACTTGTTTTATTTACGAAACGATGGGCATGTGATTGACACAATACACGCCTGACGTAGTAAGACTCTGTAAGCTTACAAAAAAAATGTGATACATACTGGATCATTTTACGTTTGCTGAGATAGTGGGGGCAGTTTTACTTGACTCCTCACTTCCAGACTTTACAATGTCCTTAATGTGGTAATTACCAATGTGCTTTCCAGATGAGTCAGACAAGGAGTACACTAGGTCTGATATTTTCCTTAGGACTTTGGCCTTCACGAAACGTGGTGCCAGCTTAGCAGAGAAATACATGGCTCCTTGGGAAAGTGTGTTGTTCTTTCTCCAAACTATGTCTCCTGTATTGAAGGTAACATGTTTTCTACGTAAGTTATATCTGTCCGCACTCTTTTGGTGAGCCAGGAGCAAAGCATCAGTGACTTCACTGTAAATGGCCGACAGTTCTTCCAAGCGATGGGCATAATCTGCGGTAGGGTTGCTTGTGGTGGCAGATGACGTAGGAAAGTTTGTGTCCCTATGTAGAGAACCATGGACGACTTGTTCCATACCGTGTTTTAAGAAGAAAGGTGTGTAACCAGTGGCCAGGTTAACAGTGTTGTTCATAGCGGCCTGAATTTTATCTAGGTTTTTACACCAAGTGCGTTGATCTTTATCAACTAGAATAGCTAGAGCTGTGTTGATTGTTTGGTTGTAACGTTCGACAGTGTTGTTTTGGGGAGTGTACAAGGTGTTATAATAAATGTCCTTGATTCCGTATTTGGCAAGAAATTCTTTGAATTCCTGGGCAATAAACTGTTTTCCGTTATCAACAATTACGGTTCTGGGTGTTCCGTAAGGTATAAAAATGTGTTTTTCCAGAAGTTTGATAATGGCGGACGCGTTGGCTCTTTTTAAAGGGAAGATCCAACAGAATTTGGTGAAAACATCCACTACACTAAGTATGTGCATGTGTCCGGCATAACTTCGAGGAAAAGGTCCGACGAGGTCCATTGACAATGACTGTAGGGGTCTGTCGGCACGTTTGGGGTTACCCATTAGGCCGGCAGGTGCTGCCGTGCTATGTTTATAAGCTTTACAAGTTTCACATTTAGAGATGTAATTGCGAATTTGTTTGAAAAGACCAGGCCAGTAATACTTCAAGGAAATCTTTTTATACGTCTTGAAAGTTCCTGGGTGTATAGAGTCGGGAGCACTATGATTGTCAATTATTATTTGTTCTCTTCCTTCGAGGGGAACGACAAGTTTCCAAGAGTAATCTTCGAGGATGGATAGTGGTGCCTTGCAATTACGGTATAGTTGTCCTTCTTTTATGATAAAATTAGGAAACTTTTGTTGATTATTTTTACAACCTTCGAAGATTTTCAAGTACCATTCATCTTTTGTGGATGGAGGGGGGGCAATTGTGTCAACATTTAATGAAGCCAATTCAATTCTTGAAAGAGCGTCAGGAACAATATTGTCCGCGCCTTTACGGTGTACAACATCAAAATTGAATTGAGACAAACGGGAGGCCCAACGAGCGAGTCTACCGGAGGGATTACTTAAAGAGATCAACCATTTCAAACTACTATGGTCTGTGACTACAGTAAATTTGCTACCGTCTATGTAACCGCGGAAATGGTGAACAGAATCCAATACAGCCAATAACTCCTTTTCGGTAATTCCGTAGTTTTTCTCGTGTTTATTTAATGTACGGGAAAAATACGCTACAGGGTGTTCGCCATCTGGGAATTCTTGAGTTAGGACTCCACCGATTCCTACGTTGGAGGCATCCGTGTGGAGGGTAAAAGAGAGTGCAAAATCCGGGCAATTCAGAACGGGGGCTTTTTGAAGGGCATTTTTTAAAGTTGTATACGCTTCTTCAGTTTCAGCAGACCATCGGAAGTTGCTGACACCTTTACGGGTGCCGGTGATTTTATTTAAGGGGGCTGCAATTGTGGAAAAGTCTTTGATGAATCTCCTGTAGTAACCTGCAAGTCCAAGGAAACCTTTGACTTCCTTCGCGTTTTTGGGTCGGGGAAAATTTGCCATGGCTTCCACCTTAGCGGGGTCTGTTCTTAGACCTTTTTCGTCGACAATGAATCCCAAATAACGTAAACGGGACTTACAGAATTCAGACTTCTTCAAGTTGATGGTTAAACCAGCGAACTTGAGTTGTTGAAAAACCTTTTCCAAAATTAATAGGTGTTTTTCAAAGGTGTCGCTGACGATGATGAGGTCGTCAAGGTAACAAAACAGGCTGTTATCGACTTCAGGACCGAAGAGTTTGTCCATCAGTCTTTGTAATTCGGCGGGGCTGTTCTTTAGACCAAAGGGTAATCTTTTAAAATGGAACATTCCCCTACCAGGTACAACGAAAGCAGTTTTTTCACACGATTCTGCGTCCAAAGGTATTTGCCAAAAAGCTTTGCTTAGGTCAACAGAGGAGATGAACTTGGCGTTGCGCAGTTCGTCGCGTGGAGGAGAGCGGTCCCTAGAGTGGTGTCTCTTGGAGGTTCGGGGTTCCTTGGATTCCAGAAGTCTTGCTTGCTTGAAACAAGTAGCGGCCAGGTGGCCTACTTTTTTGCAAAAGGAGCACACTTTTTTGTTGTCGAATTCTGGCTTTAAACCAGACGAACGGCTTGGCACAACCACATTATTCGACACATTCTTTATGTTTTTCCTATCCTGGTACGATTCCAGGAGGAGGCAGACTTCGTTTAGCTGGGCCAGGGATGCAATTTTCTGTGAGGTGATGATGTTCTCATATTTGCTTAAAAGGCCATCAGTTATGACTGGTAATAGTTCAGCTTCCGGAACAGGATGTGAAAGCTTGATGTTGATGGATTCAGCCCTTTCTATGAATGTAGCCACAGGTTCATCTACTAGTTGTTTAATAGATAGTAGAGATAGTTTGATCCGGTGCTGGGCCTCCTTTTTTCCAAAGCTAGAGATTAGGGCAGCTCTGAGTTTATTCCAATCTTTGCATTTAGTCTTTTGGATGCGGTGCCACGGAATTAATTCTGGGGAGATGAGTTCTATAAAGTTTCTCCGTAGAATCTCGAATGGGATATTTTTGATTATAGCCGTTTCTTCAATACGGTCAATGAAATCCAGCACATCGGAGACGCCATTATATTTGACTTTCCAAGAGGATAAATCGTAAGTTTTATCTTGTGTCAAGATGGGTGCGACGTCCTGTTTTATCATTACATGCGGCGTAGGTTCTTTGTCAAGATTATCCAAAACTTGCGTAGCCGAACATGAATTATTTTCGTTGGAGGGGGCGAGGTTTATTCTCCTAATGTACTTTTTGTTGAATAAAAGTGCATATGCCTTCAATGTAGATTTAGATTTGCTTGATGGCGAGAGTCCTCTATCCCTTAAAGCAGCTTGTAAGTGGGCTTTGGATAAACTATGCACATTGGGAATGGTACCCAAGTTGGATGATGTAATAGTTTGCTTGTCCTCCATTGTGAGTTTCCTGGGTGGTGGGGAGAAGAAAAAAAAAATTGGCCAGGGGTTTCCTTTAGAAAGCGCAAAAACTAATTTTTGTGAGGCACTTTTCACTTGGTGATCACTGTTGGCACTTCCAAATGTGTTTTGTATACATGACACCAGAATTCTTGTCAAAGAGGGGCAGATGAGAAAAAATTTTGCGTGGAAAGACCTTAGTGGTAAAGGTTTTTGTATTTCACTGACCACTTTTGAGAAAACTGTGAAATTCACAAGTATTTATTTATTTTAGAAAAATTTTGCCAGGATTGACCTTTAGAAAACAGGTTTTTTATTTTTACAAAACACTTTGCACTGAGAAAGGCACTAAAGTTCACAAACGGCACATTTCTGGCAAATAAAGGACAAACTTCCGAATGAAAATGACTGAATATGGGGTTTATTGCATCCAACCATATTAAAATTATTTTATTTATTCATGGAATCAGTCATTGGTTTTATTATTATTCCACTTTTCACTTATGTAAGGAAAAAAACACAATTTACTTTCACTTATGCTGAAAAAAAAACAGTACCTATAATGTACAATGGGGAAAGAAAGTCATTATTTTGTCCATTTGGAGAAATATTAAGTTGTACTAATTTGACAGACACAAGTGGGCCAATTGGTATATTGTGCAGAAATAATAAAAATACGTAAGTCCGAAATTTTCATTAAGGAATTCGCAAAATAACTGGGGTTCCAGAATCAAATTTATAATAATGATTTCCGTTGGTATCCCAGTTCAGTCATAAAAAACGGTTTGGATTTAAAACGCAGCCTAGCAACAGTCGGTTAGGCGGGAACAAGGCATTTGCGCGCAATCCGGACTATCGCGTGAAACAAAGGCCGTTGGATTTGGCGGGTATTGCTGTAGCTAACGCGCCCGCCGCTTGGTGACGCAATTCAGATTCGCGGTCAAAAGCTGGCGTTTCGGGTACTCAAAATGGCCGTTTCACATGCGATTTAATTTCATAATTACAATCAGATCTGTTATGGATCTGATTTACATATTGGTTTCTGTGGTTTTTCACAGGATTCACTGTAGAATAACAAGGCATAATTGATGTTTACAAAACAGTTGTTATGCGGGGAGGATTTCGACAAACAAGGGTCCCGCAAAGCGACCGGGATAGAGAGAAAAAAAATTCCAGCCCCACGATCGGGCGACAATTGTTAGGGTACCCCGATGTCGGCTTTTAAACCAACATCAGCACACCAACTCGTCCCTGGCTAGCTCTCAGCGGGACAAGGGTACTCTCTATTCAGGGGTGAGCCGCTCAAAGCTATGGAATTCCTCTCCGTCCTCCGGCGTCCCACGGGATCCACACTGGCCAACAAATCCTCCCGCCGAAGCAGAATAATAACAAGTTAAATCATTTAGACATGTATTGTAAACTCAAACACATACATAGGTTTCTACAGTACAATTCAATTACAAGAAATGCAAATTACACAAACCTAGCTAAAGTGTTTAACTCTCTCTGAATTTCTCTCAAAACGAAACTCTCCGAGTCGTGGTTTCCGCGGGGGCCCTATATTTCACTGAATTACGGACAACATTTAAAGGGGAAATCATGATACAGCTTACATGTAGGTGGGCAGGAACCTCGTCTCATGTGGCAGCTTCATCAGGCACTTTTGTAGTCTAAATAGACCGAACTATAGTGCGGCCAAAGGCCTATTATACTCAAAGGTATTTCAATAATAACTCGCGGCCCATTGAATTGGTCCGCCGCCCGAGAGCGGGCCGCTAGCGTGTGTTCGCAAAGGCGATCGGATCTCTTCTGGCGAGCGGAGTGGCCGCGGGATGCCGAGAGTGGCAGGGTACGGGGCGAGGCAAGGAGAAACAGGATACGGCGCGGGGAGGCGGCGGCCGAGCCGTGAGGACAGCTGCGTTCTCGAAACTACTCGCTTCAAGGGCGTATCGTAACAGTTTCAATAACAATGTTATCTTCTTTAGGATATGTTAATATAAGAAGATAACATTGTTATTGAAACATGTCGATATTGTTTATTAAAAAAGTGGTTTATACAAAGTTATCTCTTATTAATTAAATAATACATAATGCCACAAAGTTATTTTGCAAAGATTGAAGAAAAATTTGATATTTTATACAACTTTCTAAAATTCCAATTCGAAACTTTGGTTGCATAGAGGTGCACATTAAATTTTTCTATAGTTAAATTAAAGATTTGAATAGTTTTGTGGAGTTTTCTCTTTCCAACACCTTTAAGGTCATATGTCTCACCATGACAGTAAAGGAGATGATTTATATGAGATCTTAGTGACTTGGGACAAATTTGGTCTCCTGTGATTAAAGGGGTTGTTATATCAATCAATAATTGAAGATATCTGTCACCCAAGCGCCACGTGCAAGCAAGCTGCTTCGCTTTAGTTCTGTCTTAATTATTGCACTTCGTAAATAGTGTATTTATATTTCATTGAAAAATGTTTTTTTTTTTAGTAAATTATTTATTCGATCCTATGACCCATGACCTCTGGGTCTCCGAACCCTTACGATCCCAAATTTAAAAAAAAAATCGAGTGCAGTTTACACGCGGTAGAAGCGAAACTTTACCAAAACAATCTCAAGCAATACTTGCAAAATGAGGTCCTAATCAAAGCGACCAATGAACGCAGATTTAGCGTAATTTACGTTTCATATCTCAGCCAATAGGAGTCTTTAAAAGTGACATCATAATCAAAACGTTTCATATCCCAGCCAATAGTAGCATTTAAAAGTGACATCATTATCAAAGTGGCCAATAAGCGCAGTTGATGCGTCGCAGGTGCAGTAATCGTCATTTCCGTTTCATCTAATATTCAAATCACAGCGGGGCTGTAGAAGTATCGCTTAAAAAAAACCCGAGGTTATCAAATGTTTTATGGAATGAGAGCTTGGTTGTTTCCTGTTACAGAGCAAAGGAATCAACCCCTCTAGCACGTACCATATATGTTTTAACATTAGCTCCACACAGGAGGCCCTAAAAAAATGCCTCAGAGCCCACGTCATCTTAGGGATGGATGTTGTGTGGGCTTCCTTTTAGGGGAAGGAAGGTGAAAGGGAAGAAATAAGGTATGAGAGGTGTGTAGAAATCTGGAGGTCAATGTATCCAGGAGTGATGAATGTGTGAATCCTTCCCTCCCACTGTGATGAAAGGCGTTGTATCAAAAGAGTTCGGCTGGAGAGTTCAAAAGATCTCCCTAAACCATTTCTCTCTCTATCCGACCCGCCACGCAGTATTTGAGTCCCTACCTAGACCATCCTCTCTCCCATGAACCTGGGCATCCCTGCTAAATCACCAAATGTGGCAAACCACTAGAGGTGACCTATGACAAGGGTGTTGATTTTGTTTAAACTAAAATTAAAATTGTGAAACATTAGTTTACCGGATAATGTATTGATTTATTTTACTGCATGATTATATGATTTGAAATAGGTGTTGTATAATACGAAATCTTTTTTGAAAATTTAACAAATCTGCCCATGACCTATTATAAATAATTTTTTTCAAAATTCAACACATACGTTTACTAGATAAAAGAACAGTCTTTCGAAATCAATTTTTGTGGAAAAGAGTCAAAACGTCTAAAATCTGATTTAAAAATGACATTTTTCTGGTTTTCTCTGGTTATACCCTCTTAACGAAGAGGCACCGGATAAATTTGCAACCTATTCTACATTAGTAGATAAGCTGTCTCCTCATACAAGACGTTTTATCGAAGATTTGTTCCAAGGATAAAGTTTTGTTGTAATAAAATAATTTGGCTGGTCCAGTGTGCGGCGGGCGGAGGGGGCCCAGAGACGAGGGTCGGGCCCGCCCCCGGGCTCCCGAATTGAGGGCCCAGTAATTACAGGGAGGCTCGCCGCGGGGCCCGGACCTCCGAACTATTGTGGATAGGCGCGGGACATTCCTGGAATTCACGGGACGGGAGAAACGCCGGTCACGATCGCCCATTGTTCTATACTTCTGTGGATGCGCGATGTGTTACTGCTTCAAGTGGATAACTACTACCTAGTGCACGAATGACATACAAGTCCTAGACCACAAATATATATTCATGTATGTCCGTAAACTCTGCCATATAGTCTGCTCCCTTAGGTCCATTTTAGATTTACAGACTCTAAGAAGCGTATACTTTGCCCTTTTCCAATCCATAGCAACATACGGTATAGTGGGATGGGGTGGTTGTGCTGAATCCATTATTAGACCAATTATTATTGTTCAAAAACTAATTCTGAGAATTATATTTAAATGTCAACATACCCATCCCTCAAATGAACTCTTCAAAAACAGGGTCTTAGATATTCGACAGCTATTTATTAAAACAAGCCACTATTAAATGTTTCTTTTACTTTCCAAAATACACTCATTAAAGAATATATTACATATTAATATTAAAATATTTTCAGGATTAAACAACATGTGTTCACAATTATGTCCTCTGCGTGCGAACTCTATCTAAATTTCTTTAAATAGACAATAAACAGTGTTAATTTCAAGCGACCTCCCAGGTAAGTATGATCCTGTATTAATTCATTTTTAGGCAGCATCGCGTTCATTGGTCAAAATATTGTACACTAGCTGGGTTACCCTGCTTCGTTTAAGACAATAAGATAGTGTTCTGGAATGTTGCACAATGATGATCCCGATTCCCTATTCCTGATCATTCCACGACATACTCCGCCACTCCTTCCACAACTTTCTACAGCTCTATGGAACCTTCTAGAACTTTCCGGAAGACTGTTCTAGAAATTTCAAGAGGGCGAAACTTTCAGCCCTTATATCTTTAAAAGCACGCCCTTTAGGTAAAAACGGATACCCTTATTCCCTAGGAGGGATAGAGATCTACCACACCATATAACTCCCTTGATCGAACCGGGACTCGTTTCTGAGTTTTTGCGAGCTGCACGTTTTTTGGACTTTCTTTTATAATATATGCCATATTCAAATAAATAAAATGTTACTCCTTACATGTCCTTTATAGTGCGTTCCCCTCCAGCGTTCCACTTCCACCTTCCCCACCACCGCTCTCCCGCTCCCCCGTCCCGCCAACCCCCCTGGCACTGCATTTCTTGACTCCTCTCCCGCCCGGCCCGTAGCCGAAACTTTTTTCTAATACTAACAATTTTATACTTGTGATATCTTTCTAATTAAATATCCGAATTGAAAAAATCAAAAAGTTAAATAAAGGTACTGAAGCTGTCTTGAATATGAAGTAATTTATTTTGATAAGGATTAAAACCAAGATACAAATAAAGAGCCTTTTCAAGCGGCGACATTTAAATTAATTTTTTAAAATAAAAGAATACTTATTGTGGCATAACCATTATAGTTAGACATATGCTGTCGCGACTTTTTTTGTAAATAATGATGTGTTCTATAAAGTCGTAGTACATTCTTTTATTCTATCATCAATAGTTTTCACAGCGCACGCGATTTAAAGAATATTTTAGGTAATTTTTTAACACCCTTTGTTACATTATTGAAGTTTTAGTAAGGATGGGTATTTTTTTTTAAGTATAATATAGCCTATGTCACCCAGGGATAGTGTAGCTTCCCAACAGTGAAAGAATTTTTCAAATCGGTTCAGTAGTTTCGGAGCCTATTCGATGCAAACAAACACACAAACAAACAAACAAACAAATATTACCTCTTTATATAGTGTATATACATATGTAGTAGATATATTTTCGTATCGGTGATCAATGAACCGGTGTATGCAATTTTTAGCTATAAGTTGTTTTTAATTGTTTGTCTAGCTTGTAGTCTTTCTAGATTTTAGACATGTATGGTAAGTTTGTACAGCGCCCTTGAGGTGATTTTTCACAAAAGCAGCGCTATATAAATCGTCCAAATATTATTATTATTATTTATTATATACAAAAAAATAACCTACTACTGGCTCCACAACATGAAGCACACACCCGTTTTTCATCAAACCTGGGTTGCGTGGTCCCAAAAACTAATACCTCATTCGCTCAACGACAATTCTGGTTCATCGCTCATAAAATATATAATGCTCTGAGTATTGACATAAAGTCAAGTAATTCTAAATCACTATATATATCACGTGTACAACATTGGATTTTCGAAAGGGGACGAGCGTACTTCAAAGAATTTTAATTAATAATTTTTGCATTTCAAAATTTTATTTCTATTTTTCTTTAAAATATATTTTTTTCTCTTAGTGTTTAACTTAATTTCATTTATGTTCCAATATATATACATGTTTTATTTATATTTTACTTTTAAAAGTAGAATCATTGATCACCTCAAATAAACATATCTATCAGGAATACTTAATAACATACTTACCTTTATGCCTACTGTGTGTAAATATGTAACCATGTACCTACTGCAATCTTCTATTTATGTATATAACATACTTGAATTGTATATTTATTTAGAAAAAAAAAGATTTTATATGAAGCTGTCATGTTCATAATATTACTTAAACAAAATCATAGATAATAACCACTCTGTAAATTGCCACCTCAACACAGGTGTTTCACACCTAGTGAGATGGTCAATACGTCATTATTATAACCTAATGTAATATGAAAATAAATACATATATTTATATAGAACATATGAGTTCTTAACACTTAATTTTTATTGTTAGTTTATGTATTTCAAAATTTGAATTTAATATTTATTTCTATTTTTCTTTAAAATATGATTTTTTTTTTACTTATCACATTTCTTAATTTTTATTTAGTATGTTAATTATCTGTTTCATTAAAATAGTATTTAATTCCTATTTAAAATATTAAATGCATGACTACCACAACAAGGGAATTAGCCTAGTGTGGTACCCAAGAAAAAACAAAAATCTGTAACCAATAAAATTTCATGAAATAAAAATAAATAATTAAAAAAGAAAATGTGTACAGTAAGCGCCAAACTTTAATGCCAACCTGGCGCTGATACAGAAATCTTCGCAATAGGCGAGTTTAAGGTACAAAAAGCGGCATGCCTCCTCGCCCACACCTTTCTCTGTCGCGTGTATGTTTCATACGACAACTCAGAATGACATCAACTCAACATCTCATTTAAAAAGTCATTAAAAGTGTTGAAAAAAAGAAATAAATAAATTGGTTAAATAGGTTACCTTAGGTTACTTTTTGAGCTATTTTTTTCATAGCTTTTAATGACTTTTTAAAAGAGGTGTTGAATTGATTCTGAGTTGGCATTCTTTCTTTCGCACAGTCTGAAAAGTGACTGTACTACGTGAGAATGGAACAATTTCAGGTAGGTATTTAAGTTTGGCGCGTTTACTTTCTGCTAGGCAACAGTACACCTTGACAAAACGCAATAGGCCACTTGCATGGATTTCATAACGACTTGGAGAAAATGTCCCGTCTCCGATTATGTTCCCTTAATTTTGTAAAATTCCACCCTGATTATTTTTTTTTATATGGCAACATTTTGATTTCCGGTGAATTTTTGAATTTATGTTTAACGTTCACTAGATTTATTGTTTGTTCTATTCGAACTCATCCTTTGGTTGGATTTTTTGATAAAGATGTCGGTGTTTTTACAGATGTTACGAAGAGAACCCCGTACAATTAATTGCTATTCGTGTGAAAATGTTTTTTGGCTATGTAATTATCGTTATTTCGCCCCTATAAAATTATGTCCCGTCTTTCCGGTGTATAAAAAATGATCTGATTTTTCGGATCGAAATTTTCAAAAAATCGCCGGGTTTTCAAAAATACGATTACAAAAAATAAATAAAATACAGAATGTCATAGAAAATTTGCCTAAACCGGAAAAAAAAATTAAAAATGGGATGCAAGTGGCCTATTGGCACGCTACTTTTTTTACAAGCTTTATTTAAAAGTATCAAGTTGATGAAAGTACTAACTAACTAACTAACCATGACACCGTTTCTCCGCAAGGGTGTGCAGAGAAAACTCATTCTATTCACACATCGTCTCATACACACTCTTTTATTATTCTGACTATTCTCCTTACACTTATTTCTTCGTTCATTCGCTCTACATACACAAACCATCGGAGCGTCGCTTTCGTAAACTTACACATTACACACAGTACACACTAGGTTATAAAAATAAGTAAAGTCTTGCATTGTTTGCGGATCTCACACAATTATACATGGTTGAACAACATATACTTATTTATTTATTTATATACATATATATTACAATACATTACAAAATGATACTTTGTCTGTACAACTGGGAAGGATACCCGTTTCAGGACAGCCAAATTGTATATTTAGTTCATAATATTTTTAACAAGGGAATGGTTTCTTTCAAAATATCACAGGAATGAGCCTCTGTTAAGACAACTTTTGAGAACATTAAAATTTGATTTCTGAACGAAGCGATGGTTTCTATATGTCTTTGAAAGAATCTCAAAGATGTGCTTATTTTTCAAGGTCATTTTGAAGAACATTAATACTTGCATTCAGAGTGAATGTGTGATTTCTTTAGTGAGATCAAAAGTAGGAGATTCTTTCCAGGTCTTTTACATATATGACATAAATTCCCAGTGTATTTATGGCTTTAAAAAAGTACTACAATTACACCTCAGGGTGGCTTTCAGGCTTTTAGTATGCTATCATATTTCTTTTGCCAGTTACTTGCCTCACTGAAATATATCAGAGTAGGTACCACCACTCCATTGTGGGCTGCTAGCTTCGCTTTTTTTGACAGTTTTTGTTTTAGCACCAACCACATTCAGTCCTCCGTTAAGGGCGATTAACCAGTGGCCGAGAATTCAAATTTCGTCGAAAGACGGTCTTGCGATTGTACCCCTGGAAGTGTACAAGGCGGTCCCGACGAGAAAGAATAATTATTCTCCGTACGAGCATTTTCAATAAATAACTCAATATCGATTTTATTTAAATCAGAATTTGGCTCAAACATAAGATGATAAATAACTTCGATAAAAGTCGTAAATAACTAATTTAATGACCGTTGCAAGTCATAATATGAATGGAGCAGTAACAATGCTGCTCTATTCGTATTATGACTTCGTATTATGGCAGTAACCACAATATGTGGTTATAAATGTAAATAAGAATGTTAGTCGTAAATAACTAATTGTTAGACTGTTGCAAGTCATAATACAAATAGAGCAGTACAATATTGCTCTGTTCGTATTATGACTTGCAAGTACACACTAGGTTATAAAAATAAGTATAGTTCTAAGTCACTAGTGATATAAGTCTTAGTTGTAAGTCATTAGTTTTCAATCTTATTTATAATATAAGCCACCTGTAGTAGGTATAGATTGAACGTATAAATGAATTTGTAAAGCGCCCTTGTTGTGATTTTCTCACGAAAATGGCGCTGTAAAAGTCATCCAATTATTATTATTATTATTTTAAAACTTTTAAAATTATGCACTTTATTAATTAGTTTTATAATTTTTCAATAAGTCTAAGCAAAATAGGAATGTAAAAAAACCTATATAATATGTTAGTTTGTAAGACAAACTGAAGTATTTTCGTCACAAAACACGTGCTCGGATCTTTTTTCTAAAGATTTCATTAGAACTAAAATTAAAATTCTGAAAAGTAGCTTACCTAAATAATTTATTGATTTATTTTACTGCATGAATATATGATTTGAAATGTGTGTTGCACAGTGGCGTGCACAGAGTTTTTAGTGAGCCAGAGTGCTAAGATTGAAAAATTCTACGTAAATGATGTTGTTGCAACTGAAAATGATTTTTATAGTTTTTCGAAATTTCAATATTTTTTACGAAGATTTTTTATTCAGGATACGCTAGATAAAAATCTTCATACAAAAAATTGAAATTTCGAAAAAAAATAAATATCATTTTCAGCTACAACATCAATAATGTTGTATTTTCCAGTCTTAGCCCTCTAGCTCACTAAAATTTCTGTGCACGCCCCTGGTGTTGCATAATACAAAATTTTGCTTGAAAATTTAACAAATTTGCCAACGACATATGGTGTAACCTTATTATACAAAAAATTTAAATAAATTCTTATAATTTAAAACATGCCTTTATATAGAAGATAAAAGAACAATCTTTCGAAATCGATTTATACTTTTTTGCGGAAAAAAGTCAATACGTCTAGAATTTTATTTAAAAATGACATATTTACGGTTGTGTCTGGTTACTCCCTCTTAATAGAGTTATCTGCATTTTCCCAATGTATGTCCTTTGTAATGGAGAACAATGATCTAAAAAAACAATACTGTAGATTTTTTTTAAAGCTAAGAACTCAACAGTGGAACAAATTCACAGATGACCCGAGACCAGATTGAGATATTGGATTTAACAAGCAGTTTGTACGTAAAAAAAACGAAGTCAATTATTTATTAGTTCGAGTTGTTCCTCATGATTTTACATGAAGAATAATAAAAAAAGTTACTCGAATAAACATCATTGATTTCTACATCTGAGCATCTGTTCAATTGGACTATTAATACTTCAACTACCTCATTATTTTAAAACTAGGGAGCATTTTATCTACGATGTATACCGTACGGCAAGTGATTGTTTTTTTTAACAAGAATATCATTCAATTATAGCTGCGCCCACGCTCAAATAATAAAAAAAAACATAATTCGGACATGATTGTCTTTTCCGAGAAAAAACTGTTAAGTGAAGCATCTTCCTACGTTATTTATATCATGTTTCATTACGAAATTCGAGTTGCGCTTATTTTATTCAATAACTAGCGAGTACCCGGCATGCGTTGCGATACCACTCGAAGAAAGAAAGTGTTTGTGTTTTGATTCTGTTTATTAAAGTGCTTTTGGATATATGTAATATTTTCTAAGTGAAACTTCTATAGCCCCGCTGTGATTTGAATTTTGGATGAAACGAAATTGTCGATAACTGCACCTGCGACGCATCAACTGCGCTCATTGGCCACTTCGACGACCTCCATAGTCCAGTGGCTAAGACTCTTGACTCACAATCCGGAGGTCGCGGGTTCGAACCCGGCGTGCGCAAATAAATTTTGTTTGATTAATTTGTGTTATTTCACAATTAATTCATTTAAAATAATATATAGTATATTTGCGGCACGTTCCAGAGTGGAAGATACTATCAGTATCGTCCTGGTGTAAGACCACCATTCAGAATTGAAACGTTGCTTGAAAATGGCTTTAGCCGTGTTTGGTGACCAGATCTGAATAGCCAGGTACTTCCCAACCTTCCCCTTCCCCATCTCATTCCCCTCCCCACTACCTTCAGCCTCACAACATACCCCAATTGGGGATGCCATAGTCTCACTGGCTCCAGACGGGAGCAGTTGAGATTCTTGTGCGGTATTCAGTGTAAAAAAAAAAAAAAACTTCGATTGTGATGTCACTTTTAAAGGCTCGTATTGGTTGAGATATGAAACGGAAATTACGCTAGGTCTGCGCTCATTGGTCGCTTTGATTACGACCTCACTTTTCAAGTATTGGTTGAGATTGTTTTGGTCAATTTTCGCTTCTATCACATGTAAACTGCAGTCGAATTATTTGTTTTTCCGTCTGGTGCGTACACAAAAAAATCAGAAGGTTTTCCGACGCGTTAGCAGGCCACATACAGTTGACTATGTGAGAAGCATGGATTTTCCAAACTTACCACCTGCTATCCCCTACCGCTACTGTGCCTCCTTATGCTTTCCCTTATCCCGCACCCTTCCGTTACTCCTCACCTGTGTGTCCTACCTTCCACCCTCCTTCACCCTCCCTCCCGCGAAAATCCCTCCCCTTCCTTCATTCCATCTTCCCATTCCAGATAGACTATATGAAATACATTCATTTTTTCAAACAATTCTATTGAAAAAAATATGCAAGTTTCATACCGCCAGAGCTCACCATTATATATAGAGACGCCTACAAAAATGTACAAGGCCACGCCCCGATTGGCAATGTTTATTGAGATGTGTAAGTAAATGTTCATGTTCTCGGTCGCAGGAGACCGGATTAAAGTTATTCAGAAGTCTATGCAGGTTCTTTGTTTTCATTTTATACAAAACCGAATCGGGTAACTAAAGTTTTAAGCCAGATTGGTAACTAAAGACTACCAATCTCAGAAAATTATAATAATTTCACATATATGTCAGATAGACGTTTCGGAATTCCCGAGATTTTTTTTTAGTTTTTCTCATATCTGTCGGATTAGTGAACAGAATGTATTTATTTATTTAAATTGATAACACATTATCAACAAATTTACATTGTTTATAATATATTATTCCCATTGAGTTAGAAAAAACTCCTTCCGGGAAAAAAATAACAATCTCATAATTAACACACATCGTAACTATCTTTTTAATTACCGTGCACACGACATGTTGTGTAAATTAATTTATTAGATACCTACATTTAATTTATTTTCATTTTATACCTATACGCTCCAATGATTTTTCTAAGAAAACATCACGCGTGTTCCTGCCTACAACAGATAAACATGCACTAAACCCACTGAAGAGACGATAAAACCTAGAACTGCAATCGGAACCTATTTGAGAAAAAAAATTGTCGTCAATTTACATTTTTAATTTACCTGTAAAAATCCCCAATTTCATGTAATAAAAAAATTTCAATGAATAAAGATAAATATAAATAAAAATAAATTTAAAAAAACCTAAAACCAGGGTGCATTATTTTCAAACCTAAGTCATATTTGGGGATGCTAGAGTTTTTTTTTGGATAGGGTTACCAACACGCCTGCCATTATTATTATAATAACTTACGCGCAGAAACCAGACTCCTTAAATTATCAGATAGGAGAGTGTTAATTGATTTGTTATTTTTATTCAAAATTATCAAATCTTTAGTTGACTACCCTTATTTATTAGAATTAATCTGTATTAATGTTCCTGCTAGACTAACTCGCAATAAAGATATTTTCAATTTTAACAATACCCTCAATACTAACTATTCTATTAACTCACCAATCCCTAGAATGCATAGCCTTGCAAATAAACATTGTGAATCTATAGATATATTTGGTGTTGACAGTTTTGCAATTTTCAAGAGACAACTCATCTCTATTTTATCTGTTAATAATTAACTTTTCTTATTTTTGTTCTTTTCATAAAACCTCCTCTCATTTAAAATCTTACCAGTAATTTATAACCTTATTTTATTTTATTTTGCTGTTCTATTTAGTTCTGTTTTATCATCATACATTATTATACACATATAATTGTTTGTTTATACCTACTAACTAGCTTTTACACTTTGCACTTTATTGTATTTCTGGTCTTATTACTGATTTTTTCTTATTACTCATAGTATTTCATTACTTTTATGATGTTTAATTTTTTTATGTTTTTATTTCTGTTGTAAAAGCCCACTAGGGCGTAAATAAATAAATAAATAAATAGGTCGCCCCAAGTGATTCGCTACGTTTGGTAATCTAGCAGGGATGCCCAGAATTGTCTATAGCGGCGAATGCGTTTGCTCACCTACTCCCTGACGGGCCGGATAGGAAGAGACTTATTGAGAGAAACCTTTTGATCTTTCTAGACCAGTGGTTCCCAACCGGCGGTCCGTGGATGACAGGTTGTCCGCGAGATTTAAAATGTGGTCCACGAAATATTTATTCATTTATTACAAAACCGAATCGAAAGATATCCAAAAGCTGATTCGTTACCCTTTTTGTATTAATGGTGGAGAGGTAGCTGAAGAAGTCCAAGAAGAGCACATTGAATTGCAAAATGATAGTAATTGCAAGGACGCGTTTAATTACGGGATTAACAGTTTATCATTATTGTATCTTGTGGTCCCTGTGAGAACAAATAAATGTCATAGTGGTTCCGATTGACTACCAGATTCCTAACCATGCTTCATTCATTTTTCCTTTACAGAATCTCCTCTCCTCCCCTTCCATAAATTGCCTCCACGCAGAATTCCAAAAGATACAGGTCCTGAGTGGAATTATTTTCATCATGCTCTCATATTTAGGACTAATGTAAAAACCTGTTGAATTTGAAGAGACATGTGTTTTAGAAGGAAGGACACATGGAGGCCTTTCTTCTTCTTGGACTTAAATAGGGAGGCGTCTACTAATATCTACAGGAACTAAAATAACTGAACAAATCGGACTAATATCTATGAGAATCCATGTTCGGACTAATATCTATACCAGGTATGTTGGAACAATATCTATGGGAACCAAAGTGAGGACGAATATCTACAGCTCAAACTGCTGACATGGAACAGGAACAATCTATGGAACAGGTGACCTCGACGAATATCTATAGCACTGGCAGAGGTTGGGTTAAGTTAGGTTACGTTAGGTTCTCAGCTGCCCTCTGTAGATATTAGTCCCACCTATGCTCCATAGATATTTGTTACCACTGGGACCGTCATAGATATTTATCCAACCTTAGCTCTGTAGACATCACGTTCACTCTGAAGTTCATAGATATTTGTCCAACATATGAGCTGTAGATATTCGTCCGACATACAGGCTGTAGATATTAGTATCTGGAGTCATTAAATAGGCCAATGAAATCGATAATCTGCTTGAAAGCATTTCGACATTTTAAATTATTTTTTGATTGATTGAAGAATGCGTAAAAAATCTTATTTTAGGCTTACGGACACGCCCACAATACGTATTGATGAAGTTATATGATCGGTGACTACAACATTGACAATAATTAATCTGTAACTCTTCTGTAAAATTTCAATGTTAAACATTTCCTCCCACCATTGATGTGCGTACAATTATCTACATCATTAACGACATCACACACGTCGTGTAAATTCCGATACTTAAGCAGTATCATTTCAATAACCTCCCTTCAATTCTCGTAAAACGAACAATTTCAAAGTCCATCGAGATGCAGCCAAACAGCTCAATCGACTGAAGAAATGCGCTTGACTCAGTTTGATGGCTGCTTAATGAACCCGATATAAAAGCCGCGACTCGGACATGTTAAACCGCCCATTAACACCGCCATGCACTATAAAAGCAAAAGCACTATTGCCTCCTGTGCATTGCGAGTTTAACATTTTAACTTCGATGAAAATAATTTATAATTATCTTATTTAATTTTTAAGTAAAACTTCTTTAAGCACGCTTGATTTGGGGAATAAGCTGGTGAATACGTGACTAGAGTGTTACGAAAAGTGTGATCGGGCGAGGCGAACGGAAGTTGAGGGGGAGATATAAGTTAGTGAAGATAGAAAGAGAGAGAGTTACGTTTCGTATATTTCTGTAGGTGCAAGAGAAAGAGGTGTCAGCACACATTTTCTTTCTCTCTTATTTTATAAGTTAGTGAAGTTTTACTTCAGTCGTGTGGTCTAAAGCACACTCCTTTTTTCATTTTTTTATTATTATTATTATGGAAAAAAAGGATAAAAAAATTAAGTTAATATTGTTAATTCTAAAATTTTAAATATGAGATTGACAAATATGACGTTTTGATAAGAGGTGGCAGTAGCCGAATTGGTAGAGGCGTTCGTCCCGGAAAGACAAGAGGTTCTGGTTTGGTTTCCCAGTTGCGACCGTTATCTTTTTGAAGTTAAACATCTTGAAACATCAGATCTTGTGACTTGAAATTCGGGTGAAACGGAAATGCGTCACAACTCGGTTCTAATATAATGTGGTTAATTCGCACCCCAGCGCGTGCCTTCCATGAGCAAGATGCCTGACAAATCTCAGTGGCCAGAGAGACAGACATCAAGCGAACGGGGGTTCGAATCCTACGAAATCCACAAAAATATAATCAATATCCAATCGTCTGTGTTCCTACAAACCAAAATACCAGAGTAGATAATGCTTTCGGAATCACCCTGGAGAGAGACCACACCCCCAGACGTTGTTTTTTTTCCCACAAGAGGCCGTAAGGAAAATGATTTCCCTCTGGGCCATCTTTGTCATCTGTCATCTTTGGGGATGCTGTGTGGAGGGTATTTTTGAGTAGAGGAAGAAGTGTACTGTAGGTGGAAGGAAACGCAGAGGCCGGCAAATTCTTCCACAGCCGAACTATGAACTCAAGAACGAGTCGTGGAAACGACCAGTTCTTATGTGACAAATGATGTCAACACTACCTTATGCTTACAAATGGTAAAGCATTTGAATTCGAAGTGTTACAAATCTAATAAACAAAAATTTTAACAAAACAAAAAACGACTTCAAAAAATGCACTAAAAAGTTAAAAAAAAATCGTATTCTTCTACAACTTAATAATCAACTTACTTTTTCTACTCATCAATATGTAGGTACGTTTGTTATTTTTGGAGTCGGTGTCAGCCATTGGACAACTCGTCTGCCGGAGTGAGGTGGCGTTTGCCCCGATCTTGGCGGCGGATATGTCAGCCCACCAACTGCGTGGCTGGCCGGATCGAGAGATACTGGTAGACTTTTAACCTTTCCAGCAGGACTCTCTCGGAACATCGCCTTTTACCAATGTTGGAGGAATGGATTCCTTCGACCGTCACTCCTGGACCTATCCCCATACCTTTTTCCTCCTCAGAACTTTCTCGCCTTATTTTCCAAAAAAGACCCTCCACACGACATCCCAAAAGATGACATAGGCCCGGAAGGGAATTATTTTCCTAAGGTCCTGCTGTGTGGAGCTAATGTTGAAAAAAGTACAAGACGTGTGAGAAGTAAGATTTTTATGAAGATATTTATTTTTATGACTTTTAGGACGATCGCAGATAACGTGCATACCATCTCTCCTTGTGCCTAGTATAACCGGAATTGATTTAAATACCTGCGTACGAGCGTTTAAAATAAAATGAAGTCATACTTACGGTAATTTCATTTAAACGCCTAATTAAAACATCTTTATAAAATTTATTCCGAGTGTTTATGTCCACAGTTTTATCCTTCGCAACAAACTTTATAACCGTATTAAAACGAATAAATTTATGAAAACCTTTTCCCCTTTACGTGTGAAAACGCACGTAGATTTTAAATAAATGTCGACAAGTGTTTTTAATACCAGCGTAATACGATATTCACAACATGTTTATGTGGCTTTTAAAGGACACTAAGGATGAAGGGATTTTACACGGAGCCAATAATAACGATAATGAAATACTACTTTTGCCATATATGTACAAAAGTATTCATTGGGTAATATATGCACATGACAGTTGGGCATGTAAGACTTGATAGTTCGGTATGTCAAAAGCTAAAGTTGAAAGATTTTAAAAATATGATAATTGTTAAACTAACTAACTAACTAACAAACTAACCATCACGCCGTTTCCCCGCAGGGGTAGGCAGAGAGGACGGACCGCCAAACAACTCGGTCTTGGCACACACTCTTTGCCTCACTCACATTCATACATCGTCTCATACATTCTCTTCTATTATTCTGACTTTTGACATGGCCCGACTCAAGTATCTGATTCACTTGATCGTGCCATGTCTTCCTCGGACGTCCACGACTTCTTCTACCATTCACATTTGCGTCGTATATTCTTCTTACACTGCTTTCCATAATAAACCAGACAAACCCGGAAATAAGTAATTTTACATCAAATTTTAGACGTATTGACTCTTTTCCACAAAAAAATTGTAAATTGATATCGAAAGACTGTTCTTTTATCTAGTAAAGCTATGTTTTAAATTTTTGAGAAAATATGTTTATTTTTAGTACAATAAGGTTTTACCGTAGGTCGTTGGCGGATTTGTTCAATTTTCAAACAAAATTTTGTATTAGGTATACAACATACATGCAGTTCAAATCATAATGCAATAAATTGTTTGGAAAAGCTACTTTTCAGAATTTTAATTTTAGTTCAAATGAAATCTTAAAAAAAGATCCGTGTCCTTATTTTGTGACGAAAATATTTTAGTTTGTCTTTTTATTTACGGTATTACAAACTATATTAAAAAAAATATATTTAAAAAAAAAAATAACATTCTTATTTTACTTACACATTGAAAAATTATAAGTATGATTAAAAAATAATAACAAACAGTAAAAAAATTTAATAGTTTTATCATCACGAGTTTGAGCATTTTTGAATGTAGGTATTTATCAAAGAACATTTTGAATGAAATAAAATCGATTTTGAGTTATTATATTAAAATGCTGGTATGGAGAATAATTAATCTTTCTCATCGAAACTGCCCTGTACAGTTGCAAGGGTACGATCGTAAAATCATCGTTCGACGAAATTTAAATTCTCGGCCGCATGTTAATGGCTCTTAATACCTAAGGGGGTATACATTAATTACATGAGCTTAATAAGGGGGGCCAGCGAAAACTCACGTTACTTGAAATGAATATACGAAGTGGCCCAAATGTATCTCACCAAGGAGGGGGGGAGGTCTAAATTGAAAGAAAAACGGCCCATGCAATTCATGTATGGCCCCTTAAGCTCATTTTAAATCGTGTTTAAAAAAATCTTAATACAAACGCAGAAAATATTTGTATAACAATTAATAAAAATATCTAAACACTTTTTTTCGTCCTAAGGGCATTTAGATAACAATCGATGGCAAAACTTTAACACGAGAAAAAAATAATAAAAATAAAGTTAGAAGGGATAACAACTAAAATAAAAATACAAGAAACAATTTTTTTTAAATGCAATGATCAGAAAAGGTTACAAAGAGATAATCAAAGGTTTAAGAATACGGTTGAAATAGTTTTTTTAAAATATGAATCACAAACTTCACAAATTTAACATTAAACGGTGACCCGGTAGTTGATCCCCCCACACTCGAAATTATAAATATTATGAAATAATAATTTCAAACCTAAAATCGATTTCAAACATATCCTTAATAATAAGTTGATATGGATATTAAACGTATTTCTTCAAAGTGTCGATTGTTTTGTACTTCTACGCTGGTATATACAGTATTTATCTTAGCCAACCCCCCTCACGCGTACCATATATTCAGTCCCAGTGCATTCAGTTTTCAAACAGCCCGCGTGCTAGCTATTGCAATTTTTTTTAACAATTTTTGATTTTTAAAACATTACAAACATTCATTTTTTAATCTTAATATATAAAACAAAGTCGGGTGAGTTACACTATTTATAACTCGAGAACGGCCCCACCGATTTTGATGATCTTTGATTTATTGGATTTGTCTCCGCCTCGTAAAGGATAATAACTATTAAAACATCACAAAAATTAACGAAAAATATATTTATTAAGAAAATTCTTTTCCCCATACATTTTGTTTGGAACGAATTCTCATATTTGAAAGAGTTGCGTGCATTTTGTGATAAGTACCTATAATATTGAACTGTGCGTGAATTCCAAAAATTCAAATATGTCAAATGTCAATGCGCTAATTGTTTTGCATTTGTTCTTAATCGTGTAATGCTGCCCCTCTTTCTTACACACTAAGTATCAATAGCCGAAAATGAGACAAGCGGTGAACGTATGTCTGCACCCATCTAAAGGAATGATACAGGATCTACAGTAATTATAATAAAAATCCCTCACACGTATAAAGAAAAAGAAAAGCAATTTTTTTTTAATCAGCTCCACAACACATGAAGCCCCGAAGAAAATTATTTTTCTCAGGACCTACGTCATCTTAGGGGATGCTGTGTCGAGGGTCTTTTTATGGAAGGGTAGGAAGTTCTGGGAAGGAAAAAGGTATGAAGGGTGGGTGAGGAAGAATCAGTATGTCCGGTAGTGACGGAAGTATGAATCCATCCCTCCAACTGGGGTGCAAGGCGACGGGTCGAGAGAGTCCAGCTGGAAAGGTCAATAGGCCTCCCTCAACCAGTCTATCTCTATCCGGTCCGCCACGCAGCAGGTGGGCAGACGCATCCACCGCCAAGACCCGGACAAACGTCACCCCGTGAATCCGGGCACCCCTGCTAAATTGTCAAACGTAGTGATCCACTTGGGGTGACGTATGACAGAGGTGTTGGTTATCCAATAAATGGTTCCCGGGGCGGCGGCACCAATCCCCGCCTCCCAAATTCCCGTAAGTAGGTGGAAAAATAAGAAAAATCACAAAAAATATAAATCCGTACACAATGCCAACTCCAAAACACGCATAGTTGCGCATTGATGATTGCTTCTTCGTGTAATTTTTAACTTATTGATTTGACAAATATTGATTTTGAGGCGGTACGAAGTTCGTTGGGTCAGCTAGTATTATAATAAAAATCAATCAAATTTAGTACCTAACATAGGTACCCATTTAAAATATCTGTAATTCTTGATTCGATTCAAAGTATTAAGCTAGTACATATATCTTCTATCTTCTATAACTACATCTTACTAATATTATAAATGCGAAAGTTTGTATGGATGGTCTTACTCTTTCACGCAATAAATATTAAAAATAATTTTAAAATTCTTTCACTTTTCGAAAGCTACATTATTTGCAAGTAACAACGGCTTTATATATTGGTAAGCTCTGGCGTTATCAATGAGCTGTGGCGTTATGAAATTATGTATCATACGTTTTCTGTCCCTAACAAAATCGAGTTATTGCAAACGACAAACAAATTGTTACCTTGGAAACAATGTTTTTTTATTTATTTTAGGCTTAAAAAGAGTGCTTTGTTGTGATTAAAAAGAGTACTTTTTTGGCGTCGTAGTTAATATCTACATATCTCTAAAAATGTTTATTCTCCAAACAAAAAGCATTACGTTGCTATAAAGCATAGAGTTTGAAGTGGACTGTCATATTGTTATTTTTTTAGGTTACTCTGGATTCAAATATGAATAAAATACTAACAAAGGGAGTAGGTACTTAAAATAAATATCTATTTCTATAATTTAAATATTTTCTAAAATAGAATTTTTATTTGCGAAATGTCATTCTCAAAATTTTAAATTTTCTATTAAACAATAATTATTTTCTATTAGACAAAATAGCAAGAATAATAACAATTATGCCAATAATTATGCCAGTAATTTCCCACTAATACTATGCGAGCGAAGCCGTGGGTAAAAGCTAGTATATTAATAAAAATGAATCGCCGAAATGTATGTTTCCGCATAACTTCCGAACGACTGCACCAAACTGGAATTTTTTTTGTTGTGTTCGTTATTGTCAGGACAAGGTTTGTATAAAACTACTGGTGAGCTCTGGCTTTATGAAATTTGAATAAAAATGAATCGCCGAAGTATATGTTTGCGCATAACTTCCGAACGACTGCACCAAACTGGAATTTTTTTGTTGTGTTCGTTATTGTCAGGACAAGGTTTGTATAAAACTACTGAGCTCTGGCTTTATGAAATTTGAATAAAAATGAATCGCCGAAATGTATGTACGCGCATAACTACTGAACGACTGCACCAAATTGGACAATTTTTTTTTGTTGTATTCGTTATTGTCTGATGAGCTTTGGCATTATTAAATTTGAAGAAAAAAATTTGGGAAGGGGGTTGCGGGATGGGGAAGGGGGGAGTGGAATGGGGAGGAAGGTGAAGGAGGCGGAGTGGAAACGCGAGAGGGGAAGAGGAAAAAAATGGGAAAGGACACGCATGTAAAAACAATTTCTTTATTAAATGGCTTAGCAACGCGTGCCGGGTACCAGCTAGTTTATTCATATAAATACATATACCTACCCCAGCAAGCACATTTAGATTTTTATAAATAGATGAAAAATGAATATCCCATCCTGTACTAATTTTATTACTATACAGTGAAATGTAGCGTTTAATTTTATTGCACGTTTTTTAACTGCCAATATCATAATAATTGAACAATTCGAAAACGTTTGCCAAATGTCTACAGGAATACGATTATTAAAGACATTTAAATCCTTTTTTTCATTTTCATACAAGAAGTGCGAAAACGACGATTTTTATGAACAGCTTTCAGGATAATCGTCGATGACGTGCGTACGATCTCTACCTGGAGCTAGTAAATAAGTTCTAATTTTCTTTGAAAGTCACACAGGTTAATAATAATAACTTATGATAATTAAGTATACAACTCCCTCGAAACTTTAGAGCACCACCGCCATCTGTGACTGTGAATAATATCTCCCAAGTTGGAAAGTACCTACTTCTCACGGGAATGCAATATTTAATGAATTAATGACGATGAAATACTTGTTTTCCAAAGGAATTTCATATAAAATGTCTTGTTTTATGAATTATTCAGAAGCGCATTAATGTTTGACGGTTTCCGTCTAAAACGGGCAAGCGCTCACATTCTTAAAACCCTCTGTGCCGTGAATCATTTTTGCCGTAACTTTGTACAACAATGTTTAATATTCATTCAGAAATTTTTAAATGTACTCGTATGTACCTAGCTACGTAAATACGTTAGGGTGGATCTAATGTTTTTGAAGTAAAAACTTCTTTAACACCGTTGTGATTTGAGACTAGGTGAAACGATAAATAGCGACACTAAAAATAGACAAATTCATACATCTATAGGATTTAGCCTGCGAGAAAATAAGATAACATAATCGGTCTCCTATTTATGCGGTGCTTCATAGTCTATCGGTCTCCTGTTTGTGCGGTACTTCGCAGCCTTTCCGCTCTTGTCTACTAACTGTAGTCTTAATAATTATAATAATATTTGGCTGATTTATAAAGCGCCGTTTTCGTGAAAAATCGCCTCAAGGGCGCTGTACATATAAGCATATAATTAAATAAAAGTAATACGATAGGCTTACAACTAAGATTCAAATTTACAACTAGGGGCTTACATCTAAGACTTATATGTAGCTAGTGACTTACGATTAAGACTTATTATTACTGACTTAAAACTAGTGACATACATAAACTTTCCTAGTTGGACATGCAAAGCTTCCTAATATGTAATTTGTACTTTCTTTTGTATCTATCTATAATAAATAAACATATATATATTTGCAACCGTGACTTAAAATTAGAGATTTACAACTAAAATACTAAAATAGGTATTTACATGTAACAATAAATTATCATATAACAATCTTTTGAAGGTTTCACTTCTACCGCATGCGAATTTCAGACTATGTAATGGAGCCTAGACGTTCAGGTTTCTCTTAAATTTTTTAGATTTTTTTAAATTGCTAAATGTACAATAAATTTTCCAGTTTTTTTTTTCAGTAAGTAGAATTACCTATTAGCAAAACGATCAAATTTAATTCTTGGCGAAAGTATAATAAAAATGGGAATTGGTTTAGATTAAAACTTTTTTACATTAGAAAGAATCGATTAAAGAATGTTTTTTTTATTTCCATCTGGTGAAAAGACACTACAGATACTGAAAAACCAATCAAAAATCCATAAGTACCTTCGTAATAAATTTCAAAACTTCTTTATTTGAGTAGGTCCGACTCAGCCGTGCCTCCGAGAAAAGATTCAGGGCAATAGTACAAATACATATTTTTACACTAAGATTTACCTTCAATTTCTTTACATCAACTTTTTAAATGAAGACGAGTCTCGAAGGATTCAAATGCAAGTGTTGACGCAACAATTGTTGTCTTACCTACTTTCAAAACCTACCCCATCTAATAATATGACATGTGCCAATTGATTCGTAACTTTTTAAAACAAGACGAGTCTCAAAGAATTCAAACGCAAGCGGTGACGCAACAATAGGCCACTTGCATGGATTTCATAACGAATTTTTTTACTAAGATTACGAAAATGTTAGTAAAATTTTTAAGATATGTATAGTTTTTCTTATTTTTAAATAAATAAATCCATTATTTGAGCTCGTGACGTCACTACATGAAAATGTCCCGTCTCCGATTATGTTCCCTTAATTTTGTAAAATTCCACACAATTTTTTTTTATATGGCAACACTTTGATTTCCGGCGAATTTTTGAATTTGCGTTTAACGTTCACCAGATTTATTGTTTGTTCTATGCGAACTTATCCTTTGGTTTGATTTTTTGATAAAGATGGCGGTGTTTTTACAGATGTTACGAAGAGAACCCCGTACAATTTATTGCTATTCGTGTGGAAAACGTTCTTTTTTTAAAATGATTTTCGGCTATGTAATTATCGTTTTTTCGCTCACATAAAATTATGTCCCGTATTTCCGGTTTATAAAAAATTGTCTGATTTTTCGGATTGAAATTTTCAAAAAATCGCCAGAGTTTCAAAAATACGATAAAAAAAATTAAAAAATACGGAATGTCTTAGAATATTTGCCTTAACCGGAATTTTTTTTAAAAAATGTGAAGCAAGTCACCTTTGTTGTCTAACCTACTTTCAAAACCTACCCTGTCTAATAACATGACATGTGCCAATTGATTTGTAACTTTTTAAAACAAGACGAGTTTCAAAGGATTCAAATGCAAGCGGTGACGCAACAATTGTTGTCTTACCTACTCTCAAAACCTACCCTGTGCGACAATATGTGCCAATTGATTCGAAACTTTTTAAAACAAGACGAGTCTCAAAGGATTCAAATGAAAGTGTTGATGAAATAATGTATGTAACATCCTACCTACTTCCAAACCTATCCTATCTGATAATATGTGCCAATTGATTATGGTCTAATTACTCTAATTGAATCTCACTTTATCTGCGACCCCAGCAAGTTTTTCCATATTTTGAGAGTGTTCCACATTTCGTTCAATAAATGCTCTTAAAGGCGTGTAAACCCATTGGTTGTATACTCCAAACTAATCTCTTAACATGCTATTATTTCGAAAGGTAATAAATAATTGAAGAGAATAAACATTCTAATATAATGACACGAACAAAAAATAAGAACAAGAGTTTCCAATGGAAGCTTTCCCTCCCAAGTTATAACTCTGTTTCGCACTTCGTTATAATAATGTAGGAATAATGACAGTGGATGAGGCGTATTATTACAGAAATGATTGCGCATTGTTACGGTTTGTTTAACGCACTGTTCGAGTTAATTCCACCGTCGCGGATCACGCTCCTGTGACGTGTGTCACAGACGTCGTTACAGGCGTTTTGTCAATGCTAGTCCTAGTGGAACTCGCGGGAAAGTTGGGACGAATTCAAAGGGAATTTATCTCATAGTTGAAAATACAATTTCACAACAAAAACTTGTAAAAAAACAAAAATAAATACAGACAACTATTTGGTTATTCAAATTACTTTTTAAGTGAAAAATTCTTTAGCACCGTTATGATTTGGAAGTGGATGAAATGAACAAGCGACACTAAAAAGAGACAAACACATACACCTATACGATTTAGCCAGCGCTAGAGAATGAGATAGTATAATCGGTCTCCTTTTTTTGTGGTGCTTCGTAGCATTCCCACTCTTGTCTACTTTAGTTTTCTGAAGGTTTCACTTGTACCGCGTGGGATCTGCACACATGTATTTCAAGGTGAATAGATATCAACTACTCGTTCGCGTTCTGTCTACGGTACCCCAAATAATGAAGATTTGATGGAAGGCTGAAGGGAGCGGGGATAGGAAGAAAATGGGGTTCAGAAGGTTGGGAAGTGCCTGGCTCTGAATAGCCAGGTCACTAATATCTGGTCACATCAAGGATAAAGTCAAATTAAATAAACAAAAATTTTAACAAAACAAAAAACCACTTAAAAAAATGCACTAAAAAGTAAAAAAATAATTTCTTACGATTGTTATTTTTGGAGTCGGTGTCAGCCAAGGTAACTACATGCATAGGTTTTTTGTTGTTAGTTTTTGGGGTGTTATGCCGTGTTACGCTACCTCCTTCTATAGCCAACGTTTCGGACAGCGTTGCAGTGTCCATCATCAGGGCAGATCCGGTAGATCACACATCGTCGGATCTACCGGATCTGCCCTGATGATGGACACTGCAACGCTGTCCGAAACGTCGGCTATAGAAGGAGGTAGCGCAACATGGCATAACACCCCAAAAACAAACAACAAAAATGCTTTTGTCCGTGAAAATCAAAAAAGTTATCTGACATGCATAGGTAGTTATAGGTGAGATGTGGAGATCTTGGCTGACACTGACTCCAAAAATAACAATCGTACGAAATATTTATTTTTCTTTTTAGTGCATTTTTTTATGTCGTTTTTTGTTTTATTAAATTTTTTGTTTATTTTTTGATTTTTAGTGACGAGCGTGCGTAAAGAAGTTTTAATTCAAAAAAAGAATAATCGAAAACTGTTGGCGTAATATTGAGTTATTCATCCATTTGTCGCGCACATACTTATTGCAAATTTAAGACATATATGGTTTTCTCATGGATTCCATTGTCAGAACTAAACCAAATTAAAATGGGACCACACGGGAAGCACCAGCTTTCTAATAAGAAAAGAATCATCAATATTTAATCATCATCATTTTTAATAGGGACGTACATAATTATGAATCAAGAAATATAAACAGAGTTCGATTGCTACAAATGAAGAAATCAAAATCACAGAACTGCCTAATGTATAGAGGACTAAAGATGTATGATGAAATGCCTGAAAGTATGAAGAATGAAGAAAGAATGAATGTATTTAAAAAGAAATATTATGCTTACTGTAAAAATATTTAAATTTATCAAATGAAATGTTACATTGTGCTTATTAGATTATATTCATGTAGTATAAACTAACTCAATAAATAATTTTTAAAAAATATATCGGTTCACCCAATCGAAAGTTCTTAGGTAACAAAAAAAAAAAAAATACCGTCGAATTGATAACCTTTTCGAAGTCGTTTAAAAAGTGGCTAATTTCGGAGACATTTGTTGAAATTTTAATTTATATTTGTTTCATTTTCTTTAATTGATGTGCACAATGACGGGCGTAATGGGGGCCAAACTGTATACCTAACGTTAATAAATTTCCTATGATATGACCTCACGAGAAACCGATGTTTTAAAGAACTTCAAGGATTTTAAGTAGGACTCCAGCCTCCCTTTCTCTCGTATGTATGTAAACTGTAGATTAAGAAAAATTTGAAAATGGCTTTAACCGGTTACGCCCAAAAATAAATTAAGTAGAAATAAGTTTTATATGTAATTAAATGAAGTCTGTGAGCGAAACTCAAAAGAAAAACTGGAAACAAAAATAATCAGAAAAAGACAGTGTCTTCATTTAATTAAATATTACAATTTGAGATTTTACTCGTAAAGCTAAAATTAAAAAAAATATAAAAAAACGAGTGCTTTAGACCACACGACTGAAGTAAAACTTCACTAACTTATAAAAGAAGACATAAAGAAAATGTGCACGCACACTGCTCTCTCTTGCTCCTACAGTGTGATACAGATAATAGGCCGCACTGTGTCTTAGATACACGAAACGTAACTGGCTATGAGAGAAAGAAAGAAAGAAAATGTGTGCGCGCACCTCTCTCTCTTGCCCCTACAGTAATATACGAAACGTAACTCTCTCTCTTTCTATCTTCACCAACTTATATCTCCCTCTCAACTTCCGTTTGCCTCTCCGATCACACTTTTCGTAACGCTCTCGTCACGCATCACCAGCTAACTCCCCAAGTCAAGCGTGCATAAAGAAGTTTTACTTTAATAAAGTTTAATATGTGTTTTATTATATTATTAACTGAAACCCATTTCAAAAAGCAACCTCCAGACCGACAAAATAAAATCTAAATAAATCCGGAGTCTCTTCGATCTACAGGAAAAACCACAAGTTATTTAAAGAAGTAGTTACTAGTTAATCTAAAACTGAGTTTACATAGTAAACCTCAGTTAAATTCTGATAATTTCGTTTTCATGAATGAGATTTTCATTGTTAAAATATTCGTCGGTTCGCCTGCGAAGGTGACTACACACAGCTACATTAATGTTCTATTGTGTTTTAAATACTTTGCGTATAGTCACTACTTTACATCATAAATCCTTTAGTTTGAATGAAAACACATTGCAAATTAAAATTATAAAATCATGAAACTACGTAATTATAATTAATAAAGTCTGTTTTTACTTTTAATTCATTTAAATAACAGTGTAACAATGTCTGTTATGGCAAGAGCAATGCCTTATAAGAAAACCGTTCTTGAATTGCGGTTGCAAACTTATTTTTTAGAGTGAAAAATAGCGGCAGCAAAAAGAGTCAATCACATACATCTATAGGATTAAGCCTGCGGGAGAATAAGATAGTATAATCTGTCTCATCTTTGTGCGGTGCTTTGCATACTCCTCACACTTGTCTACTTTAGTTTTCTGAAGATTTCACTTCTTCCGCGTGTAAACTGCAAACTGTAATTTTTGAAGTGCAACTTCTTTAGCCTCGTTGTAATTTGGAATTCGGATGAAACGGAAATGACGCATCACAGCACTTGCGAAGCATCAAACTGCGCTCATTGGAAGCTTTGATTATATTGGTTGAAATGTGAAACCGAAATTACGCTGGGTCTGCGCTTATTAGGCGCTTGATTGTGACCACACTTTTAAAGGCTCCTATTGGTTGAGATTGTTTTTGGTACAGTTTCGCTTCTACGGCGTGTGAACCGCACTCGATTTTTACATAAAATTCTTCTACGTGGAGCCATAGATACTAGATTTTTTTTATATTAGCTCCAAACAGGAGGTCTTGAGGAGAGTAATTTCAATCACGGCCTTTGTCATCTTAGGGGATGCTGTGCGGCGAGTATTTTCAAAGAAAGGAAGCAGAGGAAATTCTGAAAAGAAAAATGGTAAAGGGTGGGCAGGAATCTGATGGTCAGTGAGTCATCACTCCAACCGCGATGCAAGGGGATCAAGATAGTTCGGCTGGATAAGTTAAAAGGCCTCCCTCAAACAGTCTCTCGAAATCCAACCCGCCTTGCAACAGGTATACAGAACTCACCCCCATGAACCCGGGCACCCCTGCTAAATTAGTAAACGTAGCGAACCACTCGGGGCGACCTATGGCAGAGGAGTTAGCAATACCCACACCCACTCCAAAACTATGCACTTTAATTATTATTTATTTTAAAACGAGCTTTGAAAAACTGTGACTATCCTTTTTAATTAACAAAACATCATTTCATACCTTTTAAAGTGAGATAAGTTAATTTAATATCAGATTTAGTTAAGAAGGGCGATGTTTGCCCGCCGGAGGTAAATTACTATCACGTGTAATTAGCAATAATTACAATATGTCATACCTAATAACATCACTACTCTAAACTAGTTAAGAACATCACTTTTACATTAAACAAGCTTTGTACACCACACTACCACTACTGGCTTTCACGCATTTTGATCACGTTTCATCTGAAAGGCGACTTTTTATATAGAATCATTTTCATCTGCCAACATACATTAAACATGGAGTTTAAGTACGTAGTACCTACGTAGTACAAACGGGAAATGTTGAATCTACATATATCATATCTGCAGTCGATTTTATGGCAAAACTTTTTGTTATTCGAGTTTTCATAGTCGAGTTAATTACTGTTGAATGTAGGTATATGTTTTATATTTTTATTTATTAATTGTTTGAATTTTTTTTTCATTGTATTTATTATATTAATGAAATTGCCTTTTGCGTTGAAAATGTTTTTGCGTAATATTAATGAAATGGCTATTTTTTTAAATTATTTATTGAGTTATTTTATTCATGTAGAATATTCTACATGAAGAAACTAACTCAATAAATAGTGGACTAATATCTACAGAGCTAAGGTCGGATAAATATCTATGTGTATCATGTGTATCGATGTGGATCATCGTCGGATCTACCGGATCTGCCCTGATGATGGACACTGCAACGCTGTCCGAAACGTCGGCTATAGAAGGAGGTAGCACAACACGGCATAACACCCCAAAAACTAACAATGAAAATTTATTGAGCTATTTTACATATTCGCTTTTGGGGTATATTATTTAAATTGATTTTACACATAAAAAAAGAGGAAATAGGAATTTCATATAATATTATCATGTAACAAAAAGCTTTATGGACTGAATCGAGTTGGACAATTTTTATATATTCACCCTACTAGTGTAATAACAGACATAATATGCATATGATAATCTGCAAAAAAATTATTCCGAAATTTATCAGCACAAAACAAGATCACTAAGTGAATTACAAATATGTTACCTGCCGAAATTTAAAAAATGTTCAAATGGTAAAACAAATATTATGTTGAAGAATTGGCTCGCCGAAAGAAACAATTTGTATTAGAACTCTTAACACAAAAAAAGTCTAACTGGAAAATAAAAAAAAAAGTTTTTTTTTTTTTTTGCTTTTTGAGTAAAATCTCAAATTAAAATATTTAATCAAATGAAGACAATATTAGCGAAACTCAATCGAAAATCTGGAGAGAGAAAATCAGAAAAGGATATTGGTTCCACTGGGACTCGAACCCAGGCCCTTTGTTGACATGACAAGAGCTCTACCAACTGAACCCATTTCTAATTCGGTCGCTTTTAACTGTATCATACTTCGACTAAGAACTACCAACAATATCTTCATTTTCTTAACGCACATATTATTGGCTGCTATCTTTATATATGATTGCAGCATTCAACCCAAACTAAATGCTATCTAGATAGTGTCTGGATAAATATTTATCCATTTTATTTTTAATACGCGACATCTATTGACTTTTTCTGCAAGTCTAGGATGAATATTTTTATTTTTAACTTTATGAGTAAAATCTCAAATTATAATATTTAATTACACGAAGACAATGTTAGCGAAAATCTGGAGACAGAAAAATCAGAAAAAGATATTGGTTCCACTGGGACTCGAACCCATGGCCCTTTGTTGACATGACCTAATATCTTTTTCTGATTTTTCTGTCTCCAGATTTTCGATTGAGTTTCGCTAATATTGTCTTCATATAATTAAATAAAATAAGTTTATTTATATCTTCAAAGGAAAAGCACCCATTGACAAACTACTAAAAAGTAGTTTTTTTTTCTTTTTTCTGTTAAATATATTTTTTTTTATTTTGTCATATTGTATTAGTTTGTCTTTAAAATAAAATAAAAATAAAAATAAAAAAAACTTAGTAAGTACCTACACGGCCTACATATTATTATTATATATACCTGCTTCGTAGCCTAACGGTCTCCTCTAACCACTCTTGTCTACTTTAGTTTTCTGAAGGTTTTACTTCTACCATGTGGAATTGAATACTCTGATTTTTTAAGTTAGATTTTATGAATGGTGTAGGTACCTATCTATCCCAAAGTTAGCTGGGCCCACCTGACTCGGACGCTCGGTTCGTTCTCGTGAGAACAATAGCCCGAGAATGTTTTTTTTTTAATAATTAATTTTAATGGGATATGGCTTGTAAGCATTAGCCGGTTTACCAGCGGTCTCGGGAGGGGGGAGGGAGGGGGCTCCCTGTTGAAGCGATAGTCCGTTGTGGCAATAAACTGCACTGCTACGGCCTGCCCCGACGGAGAACCTATTTTTTAGTAGAAAGGCTAACTGCTCGTCGTGTTACTTTATTACCCTCCAAATTCAAACAGTTAGGTACTGTTATAACCGTGGTACATACAACGGGGGGAAACCGTAGATCGCGGTTTTAAACTTAAAACTCTGCGCAAACATAGAAGGCTTTGATTATACCCACAACATTTGTTTTCGTTTCAAGCTGGTTTCATTTCAATACTTCTGGATGATTTGAAACTTGATGAAACGTAAACGAGCGACAATTATCCTGCTCCTGATACTCTACATTCGTCTCATACTCCCGAAGTTTAGTTTTCTGAACGTTTCACTTGTCACAACTGCACACACGATTTTTTTTTACATTAGCTCCACACAGAAAGCCTTGAGTAAAATAATTTCTCTCAGGGCCTATGTCATCTTAGGGGATGCTGTGTGGAGGGTCTTTTAAGGAAAGGAAAAAGATAGTTCAGGAAAGTAAAAAGTTGTGAGGGGTGGGTAGGAATTTGGGAATCACTGTGTCCAGAGGTGATGAACGCAAGAATCTATTCCTTCAACTGCGGTGCAAGGCAATGGGTCGAGAGAGACCGGCTGTAGAGATGAAAAGACCTTCCTCAACCAGTCTTTCTCAATCAGGATCGTGGGCAAACGCATATACCGCCTAGACCTTGACAAAACTTACCTCATGAACTCTAAGTCATTAAACGTAGCAAACCACTTATGGTGACCAATGGCAGGGGCATTGGTTACCCAATAAATGATACCCATGTCCGCCTCACAAATTAATAGTGACGTAAACAACAAATAAATAGGGTCTTGGAGTTAAGTGAATAATTTTCTTGCTTTCACGAATGCAGTTCTTTTTTTTATATAATTTATATTTTAAAAAAATTTCCTGGTATAAGAGTGGGATATACTTTCAGTATCACCCTAGTAAAGGTCATAATTCAAAAGATTCAATAACTAATCATTACATTAACACAATAAACCTATTATAAAAAGGTTTAGTAAGGTCAGAATAAAATGTTTCATAAGATGGATAAGTTTTTAGATTTTCATGTTCCGCTACGATGGTTTGTTTCACAGAATTTGAACAATACTCAAATTTCAAAAATAATTATCAAGATCTGTGACAGTCGTATTAACGTTCGGTTATTATCCAAGTATTGCGAAACAATCAGCCCACTGAAATAATAATAGAACTTGAACAGAACTTCCATAGAACTTGAATTGAAACTGTGAATCAACAGGCCTATGATGAACTAATATTAAAACTAGAAGCGAACTTGCACAGAAAATAAATTTTAACTTTGAAAAATGATGATCTCATCAAGTTCTGTGAAACAACACGCCTCAATCTGTCACTAGTTCCACTCATTTCACTGCAACTTTGTGCAGCCAATATATCAAAATCACTTTATTTATTGACAGCCTTCGTGGTTGAGGAGTAAGGCCGTATACTCATAATCCGAAGGTCGCGAGAGCGAATTCCGGCGTGGGCAAATAAATTTTATTTGCTTATCTTGTATTATTTGATTTAATAAAATAGACTAGCTTTAGCCCCCATCACCACCCCCCCCCCCTACAACCCCCCCCCCACTAACCCCCTCCCCCTAACCCCCTCACCAACCACCCACCCCCCTCAACGTAACAATCAAACACGCGCTGTAAATCTTAACTATCAAAGGGATCTCCATGGCAACCTAAACAAATAATAAAATGACAGCGCATGTCAAACAATTACGTAGCAACGCTCTGCTTTTCGTCTGGACAATAAACGTATAATTGTATACAAATTTCATAATGCCAGAGCTCTTAGTTATAACCTATAGCCTATTCTGATGTATGAGCTATATTACTGTAAAGTTTCATTAAAATCCATTCCGTATTTATTGCGTGAAAGAGTAACAAACATCCATACATCCAAACAAACTTTCACCTTTATAATATTAGTAGGATAGTATATTTGCGGCACGTTCCGCCATGGAATATACTCTCAGTATCACCTGGTGTAATACCCCCATTCAGAATTGAAACGTAGCTTGAAATGGCTTTGGCCATGTTTGGTGACTAAATCTGAATAGCTTCACCTTCCTCTTCCCTATCTCCTTCCCCTCCCCATATACCTTCATCCTCACAACGTACTGCAATTGGGGATGTCATAGTCTAACTGGCTACAGACGGGAGCAGATGGAACCGTTGTGCGGTAGGTACTCACATAAAAAAATATTTAAAAAAAACGTCAACCGGTTTCCTGATGAAGTTAGTATTTATTTGATCTTTTAAAAAAAAAATCTAATTATTTTTATGACATTAGGTACGTACCCAATTATTAAATAACTAAGACGGTTTCACAAAAGCTTTGCAGGGAACGGCCGGCCGTTGGCGTTGAGGAGACGACTGTGAACCGGGCCGCGTCACGCGTGTTTGATCGCGGCGGGCACCTGACCACGGAGCTATTTATTACCTACGCAATATAAATATATACATGGCGTTTGGAAAAATTGGTAATATCAACTTTTTAATGTCAATACCTCAAAAGAGTCCCATCTGCTCCTCTCTGGAGTCAGTGATTCTATCGCATCCGTAATTGGGGTATATGCTGAAGGTGGGGGAAGAAGGAGATGTGGAGGAGGGAGGTGGGAAATTATCTGACTATTCAGATCTGGTCAACAAACATGGCTAAAGCCATTTCAAGCAACATTTTAATAGAATACCTAATATGACGGTAGTCGTTAAACCGTGTGTATTTTTCAATAGGCCACTTGCATCACATTTTTTTAAATTTTTTTCCGGTTAATTCAAATATTCTAAGACATTCCGTATTTTTTATTTTTTTAAATGTATTTTTGAAACCCTGGCGATTTTTTGAAAATTTCAATCCGAAAAATCAGACCATTTTTTATAAACCGGAAATACGGGACATAATTTTATGTGTGCGAAAAAACGATAATTACATAGCCGAAAATCGTTTTTAAAAAAATAACGTTTTCCACACGAATAGCAATAAATTGTAAGGGGTTCTCTTCGTAACATCTGTAAAAACACCGCCATCTTTATTAAAAAAATCACACCAAAGGATAAGTTCGCATAGAACAAACAATAAATCTAGCGAACGTTAAACGCAAATTCAAAAATTCGCCGGAAATCAAAGTGTTGCCATATAAAAAAAAAAAAATAATCAGTGTGGAAAGGAACATAATCGAAGACGGGACATTTTCATGTAGTGACGTCACGAGCTCAAATAATGGATTTATTTATTTAAAAATAAGAAAAAACTATACATTTCTTAAAAATTTTACTAACATTTTCGTAATCTTAGTAAAAAAATCTATCCACAAGATTTTTTCCAAGTCGTTATGAAATCCATGCAAGTGGCCTATTTAGATGTACTAGCCAATGAAAAATAAATACATTTCTTGTGGCCAAATAATTAAACATTTCTCGTATTACGATGGATAAAAGATGAATGCCTTAATATACACTCTTCGCGAAGAAGGAATCCGTCGTAACTCCGAAACGGGGTGGGTTATATGAATGATCTTGAGGTGCTCATCAAATTAAGCTTTCAAATATTAAAGTTGTCGAGTAAAAAATTGTGCGGGGTGACGGTTTACAATTTCGGATAATATGAATTTAATTCAGCACCTTATACTTAATTTAAGTGCATTGTAAGATTCGACAATACATTCATAGAAGTATTACTTCCATTTTCCACCTAAATTGCGCCCAGTAATACTATACACCCCAATTTTTTGGACTCATCTTTTTTTATACTTTGTGCTTTTAAATGTTAATTAGAAGATTTTTGCGTAAACAACTAGTTCAAATCGATTTACGAAAATTTAATGAACACCATGTATACCTAACAGACATAGGTACCTATAATAAGGCGTCCTTAACCGTATAATCACTTGCTATTTAAATTGTACAGAATAGCCAGTATCTACATATCAAATTAATTGTGTAAATATGGATACACGAAGTAGTACTTAGGGCTCATTTCGGACTCAAAATTCTCTTGCAAAAACACATCTTAGAAAAAATTTAGTCCACGCCATAAGTTCTCTTGGTTCCATGACAAGTGATCCATTGGCAATTGGCCCCCGAAAGTTGATCCCCTGACAGTTGATCCCTCGTACAGTTTATCCCTCGGACAGATGATCGCTTGTACAGTTGATCCATCGGAAAGTTGATCCCTCGGAGAGTTGACGCCTCGTACAGTTTATCCCTTGAACAATTGATCCCTTGTAAAGTTGATCCCTCGGAGAGTGGATACCCGTACAGTTTATCCCTCGGAGAGTTGATCCCTTGGACAGTTGATCCCTTGTACAGTTGATCTCTCAAACAGTTGATCCCTAGTACAGTTTATCCCTCGGAAATTTGATTCCTTGGACAGTTGATCCCTTGTACAGTTGATCCCTCGGACAGTTTATCTCTCTTACAGTTTATCCCTCGGACAGTTAATCCCTCGGAGAGTTGATCCCTCGTACGTTTATCCATCGTACAGTTGATCCCTTGTATAGTTGATCCCTCGGACATTTGATCCCTTAAAAGATTATTTCTTTAAGTAAGTATGCAAAGAGGATATACGGCCGTACAATCAGAGTCGATATTCTTATATCTGAAGGCATCGAGTGAAAATCCGATGTAAAAATATTCACCGGTTCTCTCTAACCTGTGCTTAAGATGAAGCCATACTAAATAATGCAAAATCATACAAAATCGTATGTTTTAGTTTTGAAAATTTGACCGCTTAGAAGTATTATAGATGCTTCAATTAAATACTGCGTGTACAACATACTTTGGCCCTTAAAAATATCGGTCAATTTTTTTAAATAAGTCTTAATAAGCTTAGAAAAAAATAAAGTATTAGGTCTATAAAAAACATTTTTAACTGAAAACTCTCCTACTTATAAACACTTTTTCGGATATGGTTTTATTGCATAATGTGGCAAATTCAGTTTCTTATATAATTATCGCGAAAAAAAATGATATTTACGCCCGAACCTCACAAAATAAAATAAAATATGCATTTTCGCGTTGGTATTTTTGACATCACGGCGACAATACGGCAGTCGACGAATTTGTTATATCAAAGTGAACCTTATACCGTCCACCGAAGAACGACTGGCAGCCGCCCCCCTGTCTTCCGTCATTACTCCTCCGAACGGAGCGGAGAGCAGTCGTGTTATGCTCCGCGCCGCTTATTTTCATGAAATCAATTTAAAAATTCCGTTTTATTGCAATAAACAATGCATAAAAAATGAATTAATGTTTTTTACAGGCCTTTAACATGTAAAAAAAAAATCTCATGTAAAAAAAAAATCAACATGTAAAAAAAAAATCTCAAAAATCTTTTTCAACCTTTCCAAAAGCTTTTTCTCAAGTATTTTTAAACTCCTCCCATAAAAGGGCGTGAATTCCGATTTCGATTTTTTCCTGTACTAGTGGATCGCCTTAAGGCGATCCAATAGTACAGGAAAAAAATCGAAATCGGAATTCACGCCCCTTTATGGGAGGAGTTTAAAAATACTTGAGAAAAAGCTTTTGAAAAGATTGGAAAAGGTATTTGAGAACTTTTTTTTCAGGTTGATTTCGTGAAGGCCTGTAAAAAACATTAATTTCTTTTTACACATTGTTTATTGTAATAAAACGGATTTTTTCACGAAATTAATTTCACGAAAACAAGCGACGCGGAGCCTAATAGTATGACAGAAAATAGGTGTGGCTGCCAGTCGTTCTTCGGTGGACGGTATAAGGTCCACTTTGAAATTCTAAATTCGTTGACTGCCGTTTTGTCTCCGTGATTAATATTTTATTTAGTGAGGTTCGGGCGTGAATTTAATTTTTTTTGCGATTATCAAAAAAGAAACTGAATTTGCCACATTAAACTATAAAATCATATTCGAAAAGACGTTTATAAATAGGAGAGTTTGGACTTCAGAATGTTTTTTATAGACCTTATAATTTTTTTTCTAGGCTTATTAAAAGACTATTAAAAAATGACCTAAATTTTTAAGAGCTAAGATGTTTTCAACACGCAGTATTTAATTGAAGCATCTATAACACTTCTAAGTGACCAAATTTTGAAAACAGAAACATATGATTTGTATGATTTTGGATTATTAGTATGGCTTCATCTTAAGTGTAGTAATTTATCTGCACACAATTTAAGACTACTATTTCATCCGAGCAACTCATTTGGGGAAACGCCGCGAATTCAAACATAAAACTCTTACAATAATTGCGATACAAAGTCATTCGACTAATATGATGTAATGTTCCTTCGTGGATACGTACAAACATTCGACTGATAAAGGAATTGATAAAATCACCGGCAAAACCATTTTATGCCGGATCACTCGGCCATGATAAGGGGAAAGGTTGCGCGGCTCGTTACGGCCCGTTTCATTTAAATCTTAATTTCGGATTTGAGACTAACATACCTAACCAAACTGCAAAAATAGTTTTTAATCTAAAGAGGTATACCAAATATCTAGTAAGAATTAGCACTATTTTATTTAATGGTGTTATAAATAATAATATGTGTCATTCAAGACATTAATACTTCATATTTTTTTAGGCAAATTGGATTTTTTATTTGTGAGTAATTATAAAAATTAAAAATATTTATTTTGGTTATTAAAAAATATGATGAAAGAATAATAATAAAAAATTAAAATTATTAAAAAAGCGTTTTAACGGGCGTAAATTTAAATTACAAATCTTATTTTTACATCGGAACACAAATTTAAAATTACTACACAAAAAACTAGTGTTAACGATGTTTTATTTTATTTTCATTAAATTAATGCAGATAATTCCTTAAGGCAACATATATTTTTTAATAATCATAATTCACTCAAAAAAAAGTGTGCTTTAAACCACACAAATGAAGTAAAACTTCTGCTCCATCTACATATACGATAGGAAGAGAGAAAGAAAATGTGCTCTCTTGCTCCTACAGTGATATACGAAGCGTTCGTCTCGCTTTTCGTAACGCTTTCGTCACGCATTCGCCAGCTTACTGCCCAAGTTAAGCGTGCGTAAAGAAGTTTTACTTCAAAAAATAAACGAATGTGCTTTAGTCCACACGACTGAAGTGAAACTTCACTATTAAAGAAGAGAGAAAGAAAATGTGCGTGCGCACTGCTTTCTCTTGCTCCTGCACCGTGTCTTAGATATACGAAACGTTACTGACTATGAGAAAAAGAGAGAAAGAAAATGTGTGCTCGCACCTCTCTCTCTTGCCCCTAAAGTAAATAAGAAACGTAACTCACTATCTTTCTATCTTCACTAACTTATATCTCCCTCTCAACTTCCGTTTACCTCGCTCGATCACACTTTTCGTAACGTTCTCGTCACGCATTGAACAGTTAACCCAGGTCAAGCGTGCGAAAAGAAGTTTTACTTCAAAAATTCAAAGTTGCTACCAAAATTAAGCAAAATTTAATTATTCAATTACCTAATTAAAATCTTTAAAGCAAAAATAAATAAAACATCAGTATCTGTGTTAGATATTTATTATTACTTTAAAAAATATATATTTTTGGGTATTTTGACATCAAATCCAAAATTAAGTTTAATATGAAACGGGCAGCGCAGCTAAATTCTGCACTCCAAGCGGAGTAACTCCTACAGCATCTCTGCATTTAGTTTCAGGACATTTTCCCCAATGAGCGCTTTATTACAATATTATTATGGTACCATGCTGGCACAAAAAAGGCAACAAACCATAGACTTACAATTAGATAGACGATAACTTACAGATGAGGGGTAAAAACCAACTATGGCGGGACGAAGAGAGGAAAGAGACTGTGATTCGCCAATAAATCAATCTAACAGTACATAATCACTTCGCACTATAATATCACCATTTAGTTCTTGAAAGTAAAATCTGCTTTTGAATGAATAGACCTTTTTTATATGGGAGCGCGAATTGCATGCCACGTTATGAACAAATAATGAGAGAAGTCCAACGGCAAAGTAAGGTTCGCGTATTTTCATAGTCGAATATTTTGTTGCCGTAGACACTTTTACAAATGTTTCATAATTTACTCACCCCAGTAAACAGCAGCTTTGTGTTTCGCGTCGCCATGTATCTCGATGTCATAGTATGTGTTATCATATTATGTGATATGAATAAACTAAAAATAAAGTAAATCCTGCTTTCCTATAGAATTTGATACGACAATTGGGTTTATTTTCTTTTTCACTTCTATTTTACACGTTTTTATAGCACAAGTCACAATTTTTGCCGTTTTATTTCGTAAAATATACGATAAGAGCTCGACACTGGTTCGGACAAGAATGATGACGTCACATTTTATAGATTCACGCGACGCTCTCGCAAGCCCAGCCGGTTCCGATGGAATAGTTCCAATGGGAGGGGGAAATAATACGCCTTTTATCACTTAAGGCAGGTCCATCTATCTGTACTTCCGTGCAACAAACATATGTTCCTTATCACAATAATGTTCTCAATAAGCTATTTCAAAAGATGAGATACACAATGTACGTAGGTCTGCTTCCTCCAAAGGAAAAAATGAAATCATTTTCTTGTATCTCTCTCACATAACGAAACGTGACGTCGACCCCTACAATACTACGCAGCCGTGACGATAATTTTGAAAGTGTGTAATAAAGTTACAAGGATATTTAAGTGTGAGTGAATTCCAAAAATTCAAAAACATCAAATATCAATCCGCTGATGGTTTTGGTTCAGTTCTTAAACACATAATATGCAACTCTTTCTTACACACTAAATAACACTCTAAAATGAGACAAACGGTGGACGTATGACGGTCGGCGTAGTCCGGCGGTAAGGCGCTTGACTCGCACACCGAAGGTCACGGAATCGAATCCCGGCGTGGCAAATAAATTTTATTTGATTAATTTGGGTTATTTCACAATGTATTCATTTAAAATAATATGTAGTATATTTGCGGCACGTTCCAAAGTAGATACTCTCAGTATCGCCCTGGTGTAAGACCACCATTTAGAATTGAAACGTTGCTTGAAATGGCATTAGCCGTGTTTGGTGACCAGACCTGAATGGCCAGGTAAGTACTTCCCCACCTTCCTCTTCCCTATCTCCTTCCCCTCCACACTATCTTCAGCCTCACAAAATACCCCAATTGGGGATGCCATATATAGTCTCACTGGCTTCAGACGGGAGCAGATGGGCCTCTCGTGCGGTATTCATATAAAAATTAAAAAAATATATCTGCACTCCTCCAAAGGAAACATACAATCATTATCATACATCTCCCTCACGTATAAAGAAAACGAAACGCAATTCCCGTCGACGTAGCTGAGCCGTAATACGAAACGTAACTCACTCTCAACTTATATCTCCCTCTCAAATTCCGTTCGCCTCGCCCGATCATACTTTTCGTAACGCTCTTGTCACGCATTCACCGGCTTACTCCCCAAGTCAAGCGTGCGTAAAGAATTTTCACTTCAATAGGCACGTTCCAAAGTAGATACTCTCAGTATCGCCCTGGTGTAAGACCACCATTTAGAATTGAAACGTTGCTTGAAATGGCATTAGCCGTGTTTGGTGACCAGACCTGAATGGCCAGGTAAGTACTTCCCCACCTTCCTCTTCCCTATCTCCTTCCCCTCCACACTATCTTCAGCCTCACAAAATACCCCAATTGGGGATGCCATAGTCTCACTGGCTTCAGACGGGAGCAGATGGGCCTCTCGTGCGGTATTCATATAAAAATTAAAAAAATTTATCTGCACTCCTCCAAAGGAAACATACAATCATTATCATACATCTCCCTCACGTATAAAGAAAACGAAACGCAATTCCCGTCGACGTAGCTGAGCCGTAATGAGATAAATCGGTTTTCTCCAAAGGAAAAAAGTCGTATTTTGCAGGAAATAGATACACGTATACTGTGTGTCTCATGTTTTGTCTCACCATTATTTAGTGTGTAAGAAAGAGCTGCAGCATTATAGCAATAAGTAAATAATAATAATTTATAAAGCGCCGTTTTCGTTAAAAATCACCTCAAGGGCGCTGTACATATAAGCATACAATAAAATAAAATTAATACGATAGGCTTACAACTAAGATTCAAAATTATAACTAGGTACTTACATTTAAGACTTGTATGTTCATAGCTAGTGACTTACGACTAAGACTTACTACTTACTACTGACTGAAAACTAGTGACTTACATATATATTTACAAATGTGACTTAAAATTAGAGATTTACAATTAAAATCGGTATTTACATATAACAATAAATATTTTTAGTTTTCGAGGTGTCTAATATTACCAAGTGATCAACAAAACTCTACCGATATAGGTACAGACAGAGAAGAAGTAAAATATGTTTTATGCTTGTTTTGCGCCGTCACGGTACTAATAAAAGCGCTCATTCTCACAATGTCAATAATATCATTAGAACAAGATTCTTTTTAAATTAATTGCATTCTGAATTTAATTTAGATTAGTAATGTTGATAAGCGGATAATTAATTACACCTTGATCTATGCTAATAGTTGGCGATTCTTTGTTATTGTTACCTTTCATCGTTAAATTTAAGAAAAAAATATAACATTTTGTAACTTAAGTCTTTTCTATAGTCAGTTCCGATCGAGCGCTATACCGAGGCATCTATTATGTGCTATAAAACGCAGATAATTAAGTAGTTAAGGCCTATCTAAGCAGGCCGCGTTACAAACCATTAAATATTAGAACACTCTATTTCAAGGTATTTAAAAATGAAATAAAGCTTGTTCGACGTGCGTTAAGAAAATTAGATTAATAATTTACGTTGATTAAAACCAGTTTTTTTTAGAAATCTCACCGGACATAACTCTGAACTTAATTTTATCAATAATGCTAGTAAATTGATCTGATATTGATATAATTATTGACTGAGCGCAGAAAGTCCTTCTTCAAATTAAAAACTTTTACACATTTTAAAATCTACAGTTATTTTGAAATATTATTAATTTTGCTGCAAAATTACATAATTCATTACAAATTAATTAATTAGTTACATTTATGTAACTAATGTAATAAGATAAAATAAATAAATAAAACCAAATAAATCGAGCACTTTGCTTTTCGTCTGTCTGTAAATTCGTTTTTGTGTTCGTTATTCAGTCAATCCTCTGAAGATGTGGTAGCCGTGTTGGATAATACATTTTTACTCCGTCAGAGTTCGCATGAGCGTTGAGAGCTATCGAATCGTAATAATCGATATTGCGAGGTCTATTATTCGTAGAACTACTAATTTTAAGCATATAAACAATTTACGTGATAAAGAAAAACTCTTTGAAACAGTACGTACCTATCTCCTCAGTAGTAGAAAAAAATAGTCGTTCGCGTTATCCAAAAAACTAATAAAAACGATTGATTGTTATTGTGTTTAATTCGTAGAACTCCATTTAATTTTTTAAACATTTAATTGAAATTAAATTTAACAATATTATTATTAGGTTCTGAAATTAATTTAAAAAAAAAAAACAAAAATGCTGGCAGAACTTCACAGTAGATTAATTTTAGTTAAATAATAATAATAAAAATAAAATAAAGAATATTTTAAATTTATACGACGACAATGCCAGCATTCTTATAAATACCAGCCTGGAATTATTAGATTCCTGGTCAAATAAAATATATGTTGACAAACTTTCGTCAAACAAATGGTTGAGTATTGGAGAGTTGAGTGCAGAAATAGAAGGCTTTATGCTTGCCATTCAAGATAGAGTCATTAACACTAAAAATTATAGGAAGCATATCATCAAAGATACAAATCAAATTGATGATTTTTTGAAAATGTTTGGCTTTTCCGGAAACTATAGAACAATTTATATCGGGACGTTCTGTATTAGCGCCGTCCGAGTGTACATTTAGGCACAATCAAGTTTTAAAACTTCAAGAACTGCGTTCATAAAAATGAAATCCCTCTTCTGCAATGACAATATCAGCTTAAAACTAAGGCAGAGAATGCTAAAATGTCATGTGTGGTCGGTCTTGCTGTATGGTTGTGAAACATGGACCTTGAAAATAAATAACATGAACAGGTTAGAGGTTTTCGAAATGTGGCTTCACCGGAGAATGCTTAAGGTCCCATGGACCGACATGATCACAAACACAGAAATTCTTAGGCGGGCTATTTTTAAAATATTTATATTTAGGGATCAGCAGGATTTATCGGACCAGTTCGGATTTCATCAGAGCCGAACCCTCTGATATGAAAATATCTGGAGTCGGTGAAATGTTTTCCCATTATGTTTCTGGTGGATTGACGTGATATTGTTCTTGAATTGTTTTGTATTTATTATACTTATATAGTGCACTTACATTGCGTGAATTTACTAGATAATCATTTGTGGAAAAGTGTGTGGAAGGGTTTAGTCTTTCATTTATAATAATAATAAAAGGACCGTGAACAAAATAGAAAGATGCGTAAAACATACGTGCGACGGAGAAAAGCGTGAGCGGGGAGCTTTTCTTACCTTGAGCTCGCCTATTGCGACGATTTCTGTATCAAGATCAGGACAACATTAAAGTTTTGCGCTTACTATACTGTTGAAACGATCTGTAGGTACTGATATAGCAAACTGGTCTGCAAAGGGCCCAGATAACATAAGCAATACCACCATCAAATCAATTAAAAAACACATAATCATTCCATTACATCACATTTTCAACTGCTGCATCAGACACAGCATTTACCCCAATAATTTTAAACTCGCTCACATTATTCCAATACATAAATCCGGATCCCAATGTAAAACAGATAACTACAGACCAATAACCTTAACTTCACAATTTTCCAAGATCTTCGAAAAATGTTTAAAACGACAAATTATGAACTTTCTAGAATCTAACGCAATCCTTTCAGCTAATCAATATGGTTTTAGATCTAACCTGTGCACCGACGACGCTATATTTAGTTTAACCCAAAACATATATTCTAACCTAGACTCTAACAATAAAACTCTAACCATTTTCTTGGACCTAAAGAAAGCGTTCGACACAGTCAACCACAGAATTCTATTAAAGAAAATCTTTAACGTTGGAATTAAAAACAAAAGTCTCATGTTATTAAAAAGCTATATATTAAATCGTCAACAACGCACAAAAATAGGATCAAGCTTAAGCACTTATGATCTAGTAAAACATGGTATTCCTCAAGGAACTGTCTTAGGACCACTACTCTTTCTAATCTACATCAATGATCTATGCAATATTGTGATACCAGGTAAAATTCTCTCTTTTGCCGACGACACTGCAATCACAGTACAAGGTAAAACGTGGGAAGACACAATCAGTAAAGCCAATAAATGCATTGCAACAGTCATAGATTGGCTAGATAGAAATCTTCTCAGCCTAAATTATGATAAAACTATTTTTATTCCCTTTTATAATTCCCATAAGTCATCCCCTAAAAATAACCTTAACTTGAAGTTCCATAATGATAATTGTAACTTTGAGACATGCTCAAACTGCGAAGATGTAAAATTAGGAAAATATATCAAGTACTTAGGTGTAACTATAGACAGCCAACTCAAATGGACTTACCATATAGAAAAAACTGTAAATAAACTGAGATACTTAATTTACATATTCAAACGTATGAGCAATATCGTCAGTACAAGAACCATGAAACTTGTTTACGACGCACTGGTGCTTTCGTCCATTTCCTATGGAATAATCGCCTGGGGTGGAACATACAATAACCATGTAAAACCATTAGAAATTGCTGAGAAGTCCATCATTAAGGTAATGTACCAAAAGCCCAAGACATATCCCACCAATCAGTTATTTCAAGAAACCGAAATTATGGAACTAAGGCGGATCTACTGTACCCAATGTCTCAAATATATATTTACTCGTCCTAACAATTTCACTAAAAACACAAATCGCTCTAGCCAGAGACATAACACATGCGTGTTCACAGTGCCTCACTGCAAAACCAGGTTGGCCCAAAGACACATTAATTATATTGCCCCAAAATTGTTCAATTCCCTACCTCACTCCACCAACATGTGTCAAAATTTGAACGAATATATAAAAAAAATGTTAAAATCTGGATAAAAAATAATTTGGAACTGAGTAATTTTTTTCTGTAATTCAAACTAACAGCTTCCAAATTGCTAAAATATTCCATGTCGTTCTGAATATTTAGAATAAAAAAAGGAAATGTAAATGTATTTTTGCAAGGGTGTAAATATGCTATATAAATTTTTAAATATTTTATTATTGAAATATGTATATATCCAAATTTAAAAAAAATAAAATAAACTCCAGTAAAATCAAACATGTTGATTGATCTCTATAGCCTCTATACATATATATATATATATATATATATATATATATATATAATAATAATATATATTAAATTTTATTTTAACTACCACTGTTATCCACATAATATAATACCCACACACAGGCTTCGCCTTCGTGGGATTTTTTTTGTTACTTATATATATATTTTTTTGTTATTATGTATTTACTTGTTAAATGTACCAAAAAAATTTGCTAATAAAAAAAAAATAAAAAAAAAAAAAAAAACAAACAAACAAACAAAAAATAAATGACAACAGCTTGATTTTATATTTAGAGAGGTAAGGCTCTCAACTACTTATCAGGAGGTGGTGGTTTCAAATCCCGGCTTGCGGAAATGCGTTTTGTCTCCCTTACTATCATGGTGATAAATGTGATCTAAACAGTTTTAGAAAGAGAAAACATCACGTTTCATATTCAATTTAAAAGTTAAACACAAAATAATTCATATGCACAGCTTTATCAAACCAAAGTATCAAAAATTATGACACCTTGAAAATTGTATATTAATTATTTTTACATGATATGACAAAAAAGTGAGGAATTTTTAAATCTCTTTTACGTTTAAAAAATAATGTTTATTTTGAATTATAAAATACTTCACCTTTCAAAAAAAGTTTTATTTTTCGGATAAGTTCAGGAGTAGGTATTCACTTTATTTGGATTTATTGCAAAGCGGAAATATTTTTTTCTTCTGACAAAATATGCCCGAGGCCTGAATAGTTAATAGTAAACCATAATAAAGATACATATTGTTGTTGTTGTACCTACAATTGTATCCAGTACCAAATATCGATGACATATTCAATCAAGCTTCAATTATAAAATATAAAAAAAAAAATAACTTAGAATATCAAGAATTTTAAAAACTAAAGAGTAAAAAAAGTTTAAAACAACTCAAATGCAAAAACCATTATATTTGCCCAGCCAAAAAACTACAAAAACCTCCCTTCTGAATTGCGCTGTATTACCAACCAATCAGAACAAATAAATAAAATTAAACAATTTTTCAGAAATAAACAAAGATTTTAACAAAACAAAAAACGACTTAAAAAAATGCACTAAAAAGTAAAAGAATGATTTCGTACGATTGTTATTTTTGAAGTCGGTGTCAGCCAAGGTAACTATATACATAGGTAGTTATAGGTGAGATGTGGAGATCTTGGCTGACACCGACTTATTAAAGAGCTTGTGCTTCCCGTGTGGTCCCATTTTAATTTGGTCTAGTTCTGACAATGGGATCAATGAGAAAACCATATATGTCTTTAATTTGCAATAAGCATATGCGCGACAAATGGACGAATAACTCAATATTACGCCAACAGATTTCGATGATTTTTTTTTTGAAGTAAAACTTCTTTGCTCACACTCGTCACTAAAATTTAAAAAAAAAAAACAAAAATTTTAACAAAACAAAAAACGACTTAAAAAAATCCACTAAAAAGTAAAATGAAATCTGTTGGCGTAATATTGAGTTATTCGTCCATTTGTCGCGCACATGCTTATTGCAAATTTAAGACATATATGGTTTTCTCATGAATCCCATTGTTAGAATTAGACCAAATTAAAATGGGAAGCACCAGCTTTCTAATAGAAAAGTATAATCAATATCGGTTCACCCAATCGAAAGTTCTGAGGTAACATACGTAAAAAAAAAAAAATCGAATTGAGTACCCCCTCCTTTTCGAAGTCGTTTAAAAAGTAAATATATTTTGTACAAAATATATTATAACATAAAACCTGAGTAAGAATTGTGGCTCCCTTATCAGGCACCAGAGATCCTCTTTTCTGATAAGGTATATATGTATACGGTTGACATTTGTCACACGAGAACGGGTCGTTTCTTCGACTCGTTCTTGTGTTCAACAGCTCGGCTGAGGAACGATTTGACGGCCTCTGTGTTCTTCTTTCCTACAACATGGGTCTCTTCAAGACCAATGTTCATTCCTTCCTCTCCTCAAAAAGACCCTCCACACAGCATCTCAGATGACATAGGCCCTGAGGGAAATTTTCCTCAGGGCCTCCTGTGTGGAGTTATTGTAAAAAAAAAATAAAAATACGCCTGCACTGTGTCTTAGATATACGAAACGTAACTGGGTATGAGAGAAAGAGAGAAAGAAAATGTGTGCTCGCACCTCTCTCTCTTGTCCCTACAGTAATACGAAACGTAACTCACTCTCAACTTATATCTCCCTCTCAAATTCCGTTCGCCTCGCCCGATCATACTTTTCGTAACGCTCTTGTCACGCATTCACCGGCTTACTCCCCAAGTCAAGCGTGCGTAAAGAAGTTTCACTTCAATAAGCATTTAAAAACAGCATTTTTCTCACATATATCCGATGATGTTCAAATCAATATTACCAGCTTCATCACAAGCACCCAACACGTGTCACGAACATTCGTGATAGTAATTTATTCCCGGGAACGAGCGAAGAATTGATTTTACCGAACCGCGTGTGATTCATGGCCGACCATATGTCAATATTAAGATTGGATATTTAATAGAAAACATTTGTTATTCCACCTGTCGGCACTCCGGCGCACTAAATAATAACCCACCAAATACAAATGCACAAATCTGTCAATGGACGGACGCACTCTTGACCTTCGTAACACGATGTTAATATGTATTTAACCGCTTTATTGATCAATGCTTTTAACGATACCATGGATACAACAAAATCTTATGCAAATTAACATTTTTTTTAACAAAACTAATTAATTTTAACAATAATAATAAAATCAAAAAAAAAAAAAAATATTGACCTTTTAAAATAGGTAGATAGATATATTTGATTTCGAAATTGATTTATTAGACATTTATTTGTATAATAAAAAAGGTTAAAATCAGAGTGTGCAATTCACAAACGTAAGAAAAGAAACCTTCAGAAAACTAAAGTAGATTAGAATGGAGAGACTACGAAGCACCTTTTTATCAATGTGTAGGATGATTTTTTTTATATTTTTGCCATCGAATTCCAGTGTTTTTTGTATGCATTCAGTCATATTATTAATATTTTTGTTTTCCTCTTCGGAGTCGCTCGATGTCGCTTTCTTTTGTGTTCTTTTTGCCTGATTATTTTAAAGTGATTTTAAGTTTGGATATTAATATAGCAAAAACACTTATTTTTTTTGGATTTCCCAAAACTCCATCCTTGGTGCGCTGAATGTCTGGTCGCTGAGGTTCGTCAGATGCTCTATACCACTAGGCCAAAGGAGACTTGCTGTCTGTTTTTGGTGTTATTATTTTTTTTGTTTCATCGAGTTTCAAATTACAACGGTGTTACAGAAGTTTCCACTTCTAAAACTGCAAAACTCATCACAAGAAGCCTAGTGGAGAAGTGATATAGCCACTTCTTGGCTTTGGGTGGAATTGGTTGGGGCTCGATTCCTGTCCAGATACAAAAAAATCAAAGGTGGTTGGTTGCTTTGCGTCTACTTATTATAGGTTCGTATAATTCCGAATTGTTTTAATCGTTTAAATAAACAGGTTTGACGGCTTTATTGGTAGAGGAGTAAGGCTCTCGAGTAGTTTTATTACTAAAGTCAGACCTAAACAGCACATTTTAATTTTCTTTAAGTTTCTTAGGACGGGTTGTTTCGGGGAATTCAAATAATTCATCAAAAGTCAAAGATAAAATTTTAATTAAAGTTTTGTGAAAGTTCTATTCAAATTCTGTTATTATTTATCATGGGTCGGCTGTTTCACAGCTCCATGTAAATATCAGAACTTAAATAGGACTTTCACAGGATTTGAATTTTACGAATTGTTTAAATTCTGAAATAATCCGTTCTTAGAGCCAGTTGTCGACAGAACTTGAAAATTAACTTTGAAATTTGATGAAATGTTCAAATTCTGTGAAACAATCCGTCGCGGTGTTCAGTTGAGTTCTGACTATTAAACATGTGAACTTTCGTGTCAAAACTAACGCTCTAAACTGGGTATTGTGAAAAATTAATTAAAATAAAATAAATAAATAAAACATGAAAAAATAAAATGTTATCACTTTACAGTTTTTGTTCAGTCATAAATTAAATAATATGTAATATAAATTAACGTTATACTGAGGAAAACCTTACAACCTGTCTCCCTGGAATATAATCTATTTAAGTTGTAAAAACGGCGGCCTCTCCTTTAAACGTTAAAGGGTGAGGAGCATATATCCAAAATACAGCAGATACATAATATATATGTTGTTATTCGGATCGAAAACAAATAAATAACTTTGTTAATAATTCGAAAAACCCACAGAGAGTAGGTCCGGCGCTCGGGCAAATTGCTTTTCAACGGACTATGAATGATGGGCCGGGCGAGGTGTAAGGTGAGAACACGCCGTTAGACATCCCCGGCCCCGGCCCGCTCGCGGGTACTTAGAGCCCAGAGCCCAGAGCCCGGGCAGTGGACCTGCTCAGAATGCCCAGTGCCTTATGCCTTGCGCCGCACGGTTGGTAATTTTGGGTAACTAGTTCGACTTTATTATTTTAGTTTTTTTTTGGGACAATATACATTATCATTACATGAAAAAACTGTTCAAAAAATATGTATTGTGCCATTCAACCTGACAGAGTCGTTTTTAATACCTACAGCAATCTTATATATGTTTGGGTTCACAAATCTCGGAAAGTAATCGATGGATTGACTCAAAAAATTTACAGAACATTGCATTTTAGCAGAAGAGTGTTTCTATACATAATGGTAAGTTCTGGCGTTATGAAATTTGAATAAAAAAATTACTACAGACAAAAATCGCACTGGTGCTGAAAAAATTTTAATTTGTTAAAATAAACCCGAATATATCACAAAATGTGACACATTAATATCCATTAAACACAGAAAATGTAAAATTTTGCCGGATACATTTTTAAAAGTCTCGATGAATTCAAAACTTTAAGAAAAAATACGTTTTGAAAAATCGTTACTTCAATATTTTTTATAACACTAAAACACAAGTTAAATAGTTATGATAATTACCTGATTTCCTAAATTTCATCATAAAGATTCAGAAAAACACACTAGTTATAGTTGAATTATCACGATGGCGTGCACACGTCCATCCGCGGAGAGATCTAAACTTGACTGATATAAAATTACTCGTTCGCGTTGCGAGGTAATAAGTTATTGCGATGTTGCCGTGACGTCGCAAGCAGCAAAATGTTTTTTTTTCAATTTGACATTTAGGTACTTAATTAATTTAAAATTAAATCTATAAAGAAACTTAGAGTTTTATAATAAAGTCGAGCCAGATACCTCAAATTACTAACTGTGCGCTGTGTGCCTGCTTACATCGGGCCGCAGTCATCGACTCGCTAATCGAGTAACTAAAGAAATTATTCGGAAATTATGATTTAACCTACCTACGTTGGCGACAATGCAAAAGGCAAACCAAAAATGACACTTTTTAAATTTTTACAGAAAATTCGTGAGCATACAAATAGATTAAATATATTTTGATAATAACAAAAATATTCAAAACCTATTTTTTAAAAATTATATTCATTTTTTTTGAAAACTTACTATTTTAAGACTCTTATACAGATATCATCATCCTTGGGTAAAAATGAACCTGATGGTATCTTTTTTATCTACATATTGCTTACCTATCCTAATTACACTTTATCTTATTTTGATTGACGCCCACGCCTTTCACCGTAAAGGCAGTAAGGGCGCCTTCCACTGCGAGCGGAAAAAGAGTTGAGCGGAACGTGGTGGGAGATGAGCAAAATAGCTTTGACCTTCCACCAAAAAATAGTAGCTAAGAAGTTAGGTGTTTGCGGCGACGGGAGCGAGGTCAACGAAAAATGAGAAATAGTTTTGCCCTTCCATTGAAAACGAGTCAGTATCGGTTTGACGTTTGAAGTGAACATAGTGATTTTCGTGATGTCAAGCATTGATTCTAGATGATTCTGACAGCGTGTATGTAATGAAAAAATGTTTGCTAATGTAGGATATTTATAATTTCATCTCCAAAATTGTAACTTTCTTATTTCCGCCAATTTCATCTCAATGATGGTTTTCTAAGCCGAATTCTCTTTTGTCTATAAACAAAATTTGCGACCGGCTTCAATAAACAACTACGTCTCGACAAAAAAATGCAGTCGAGGCAACTGAATTGACGACAGTTCTTGAGCGGAGTCCGCTAGAAACTAGTCGGCGATGGTGTGCGCGAGCGGACTCGTTCGGACCTATTTTAACTAGTTCGGTCCGCTCCGCTCACCTCGTTCTTGATGGAATCACTTTTATGCAGTTAACGTTTGCGAGTCGAGCGGAATTCGTACGGAGTCCGCTCAGTTTAGTCTGCTCCGCTCACCTCATTCTTGGTGGAAGCACTTGTATGCAGTTAACTTTTGCAAGTCGAGCGGAGTCCGTAAAGAGTCCGCTCCACTCGCAGTGGAAGGCGCGCTGTAAAGTGAATGTACCTGCCCGAGAATGGATCGTATCAAGTTCATGTCGGTATTTAAGTTTTAAAAGAACGAAATTATAGACATTAATGTACCAACGAATTTATTATTATAAAGCTTTTAACGCAGTGGTTCTTAACCTGGGTTTGAACCCCAGGGGTTCGGTGAGTCGGTCTCGCCGGTTCGGCGGAGGTCAAGACACACCCCCGACTCATATGATTCGGTTCGATTTCCAATTAAGAAGGGTTCGGTGAATGCGCGTATAAAATTCGTAGGGGTCAGTACCTCCAACAAGGTTAAGAACCACTGTTTTAACGTAGTAGGAAAAAAACTCTCAAAAAGTTTCACAAAATTAGCAATGTTATTTATAATGGAAATTGTTATAATTAAACAAACATGTCACGAGTCATGAATGCATGCACTTACATAAAGCATTGAACATGTCCCGGAAACCATTTACTGGATAACCAACACCTTTGCCATACAGGTTTGCTAAGTTTAGTGACTTAGCAGGTTTCACGGGGTGGGGTTTGTTCGGGTGTCGGAGGCGGATGCGTCTGACCACCAGCTGCATGACAAGCCGGATTGAGGGAGTCCCTTTGACCCCTTCAGCCGGATTCTCTCGAAACATCGCTTTGCACCGCAGTGATGGATTCGTACCTCCCTTCGAGATATCATACGTCAATGGTACCTCCGTCCCTTCTGGACAACTTACAGCCCGATTCCCACCCACCCCTTTCCTTTTCGCAACACATCCCTTGTACCCTTTTCCTTTCCAAAACTTCATCTCATTCCGTTCCTAAAAAAAACCTTCATACAGCAATTCGCAGCTGGAATAATATCTGTTTTTACGTTAGTAATAATAATAATATTTGGACAATTTATATAGCGCCATTTTTGTGAAAAATCACCTCAAGGGCGCTGTACAAACTTATAATAGATGTCTAAAACCTAGAAAAACTACCAAACAATTAAAAACAACTTATGACTAATAATTGCATACACCGGTTCATTGATCACAGATAAAAAAATATATGTACAATGTTTTGACCAATGAACGCGATGCTGCCTAAAAATTAATTAATACAGGACCATACTTATCTAGGAGGTCGTTTGAAATTAACACTGTTTATTGTCTATTTAAAGAAATTTAGATAGATTCCGCACGCAGAAGACATAATCGTGAACACATGTTATTTGATCCTGAAAATATTATAATATTAATATGTAATAATATATTCTTGGAAAGTAAAAGCAACATTTAATGGTGGGCGGTGCAGTAGTACAAGGATTTGATCTTAACAGAGACAGATTGATGTGTAAGGATTCGAGTAATTATAATTCAGTAAGAAAAGTGTGATTAAGACATATCATAGGCAATAGTGTCAAATAGGTATTTTTAAATTATGGGTATGAGAGCCCAAAACGTAGGTTTTTAGTTTGGACCTAGAAGAGAGTGTTTTAATGGAAACAGCAAGTTCCTGACCGACGGCTCTAAATATTGTTCTTTCTCCAGAAACAGAAACACTTCCCTTATCGATGGCGGACTGGTCCCAAGACCCAAGGTGAACAACACCTCGGTGGCGTGGCAATGTTAGGCATTACGAGTGGGTTTCGCCAAACATCCTTGCAGCAATCACGTGAGCGCGCCCAGCCGTGGTTCCGGCACGATAGCCGCCCAGCGCCCCGCGCCCGCTGACACTTGCCGCTTCCGGCCGCGGCGAGCCCGGAGCCCGGAGGCGCTCGGCCGGTCGCGGTCGCGCCGAATCGCAGGTGTCGATGCCACACTCGATCAGGGAAATCAACGAGCCTGATGATCCAACATTTCCATCCAACCCAACGAGGAAACTTCTCATTAACACACAGGAGTTCACATAGGTCTCATAGAAAGTGTTGTGTCTCCCTTCCATTCTAACAGCAAAATAATTAGAAAAAAAATTATGAAAACTTGTGAATTTTTTGAGAATTATTTTTACACGAAACGACAAAAAAGTAAGGTTACAGTAATGTTTATAATTCATTTTTCTAATAAAATATCTGTGTTTTTTTTTGTTATCTGTAACAATTTTGGTTAGAAAAAACGTGATGTGAGATATTTTTTAAACTTTTTAAAGTTGGCATTCAAAATTTTAATATTAAAAATAAATGCGCGGTTATTTCTAATAATAAAATTATAAAGCGTATTGCATCACCTTTTTTAGAACAGTTTTCACTTTTTGGATACGTTCACAAATATTCCATTTATTTTTTGTATACCGGAATTTGGCATATTTTTAGCTGATTTTTTTTAAGAATTAAAGCACATATTTGGATCTTTGCGGTATCAATTTGCATATTTACTGATGTTGGTGCCTTCTGCACTCTAAATAGATCTCAGTTTGACGAGCGACGCCGACTCCCTTCTAATCTCACTATACGATTAGGTGACAGTAAATATATTTAACAAGCCAAGTTCTTCCGAGAACAAAATAACCTGACCTACATATTTATATGTAAGTACATAAATTATTCTTTTCCAAAAAAAATCTTATTTTAGCCCCAAGCAAATTTTTCATTTTGCACCACGCATAATTTTCGTAGTCCACACCACCACAAAATTTATTTTCTTGAAAGCTGTTTTTTTTACATTAGGTACACATAGACGGCCCTGAGGAAATTCCTTCAGGCCCATTTCATTCTTGGGGATGCTGTGCGGAAGGTCTTTTTATTAAAAGCAAGGAAATGAGAAGTTCTGGGAATTCACTAAAAGCATGTATATTGTATACGACCTACTGTACTAGTCGCTAGCTATAAATCTTGTTAAAATATACTAGGTAGTTATAAATATAAATCTTAGTTCTAAGCCAGTTGTAATGATAATATATTATAATATTAGTAAGATTTACTAGCGAATACCTGGCACGCGTTGCAATGCCACTCAAAGCAAGAAAGTATTTGTGTTTTAATTATGTTTATTGAAGTCCTACTCTTCTTCGTTCCCCCCCCCCCCCCCCCCCACCCTCCCGGATTTCCCTCTTTCTCCCGCCTGCCACTAAACTATGTGAAATACACTCCTTTTTCAAACAACTCGTGCGCGACGTGTATACAAATTTCATAACGTCAGATCACTATTATATATTATGTAGAAACCTTTGCGGATGTGCTCACGTTAACTCACAAAAGTTTCATCGCAATCGGAGGAATGGTATGGGAATAAGTTTTATATTTAGAAACCTTCGCGGGTGTGCGCACATCAATTTACCAAAGTTTCATCGTAATCGTATGAATGGTACAGGAAATAATTTCATAATGGTAGAGCTCACCACTATTCATATATGGAAAAGTTGCGGGTATGCACAAGATAAATCATTAAAGTTTAATCGCAATCGGATTAATGATCTAGGTAGGTACAGCTAAAGGGACAAACAAAGAAATATTAATTTTTATATATTAAGATTTGTAAAGCGCCTTTGAGGTGATTTTTCTCAAAAATGGTGCTATATAAATCAGCCAAATATTATTACATATTAGAATAAGTTAACAATAATAATCTAAACGAAAATATGAAAGAGAACAAGACCCAGAAAAACAGAAAAAGACAATAGTCGCAACTGGGACTCGTACCCAGACCTCTCCGTCTAACCGGGACGAGTGCGTTAACCAATTTCGCTATTGCCAATTTCTGTCAAAGCCGTCATATTTGTCAATCTCATATTTTCAAATTTTAGAATTACATTATTATCAACTAATTATTTTTCTCCATATTACGGGCAACTACCCTTTATATGAGATTGACAAATATGACGGCTTTGACAGAAGGTGGCAATAACGAAATTGGTTAACGCGCTCGTCCCGGTTAGACGGAGAGGTCTGGGTTCGAGTCCCAGTTGCGATTATTGTTAACTTATTCTAATATGATATATTTTACTGATGGGAATAACCTTAAAAAAGTATAAAAAGAAAGTTTTTCTTATAAAAATTAAATATTATTACGGTTATTGGTCGTTAAATTTTTATAATTCATATCATTATTATCACTTTCTATAAACTCTTCTTCCACTATAGCAATAAATAAAACTCCGTTCACCTAGCATAGATAATAACAAGCTTTGGCAACTAATTTCCATAAAGTGTTTCCGAACCATAAAAATAAACTATAATACGTTTGGGTGTTCATTGATTATGTTTGTTCATTAAAGCTTTCATTCCATCCTCAACCTTTAGCCGGACCCATTTATTTCAAAAACTTAAAATATCTCAACCTCAGTAAATCCCGGGCTATACATATCCAATGAAGATTAATGTCTTTGGGCACCGAAACAAAAGCGAAAATCCTAAAAATAAGTTTCCAATGCTCTTTTCGTTTTTAAGGTATACTTTTTTATGATGTGCGCTTGTGTTGTCAGCGTTTTGTTGAACGCTGTGTATGTTGAATAAGTGAATAGGTGCAAGGAACGAAATTCGCCCGAGGGTCTGTAGAGTTATGATCTGATTTATGGCAATGATTTGCATGTATACAGCGTGCTTGATATTTGTTTTAGCTGTTAACTGAACGTTCATTTTCTTTTTTTTACATTTCTGTGGCTATCCTTAAATATTATAATATCATCTCCTTTCGTTTATCGGACTCTACAATATCATATTTATGAGGGAGTAATGAATAATTATTATTTATTTTTGTAATATTTTAGTTACTCGGATAAATAATATTACATTGGTCGAGGTGTTGGTCCGTGGTATAAGCGAGCACTGATGAGTTATTGGTTATTAGTCATTATCGTTCGCAAGCATGTGAACCTATACTGGTTATGTGTTTAACGTGAGTGACTACTTTTAGCTGAGATATTTCCCACAAGCTGGGATGCCTACAAGGTTTAGAATGGTGTCTGCGAGGAAAGTCGGTCTTGTCCAAAAGACAGATCAGTGACTTTTAGCATGATTAGTAATTTGATTTGACATACTCCGCCACTCTTTCCAGAACTTTCTAGAGCTCTATGGAACTTTTTAGAACTTTACGGAAGACTGTTCTAGAAATTTCTAGAGGGCGAAACTTTCAGCTTATCTTCAAAAGCACGCCCTTTAGGTAAAAACGGACACCCTTATTCCCTAGGGGGGATAGAGATCTACCACACCATATAAGTCCCTTGATCGAACCGGGACTCGTTTCTGAGTTTTTGCGAGCCGCACGTTTTTTTGGACTTTCTTTTATAATATATATTAATTAAGAGCGTTTAACCAGCCAGCGGCCGAAAATCCACAGTTCGTAAAAAGATGTTCTTACGATCGTACAGGGCGGTTCCAATGAGAAAGATTAACTATTCTCCGTACCAGCTTTTTAAAATTATAACTCAATATCGATTTTATTTTATTCCAAATTTGCTTTAATTTATACCCACATCCAAAAATGCTGAAATGCGTTATGATAAAACTATTAAAATTATGTACTTTTTGTAATAATTTTTTGATCGTAAGTATTTATAATTTTTCAATAATGTCTATGCAAAATAATAATGTAAAAAATCTGAAATATACACAAACGGACCAATTTTCGTCAAGAAACACATGTACGTATATATTTTTTAATGATTTTATTTAAACTAAAACTAAAACTCCAAAACACACGTTTACCAGATAATGTACTGCATCATTTATATGATTTGAAATGGGTTTTGTATAATACAAAATCTTTTTTGAAAATTTAACAAATCTGCCAACGACCGATGGTATAACCTTATTATACTAAAAAATAAACATTTTTTCTCAAAATTTAAAACATAAGTGTACTAGATGAGAGAACAATTTTTCGAAATCAATTTATAATTTGTTGTGGAAAAGAGTCAATACGTCCAAAATCTGATTTAAAATGACATATTTCTGGTTTTCTCTGGTTATACCTTCTTAAAGCGTATTTCATCGCCTTCCGAAATAGAAGACCAGAAAATTTCCATTTATTTGGATTTTATTTCAAAGCGGAAATATGTTGACTTTGCCACAAATAAAATGCTTAAACCATTAATATTTTAGTTTTTTTTTATTGTTAAATACATTCAACAAAGTAGATACTAGCCTCCTTTCTATATTCTAAGTCGTGATGATTGATGCATTACACCAACAACGGTTAGGAGCCAATTCAACTATGGTATCAGCAAATGCGTGTGTTATGAAGCTGAAGGTAGCAGGGAGGGGAAGGAGATGGGGAATAAAATGAGTAAGAGGAAGGTTGGAAAGACTGTTCAAAACTGTTATTTCAACAAAAATCGCGCTCTAAATGATAATCTTGTCCATTTATGGGCGTTTTACAAGAAACTTTTTTTTACCCAAATAGGTCATCGTTTCTTATCGAATCGGATGAAAAAAAAGACGTGTTCCATTTTTGTAATGATTCTTTTACAGTTTAGAGGGGTTATTTAACACCGTTCGTCTGTCAATGTATTTCGTAACTGTTTTATGTGGAAATTTTACACGTTTATTTCATTTTATTTTCAAAGTCTACCTTAGTTTTCTGAAGGTTTCACTTCCACCGCGTGTGAATTGTACATTCTCAATTTTTATTGCGTTTAATTATTTCTATGTTTAAGTAAGTTCTAAACTTTTTGAAGTAAAACTTCTTTACGCACGCTTGACTTGGCGGGTAAGTTGGCGAATGTGTGACGAGGGCGTTACGAAAATCGAGGCGAACGGTAGTTGAGAGGGAGTATAAGTTAGTGAAGATAGAAAGAGAGAGAGTTACGCTTCGTATATTAACTCTAGGGGCGAGAGAGAGAGGTGCGCGCGTACATTTTCTTTCTCTCTTCCTATCATATAGATCAGTGTTTCTTAACCGTATTGAAAGAATCGCCCCCTTTACCGCAGTAAAATTATCCAGCCCCCCCCCCCCCCCCCCCCCCTT